>CAJNDS010000596.1:0-107718 GCA_905221605.1 Symbiodinium natans
ATGAGAAATCCTTTGAATCCTGAAGATCTTCTCTTTAAAGATTTTTTCTGGATTCATTTGGCGAAGATTTTTTGGCGAAGAATCTAATCATCCATTTGCTTCCTGCCAAATTAAATATGATTGAGGATCTCCTAAAGAGAACTATTCTAAAAAAAATTTCTTTTCAGAGATTTCTTCTAGAATCATTGGACGAAGATTTTTTGACGAAGAATCTAATCATTCATTTCATTTCTGACAAGCCAAATATGATTGGAAATTTCCTAATGAGAAATCCTCTAAATCCTGAAGACCTTCCTTTTAAAGATTTTTTCTGGATTCATTTGGCGAAGATTTTTTGATGAAGAATCTAATCATCCTTTTCTTTCCTGCCAAATTAAATATGATTGAGGATCTCCTAAAGAGAATTATTCTAAAATAATCTTCTTTTCAGAGATTTCTTCTGGTGATTGGTAATTTGCTAATGAGAAATCCTTTGAATCCTGAAGATCTTCTCTTTAAAGATTTTTTCTGGATTCATTTGGCGAAGATTTTTTGGCGAAGAATCTAATCATCCATTTGCTTCCTGCCAAATTAAATATGATTGAGGATCTCCTAAAGAGAACTATTCTAAAAAAAATTTCTTTTCAGAGATTTCTTCTAGAATCATTGGACGAAGATTTTTTGACGAAGAATCTAATCATTCATTGCATTTCTGACAAGCCAAATATGATTGGAAATTTACTAATGAGAAATCCTCTGAATCGTGAAGACTTTCCTTTTGAAGATTATTTCTGGATTCATTTGTCGAAGATTTTTTGATGAAGAATCTAATCATCCTTTTCTTTCCTGCCAAATCAAATATGATTGAGGATCTCCTAAAGAGAAATATTCTAAAATAATCTTCTTTTCAGATATTTCTTCTGGAATCATTGGACGAAAGATCGTTTGGCGAAGAATCTAATCATTCATTTCATTTCTGGAAAGTCAAATATGATTGGAAATTTCCTAATAAGAAATCCTCTGAATCCTGAAGACCTTCCTTTTGAAGATTTTTTCTTCATTCATTTGGCGAAATTTTTTTGGCGAAGAATCTAATCATCCATTTCTTTCCTGCCAAATCAAATATGATTGAGGATCTCCTAAAGAGAAATATTTTAAAATAATCTTCTTTTCAGAGATTTCTTCTGGAATCATTGGAGAAGATTGTTTGACGAAGAATCTAATCATTCATTTCATTTCTGGCAGGCTAAATATGATTGGAAATTTCCTAATGAGAAATTCTCTGAATCGTGAAGACCTTCCTTTTGAAGATTTTTTCTGGATTCATTTGGCGAAGATTTTTTGGCGAAGAATCTAATCATCCATTTGCTTCCTGCCAAATTAAATATGATTGAGGATCTCCTAAAGAGAACTATTCTAAAAAAAATTTCTTTTCAGAGATTTCTTCTAGAATCATTGGACGAAGATTTTTTGACGAAGAATCTAATCATTCATTTCATTTCTGACAAGCCAAATATGATTGGAAATTTCCTAGGCAGAAATCCTCTGAATCTTGAAGATCTTCTCTTTAAAGATTTTTTCTGGATTCATTTGGCGAAGATTTTTTGATGAAGAATCTAATTATCCATTCTCTTCCTGCCAAATCAAATATGATTGAGGATCTCCTAAAGAGAAATATTCTAAAATAATCTTCTTTTCAGATATTTCTTCTGGAATCATTGGACGAAAGATCGTTTGGCGAAGAATCTAATCATTCATTTCATTTCTGGAAAGAGAAATATGATTGGAAATTTCCTAATAAGAAATCCTCTGAATCCTGAAGATCTTCCTTGATATTTTCTTCATTCATTTGGCGAAGATTTTTTGGCGAAGAATGAAATCATCCATTTCTTTCCTGCCAAATCAAATATGATTGAGGATCTCCTAAAGAGAAATATTCTAAAATAATCTTCTTTTCAGAGATTTCTTCTGGATTCATTGGACGAAGATCGTTTGATGAAGAATCTAATCATTCATTTCATTTCTGGCAAATCAAATATGATTGGAACTTTGCTAATGAGAAATCCTCTGAATCGTGAAGACTTTCCTTTTGAAGATTATTTCTGGATTCATTTGGCGAAGATTTTTTGATGAAGAATCTAATCATCCTTTTCTTTCCTGCCAAATCAAATATGATTGAGGATCTCCTAAAGAGAAAGATTCTAAAATATTCTTCTTTTCAAAGATTTCTTCTGGAATCATGACACAAAGATTTTTTGACGAAGAATCTAATCATTCATTTCATTTCTGAAATCTAAATATGATTGAAATTTCCTAATGAGAAATCCTCTGAATCCTGAAGACCTTCTTTTTAAAGATTGTGTCAAGACCCATAAGACCCATAGAATTCGTAGAATTCATAAATTCCTTAGGACCCCTAAAATCCCTAAAGCCCTCCAAAATTCTCAAGATCGTAAGTACAAACCCTCATGTTAACTTAAACTCATATCTGAAAATCATTATTCCATTGAAAAATATTTATATTAATAATATTTAATTCATTAATCGATACCTAAATTATTTTCTAGCAAAAATATATCCAAATCAACGATCTCGAAGATTAATATATTCATATATTTTTTTTGATTCTTGAAATTCCGATAGAATGTTGAATAGTAAAAAAGATTAGTACGAGATTAATAATTAAATGAAAAAAATATCAAAATCAAATTCCTTTCTATATATATCGATTATTACCAAGAATAAATAATTTCAATGACAAAACGATATAATATCAAATTTTCAATGGAATTCCATATTTATGAAATCGTATTGAAGAATTTGTTATAAAATAATCTTAGCATTCGATATGAATAATTACTAAATAATCGGACCATAATTAGAAATGATTCCTTTCCCGATTAAAGACCTCTTATTCCAAAATACTATAATCGAATTTCTGAATTCCTAATGATTCCCAGCGACGTCCTGCCGATATTATTAACTATAATTCTCCCCTTCCAGCCGTCCCAATTCATGGTTCCCATATCTGATAATTGATTAGGTTGTGATATCGTCTTTCCAATAAATAAAATTTTCCAATATTGATGAAGAAATATTTGGTGCGAAACGATACGTTAATATAAATATACATATATATTCTCTATCTATATGTCCCATATCTCCGGAAATAGAAATCCCAATGCAATCAAACCTTCAACGAAATCAGTTTGCGAATATTTGTACTTTCTAGCACAGGTTATCATCTACGACAATGTTCAAGCCCATGTTCTTAGATAAAAATCAAGTATTTCAATCTGCGAAAGGCTCATGCACCTTCTGATGGGGCAGCTACGTCTATACAAAAGTGTGCTATGAGACGCCTTGTGCGTCCAGATCTGGTGACAGAGCCACGATTGCAGCAAGATTGGGTTGTAGGAAGCTACTCCATACGTCAGGCTGGCTGCCCTCTTTCAAGCCATGCTTCGGCCCTTTCGCAGGGGCCCCAAGATTTGCCCGTGCCCGCAAGGACAAATGCGATTTTTTATACTAAGAACGAGTTTTGGGTACCCCCAGAAGGGCCAGGAAAGCCCTCAGGAAACCCCCAAGAAGCCCCAAGAGCCACCAAAAAGGCTTGAGGCCCTTAAAGAAGGGGAATCCAAACACCATCGCAAAAGATTTCCCTGACCTTCAAATAAAAAAGGACCTCTACGGGTCCTGACACGCCGTAGGCCCGAAAAGGACCGAGGTCACCCCCAATCCCAGCTTAAACCCTAACACCGCAACTTTAAAAATATAAAAGCAAGCATCGGGGCACAAGAAAATAAATTCCATAAATTCTAAATCTTAATAAGAGTATAGTCTGGGTGGCCGGGGTGGATTGACTGGCAACTCGAGCGCGCGACCCGGGGTGTTTCGCACCCGAGCGTGCGCCCTCTCCTAACACACCCTAAACCCTAAATTTTTAGATTTAGGAGTTTGAATTCTAATAGTGAACATTCCAAAAATCATATTTGTCGTTAATATAATTTGTCCAAGCAAATCAACCTCTACTTTTAGTAAATCTATCATACTTTTTCTGTTCATTTCATATTCTTATCTTATCATAATTAATACTAGAGGGGGTCCGTCGATTCCATCGACGACATATTCGTCTATTGAATGGAAGAAGACGTACGCCAAAGCTTTGAAGAAATACGAAAGAAGAAATATCACAGTGGACCTCCGGGGCAGGTCATTACGTAGTGCAAAATCCATCTTGTAAAGAATTCATGTGGAATATCATATCACTTGCATGTTTTTGATGGCCAACATACCTGAAGGATTCGGGGAAAGATCCACTTAATTTCGGGATCCCTTCATAGAATTCTGAGAGCCTGACGCGCGAGCGTCAATAAGAACTCGAACGAATGATGAAATGTGAAACTTAAGATTTAGGATCTGGTTGCCTGAAGGGACAAAATATCCAAATTCGAATCCGGAAATTTTTTCTATACTAGAGGGGACCCGTCGATTCCATCGACGGCATATACGTCTGCCAATCTCTAAAAGAAGCTAGGGAATATCGAGAAAAACACGGACGGAAAATACGGACCAAAGATCAGAGTAAATAGAAAAGAATTAAACCTCCCACCCTAAAAAAAATATGAATAACTCCCAGATAATTGGTGGCAAGACTTTGACGGATTAGGGGAGGACTCGTAAAATTATCTAGATACCAAGACGTTATGGGAGCCGTACCAACCCGAGACATGCATCTATAAGCGGGATTTGTAACGCTAGAGAAGCTAGAATAGATCTAAAAAATGGGAAAGGGTGGACTCACAATGCAATAGAACCATATTTTGGCCGAGAAGTAAAAACAAACGAATCTAAATCTAGACAACACCATAACAACCCAAAACCACCAAAGCAGACCAAACGAACAACGCCATAATAATCCAAAACCGATCAAACAGACAACACCGTGACAACCCAAAACCACCCAAACGGACAATACCGTGACAACGAACATCCGACCAAACAGACAACACCATGACAACCCAAAACAAACAGACAACACCATGACGGCCCAAAACCGGTGACAACCCAAAACCGCCCAAACAGACAACACCGTGACAACCCAAAACCGACCAAGCGGACATTACCATGACAACCCAAAACCACCCAAGCGGACCAAACGGACAATACCACAACAAACCAAAACCATGACAACCCAAAACCACCAAACCAAACCAAGCGGACAACACCATAACAACCCAAAACCGACCAAGCAGACAACACCATGACAACCCAAAACCACCCAAGCGGACAACACCGTGACAACGAACATCCGACCAAACAGACAACACCGTGACAACCCAAAACAAACAGACAACACCATGACGGCCCAAAACCGACCAAGCGGACAGCACCGTGACAACCCAAAACAACACCGCGACAGCCCAAAACCGCCCAAACGGACAACACCGTGACAGCCCAAAACCGACCAAGCGGACCACACCGTGACAGCCCAAAACCGCCCAAGCGGACAACACCATGACAGCCGAAAACCGACCAAGCGGACAGCACCGTGACAGCCCAAAACCGCCCAAGCGGACCAAGCGGACAACACCGTGACAGCCCAAAACCGACCAAGCGGACAGCACCGTGACAGCCCAAAACCACCCAAGCGGACAACACCGTGACAGCCCAAAACCGACCAAGCGGACAACACCGTGACAGCCCAAAACCGCCCAAGCGGACCAAGCGGACAACGCCGTGACAGCCCAAAACCGACCAAGCGGACAACACCGTGACAGCCCAAAACCACCCAAGCGGACCAAGCGGACAACGCCGTGACAGCCCAAGGAAAGCCTAAACCTCAATCCGGGTGATTCCTAAAATTCCGGGAATTTTCAGATCCGGGTGATTCCCAAAATTCCCAAGACTTTTAGACAATAAACGTTAAAATTCCCGGAATTTTCAGGATCCCCCTGCAAGGCCCTCACAAGCAGCCAAATCGACCGGAAGAGGAGGTGGGGCATCCGAAGGCATCCCAGACTCGGAAGGATGACATGAAGACCTGCAAGCATTGCAGCTTTGTCGCGACTAACTCGAGCAACATGTAGCATCAGCGAAAAGAAACTCGACAACTTGGGCGGAAGGCCCACAGCACACAGCCGCTGGCGAAGAACTACAGCACCGCTGCACAAGCGCGAAAGGTCAGATGGTCTCTGCAGTAATCTTAGTCGTGGCCAGCATGCTGCCAGGTGGAAGTGAGCGTGCGAATATGTTAAGTCTGCCCCTGCGGATGTGTGATCATGAAGCTGACCCCACTTGCGCAGCTTGAGCAGCTGGCGGGCGGCTTGAGCAGCTGGCGGGCGGCGACCGTCAGCTCAGCTTCCCTGTAGCAGCTCAACTTCCCTGTAGCAAGAGCTCTCTTGCAGACCTTCTCTGTTGCGTTGCAACCTTAAAATCCAACCCGGCAAGCCCAAACCTCAATCCGGACAATTCCTAAAATTCCGGGAATTTTCAGCTCCGGGGAATTCCCAAAATTCCCAGGGTTTTTAGATAAAAAGCGTTAAAACTCCCGGAATTTTCAGGATCCCCCTGCAAGGCCCTCGCAAGCAGCCAAATGGACCGGAAGAGGAGGCGGGGCATCCGACAGGGCGGCCGCAGAACGAAAATAGGGGTCGAGCCCGTAGCCTTTTATAGAGATATATGAAATTCATCATCCAAGAATTATGTGTGCCTAAACAAATGAAAAGAAATCCTCATCCAAGAGAGCAAAATGAGTTTCGAATTCTCCAAGATGCCTCGACGTGCTTAAAAATCCATCATCATTCCCAATTACAAATCATCCCATAAAAACGAAAAAGAAAAAGAAGAATCGAAGATTCCTAAATATAAAGAAACAAAAATGAGATGAATCACCGATTCAAAAACTATTCTGATGAGACGAAATATAATTTCAATCTCCCCCAATAATATCCATCGTATTCAAGAAACAGATTCGATCCATGATCCTGCGCGAGAGACATCCTACAAAGAATTCGAATGAAAAGAAAATTCATAAACCATTCTTATAGATCCAAGAAGGTTGCGATGATATTAAGATATTGGATTTCGATAGTCCTATGGCATCCCCTCTATGAATCGAAATTCAAATGATCCAATCATTCCTGAAAATAAGATCCCAAACCACGGACCGCCACCACGAGACCACCACCACGAGACCACCACCACAAGACCACCACCACGAGACCACCACCACAAGACCACCACCACGAGACCACCACCACGACCACCAACACAACCACCCGCACGGACCCCCGCCAACCACCACCACGGACCAACCACCACGGACCACCACCACGGGACCACCACCACGGGACCACCACCACGAGACAAGCACAGGACCACCACCACGGAACCACCACCACGAGACCACCACCGCGGACCACCGCCACGGACCACCGCCACCCGGCCACCACCATGGGACCACCACCACGGGACCACCACCACGGGACCACCACGACGGCCACCAGGGACCACCACCACCACCACCACCACCACCACCACCACCACCACCACCACCACCACGGACACCACCACGGACACCGCCACCACCACGACAGACCACCACTACCAAAGGAGCACCACCACCACGGGACAACCACCACGCTGTGGGACCACCACGACGAACACCACGGGACCACGGACCACCACCACGGGACCACCACCACGGGCATTCGGGAAAACCCCCCAAAACCCCAGCCTTGCAGCCCCAACCCCTCCTCACCCCAAAACCACCCACCCCCGACCACACCCGACAGAACCCAAACCATTACAGCAAAAGCAAAAAACAAAACCCCCCAAAACACGACAAAACTCCGGACACAAACCCTATACAATTTCTATTAAACCCCAAAACCCTACACCGTAAAGCGTAAAACCCTGAACCCGGGGGATCCCGAAAATTCCCGGAATTTTGAATTCCTAGGGTTTTTCGAGAGCTGTTGCTGATATGTGATGGTGAGGCCGAACCCCCTTGAACAGCTGGCGGGCGGCGACCGTCATCGGAACTACCCCGGACCAAGAGATTTCCTTGAAGATTTCCTTGAAGGTGAAGGGGCACCCACGTCATCACTGTTGCGCTGGAACCTTAAATCCAACCCGGCAAGCCCAAACCTCAATCCGGACAATTCCTAAAATTCCGGGAATTTTCAGCTCCGGGTGATTCCCAAAATTCCCAGGATTTTTAGACCAAAAGTGTTAAACTTCCCGGAATTTTCAGGATCCCCCTGCCAGGCCCTCACAAGCAGCCAAATGGACCGGAAGAGGAGGCGGGGCATCCGACAGGGCGGCCGCAGAGCGAAAATAGGGGTCGAGCCCGTAGCCTTTTATGGGGATATTTATGGGGATATTATTTCATAATTTTTTAAATTTTCTTCTGATGTAATTAATCTATGCTTGAAATTATTCAAATTCTTCCAATCATAATTCCATCGAATACTTATTAATTCATCTTTAAGATTTTCTAATTCTATACTAGATTTTTAAATATTAATTCTAGGTTTCTACATTTATGTGATTTTAGATCCTCCAAATTTTGCATTTACTTCAATTTCATTAATAGGCTCGTCAGAAGAGTTAACATTACTCCATAGCTTCCATCGAAAACTTACTGATAAATCTATTGGAGCTAAAGAAAAACTAAGAAGCATTTTATTTCTTTTTTTTAAGATCTTTCGGCTCCCCACAAAGTCGCCTAAGTCGTCTAAGGCCTCACGCCGAGAGAACCTCTTCAAGTTGTCAAGACCAAGGCCGAAGACATGTTCTTTTGCACCTTGGACTGCTGATCTTTCCTAGGTTCCAAAGAAAGCCCTTCATAACAATGAGGGTTTAGGGTTGAAGGTTTTGGGTTTTGAAGGTTTAGGATTTATAGTGTTCAGGGTTTAGGGTTCCCCAGCAACCCTTTGACAAAAAGGATTTAGGGCTTAGGATTTCAGATTTACGTTTTAAGCCCCTTCATAATTCGGGCACCCTTTTTCCTCAATACTCAGCTTGGATTCGGAAACCCAAATACAAAGGGAAACATGTTTCTACTGGGGCACCCAGTTTCTATGCAGCTTCACCACCATCTCCTCGTCGTCTTGTGGGTGAACTTTAAGGGTATGCCATCCTCGTTCCTCGACTCCTTCGAAACAGCCAGACGACACCCGATCCTGGCAGGCCAAATCGGAGCAAATCCTTGCAGGACCTGTTGTTTTGTGAGCAGCGCAAACTGAGCCTCTGCGACACCCCATCGTCGAATGGCTGTGGCCCAAACACACCTGTTCCCGTCTCTTGATCCTTGTCTTCGTAGTAAATGTTGATTGTGCTTGGCCTCTCCCTTTTGTCAGCCTGGTGAGCTCCTCCAGTATGATCACCTTCTCAACGGATCTATGGGCGTAGAGGACGTGCGATGCCTTGGCATTCTGGCTGAAGGCTTCCTCCTCTGTGGTGCGGCAGTGCTGTGGAAGCGACATGAAGTCCACAAAGCACTACATGTCCAGACCGAGCCATTTAGACTCCCTCTGAAGCTGTTCTGCCAGACGTCGTGACTGGCTTCCGAAAGGGTCCGGATGTTGCGCAGCCTCCCAACAGTGAAATACGGAGATAATGTGCATACTCTTCGATTCAGAGCCGTCAGTCTTGAGCATCTGGTACTCCTCCAAGGTTACCAAGGCAGTCTGTGATCGTCCGTTCTGGTCCGTGAAGGTCTCCTGCTCCTTGGTTCTCGGTTTCCATGCCAGGGGGAACATACTAAAGTTACTAAACACACTGATAAAGTTACTAAACACATTGATACGTGTGTATATACAGATATGTATATGTATATATATATATATATGTATATCTATATGTATATATATACATATTTATCTTACCATTCATATAGTTTTAGAACCCTCATGGTCACTTTATATGCATGGCTTAACAGCAGCCCAGTCTCTACCTCCTGGCGCCTTGGCCAAAGCTTCCCCTTTTGCGCCAGCTTCAGCAAATACTCGGCCCGCACCTGCAGCTCGAGGTTCAGGGTTGGGGTGTAGGGTTTCCCAGATCCCTTCCTTAAAATCCTAAAATGCCTTAAAGATCCTTGCGGTGAACGTTCCAAACGATCCAGCTACCGAAATAATGGGTTCTGTGCTCTATATACCCTATAATGCCCGAGTAGCCTACTATAGCCCTAAGGCAACCTTAAACCCTGTACCATAAATCTTAACTCCTCATCCCTAAATCCTGACTTCCAAGGTACACCAACCCTAAAAACTTGGAGGCCCAGAGTATGATACGCTTTTATGCACGGATCTCTTCAGGAGCGGGTGCCCTTTTTGTCGGAATGGTCTGGTCAAAAAAACTCTGTTGTCATGGCTTCTGATTCAGGGCTTCGGGGTTTATGGGTTTAGGCGCTTTAGGGGTTCCTAAGCACGAGCTCTTTTTCCGAAAGAATCTTCCGAGGCGCGAGGCGAATGTTGGCGATGAGAAGCTCCAAGAGTTGATGGAACTTCTCCAAGCCATACCTTGGAGTAAGGCGGGTATTTAGGGCTGAGGGCGGACCCAAATGTACACCAATACTATACAGGTATTTGCGGAATATGGAAACCTAATATTGGTCCCTCTTTACGCCCTTGCGCCGCCACCTCACCCTGGGGTCTTGCCATAACTAAACACGGTGTATGTACCTCAAAAATCTCTCCCGACTGACTAAACCCGAAACTATGAACCCTAAAACCCAAACCTAATAAAGCCCTGAACCCGATAAAGCGAGGAACTCAGTCTTCTCCGCCCCTTCCTCAGCCATGGCTCTGCACGCGGCGGTGTTCGCCCAAACAGCTGGGATTACAACCCTAAATAAATCTTAAACGCCAAGTAACCCTAACTCTAAACTGCGTTTGTATCTGGACTCTTTTGAGGGTATGTGGGGGCGGTCTAGGTACAATGCTGAATCCTTAGGGAACAAACATAGTCAACCTGTACACACAGGAGCATTTAGAGTTTAAGGTTTAGGCTTGAGGTTTTGACTGTTTGAACGTTGAGGCTGTATAGGGTTTCAGGGCTTAGTTTATATTATATTATAGGTATTTCAGAGTAAAAAGCTGTCACCTGGATTTCCCCACCTACCCTCCATTCGGGCATGATTGAATACCATAATTATATCTCCAAGTAAGTGTACCAGGAGGGCCTTGGGACGAGTGCCTGATTAAGGTTGAAAGCATGGGCCCATGCTGGGCAACGCATGCACTGCACCAGGCATACAGTGCGCCCCGCATACGGCACGCCACGCGTACTCTTCGCACACACGCACCGCGCATGCCCCACTCACTACACATACACACATCAACCACGGCATACACCACATATCAGCACGTGCACCACACACCATGCATACACCGTAAAACCCTAAACAAACCGCTATATAGCCCCCAAACCCGCGTTCATAACGCCCACGCATACACCGTGTTGCACATACACCGCACACGCATGCACACATACGCCGCGCCACATATATACACCGCACCAGGAGGCAGCGCACCACACGTGCACTGCACTACACATTCACCATCATTCACCCCACCATGCATAGAGGCATCATGCATGCGCGCACCGCACCAGCATGCACTGCACGGCGCAAAACACGACACCACTACGCATTCACCACACCACGCATATTATACCACACCGTGCACTCACCGCGCCGCGCATTCACCACACCACGCGTATAAATACACAAACTGTGCAAAGACATAAGAAGAGTTCTTGTGGAATCGCAGATAGATGGGCTTCATGTATGGACACGTATATGGAGGGAAGAGGACCGTAAATACTTTGCTGTTATATTTGAGATTTTATGCGTCTGAGCGGTTTTGCATTGTTGCCAGATGATTGCCAGATCATGGTTGTACTGTATACCCTTGTCACACACAAACAGAAAATCCGACGTCCAAGTTTGGAGTCTCACTCTCATTTCCCACAGATGTCCTTTTGCAAGCAAGATTGTCAACTCGCTGCGCCATCTCCCAACGATGTATTGTTAAAGCTGGGGATTTCGCTGACAAGCCGACTAAAGCTGCAAGGCCACAAGATTTTTTCATGCTGTCTAACCGAACCTCGATGAGTGAGCCGTCTTGGTCGCCACATGTCGCCACCGTCCCTCCGCCCACACCCAGCCCTTCCAAATCCATCACAGCCGTTGCAGCCCCACCAGTCCATGCCCACTTGGCTTGAAGGCTCATGGCAGGTACTGGAGTCTGAAGTGTGCTGAGTGTGCGACGTTGCATGGCCATCCTTCCGTGCGGGTATTGCCAGCTCTTCGTGGGAAGCCTGACTCGCCGGCATCGCACCACGCCGCCCGCCACGCGCCCCCGTCCTCGGCACAGGCCCACTGGCCACGACCGCCCGACACGGCTCGAGCCCACCACTTGCTGCAGGCACGCACGCATGCACAGCGCACACTTGCACCGGTGCATGCACACGTGCCTGCAGACAACGGTGGGCTTGAGCAGTGTCGGGCGTCGTGGCCAGTGGGTCTGAGTGCTGAGGACGGGGGCGCGTGGCAGGCGGCGTGGTGCGATGCTGGCGAGTCAGGCTTCCCACGAAGAGCTGGCAATACCCGCACGGCAGGAGTCCATGTAACGTCGCACACTCAACACACTTGAGGCTCAAGCCTGCGCATGGGACTTCAAACCTCCATTGATGTCAAATCAATGGGGCGGAGGGACGGTGGCGTGGGCTTGGTCTAGGACCAGCGGGGCTTGCAATGGCTCAGGATTCAGTCAAGCAGGGTGGAGGTTTGACGCGGACAGCAAGCTGTCAAACAAGTCTGGCAGCACCAACACCGCATGCCTGGGATGCACAGAAGGAAGGACGCAAGGCCACGGTGCTACCAGCACCAAGGCTCAGCATCACTACACCTCCTGCAGCAGCCCAAGCTGCGTTGTAAGCGCTACCAAACCTGTCTGAGAGCCGGCTATCCCAGTCCTACAGCCCAATGTTTTGTAGAGCTACAAACGTGTTTGGATCTCGTGGCCTTGTCCCTACAACAAACAAGCCCTCGCACGCTAGATCCTAACCTTGAGAGCCTGACACGCAGGACGCAGGAAGCAGCGTCGGCTGAGCAGCCCGGTCGGGTTGAAGTCATGGGGTTTAGGCGCAGGTCGGTTCAGGGTTTAGGTCTAGGAGTCTAGGTGTGGCTTCAGTGTTTAGGATTTCTGGTTTGGGATGGGATGAGGGGTTTGTGGTATCTGGTTGTCCATGGGAAAACGATGGAAAACGACACGATGAAACTACCTGGGAATACAGCAGATATCGGCACATCATCATCTGCTAGCTCAGAGAAGTGGCTGAGCACAGCCAGGCCTGGCAAGAAACTCCTTGAACGGATGCCGAGCTATCTCTTCAACGATCGTCGCATACGACCAAGAAGAGCCCTTTGCTGCAGCTGGGGAGCTTCTGAGAACATCTAGAAACAATCTTGCCCGCGGCACCCCTCGCGCTCTACTGCCAACTGCCATGTGCGACCAACGAGCCTTGGCTCCTGGCCGGATCCTGCGACCAGTCACTTTGCACGAATTCTGGCGCCACTTGTGTGCAAGGTCAACACTGGCTGGAGGCACATCCATTACCAAGTTTTTCACCTCAGTTCTCGAGCGCTGTAGCAGGGCGACAACATGAGAGCTCTGCGAGAAACAAACACGAAACGAAGAAGCTAACACGGCGCTATCAGATTTCGCACCCATTTCTGTGCTAAGAGCTCAGTGTGCCAATTGCCAGCTCAACCTCTACAGCCCATCACAACTTCAGAAACTTCAGAAAATATCACGAACACGAACACAATGAAGGAACAAGAGACCAAGATCGCAGTTGATCGCAGCCGAAGCTGCAGACACGGTGTTGCATCGGGCAACGATGGCACCAGTGGCACCAGTGGCACCGAGTGTGATGCCCAAGATATGCCAAGTGCGCGCAGGCTTCCAGAGGCCTTTGGACGCTTCGGCACATAGGTCAACAGATGCAGGACGTGGGGCGGCAAAGGCGGAAGGGATGCAGTCACAGCACAAGTCGGAGCCGCCGATCCTTGAAGTGTCTGTGTGTGCCTTCTTGGAGAGATCGATGCCCCTTCCAGCATTTCCGAAAGATCGATGCCCCTTCCAGCATTTCCGAAAGAGCCAATGTGCCTATTGACCTTGGACCCGCAGGAATGAGATGCATCGAAACGCAGCCGCATCTGTATGTGAGCGCGTGACCGCGGTCTCCGGTCGTTCTCGACATCGCTGGGAAGTAAGGTCCTGAAGTATAGTACCATACAAATACTACCAATACCAGAAAGCGCCGGCGCAAAGTGATGTCCAAGGTGTCATGAGTCAGAAGCGCTTTGTTCAGCATGACACTATCGAGCACGTCAAGCGAAGACTCACAGTTGGCGAGATGTTCTGAAGATTCTAAAGAGATGGTCACATAGAGAGGGGATTCGCCTCCCCAAGCGATGTCGCATCTTGTTCTGCAAGGCTCAGGGGCTGCTTATGGCTCGGAGTTTTGTAACGACGTTACCTTCTTTGGATTTTTTCGGGGGTTGAGACTTTTGCAAAGCTGTTACTTTTCTTTGGAGGAGCGCCCTTGTAGGCAGAAGCTTCAACCTTGCAGAAGGAAGATCTGAACTGTTCAGGTTTTACGGTTAGGTTTTACGGTTAGGGTTTTGCAAGATGCCTGTCTTATCGCAGGAAGATGTGACTTTTTCTAAGGTTTTTTGGGTTGAGGGTATAGCAATGCACTTCCCATTCTCAAGTGTCTGAAAGGGTTGAGGCTTATCATGTTACATTTCAAGCGTCAGTACGACGGCATTCTTCAGGGTCTGTTAGGGTTCAGGGTCTCTGAAAGCCTTACCTCTTTTCCGGGGATTTTGCAGTTCGGGGTTTTACAATTACAATGACGTTGCCTTTCTTTCGGGGCTGGGCTTTTCGGGTTCAGGCTTTTGCAATGCGCTCACTTCTCTTTGGAGGATCTTGACTTCTGTCAGTTGGGATTTCGGGTTTTCGGCGTCTCGGAAAGAAGGCTTGCCTTTAAGATTCAGAGGCCCGGCCTTTAAGCCAAGGGGCCAGGGCATCGGTTTTAAAGTTGGCTTCAAAACAAACCCTAAATTCTGAAAGAAGATTTTGGGAACGACTGGACTCGGACTTTAACCAGGAACCCCCAAACAGAATAGCCCGGCAAACTTGCTTTCGTTCAATTTCATTCAGGGGGCCCCCGCTACAGCGCGTCCAACATTCGTTAGCTGCTCCAGATTATCTGCAAGATGGTCGCAACTGCCTCGCAGTTCCAACTAATGACGCAAGCAGAACGTCCTCCAGCATTGACCACGCATAGCGTCAGTCAGCCATCTGCCAAGCCGCTTGGCACGGAGAATGGAGGCCGCCTGCCTGGGCAATCTTGATTCTCAAATCCGCACAGCTGGGAATTCAAACAGCTTCGCCGTCACTGTGCATGAGGCGGAAGCTGTCAGGTTTGTTGCGCTTGTTTTCGGCCGAAAGCTCTTTGCGTCTCCATGGCCCAAGGCACTCTGTGCGTTCCCTTGGGATATCTTGGGCCACCCGAGGCATCAAGAAAACAGCGCAGCTAGATCAAACACATGGAATGGAGGATTGCTTGCCCTCTGGGCAAAATCCCGCCAAGTATCTTTAAAATACCCAGACGACCATTTCATCATCGCTCTCCTTGTCCTGATCGTCTTCGTTCCGAGAGTCTTCAGGTCGAGTCACCCGAGCCACCTGCGTGTTGCACAACTGCCGAATCTCAAGCAGATTTGCAGTTGGGTTTGAACTGGGATGAAACTTACCTGCCTCTTGTGAGGTGAAGTGGGCCGGTGGCTTCCTGTTCTCCAACTTGAAGGGCAGCGGAGGCGGTGGCGACTTGGTGAATCTTGTAACGATTTGTCGAGCACGAAGATCCAACTCCTCCTGTGATGCCAGCTGCACCCTGGCATGTTGGCGATGAGATCCCTCCCCAGGCTTCACATTTTGGACGTGCCGTAGGAGGAGATAAGAGGACTCAGGAGTGTTAGTGCGCTGGGATGTAGATTGTACTGGCCGTGGCAAGACAAACATGAGTGATTGACGACCCTTTCCTGCCGACATGCTAAAATTCCTGAGGCACCCGGCAAACACATTATTCCAATTTCTTCGAAGAGAGCCTCAGCGCCAGCTCCAATTTCAGTCGTCGATAAGAAACCCTTGTTTGGTTTCAACTTGAGCAGCAGAGCCAGCTAAATTTACAATAAATCTACATATATATATATACTAAAACCGCTATCCACGGCTATCCACCAACACTCACTTCGGAGATTGTTGGGGTTCCCATGATCCCTGAGTGTTCCCTTTACTGTATGACATCTTGAGGCCCGTCGATAAGTACATGACCCTGCCGCTGACACGCCTTGAGCATATACAGAGCTGCTGCCGCTTTGGGATGACCCCGCCCTCATTAGATGTTGGTCCGACAAAACATGGCGATTCAAAGAGCCCCACTACAGATGTCGATCTCACCTGTGTAGGGTTATCATATCGTTACCATCATGTGAAGCAAAGCGACGGCAAGTTTGGCGAACGTTCGCCGCAAGGAAACCACAGGACAAATATAGTCATCTCACATCGTGTTGCACTTGTTGCAATGATAGAGTGATTCAGGATATGGGGGCTCACACTTGCGAGACCTTGCGAGACTGGGCAGAGATACGTCGTTTCATTTTTTTGCTGCGCATACACCTGTTAGCTGCATATTATCGTGTACACGCACTGCTGCTGGAATATGTAGCAATCCAAAAGCCTGCTGCGTGTTGACACAGACTCGCAGGCTTTGACAGATGACGAGAGGCCCTGATGGTCATGGTCAAAGCTGCTGCCATGGTATCGGTAAGATGAGGGTAGCCGTTCAGCTGGCGGTAGAGATCAGCACCTACGGAACGTGTCCAAAGCAACAGTTCCTCAATTGCATTTAAATCTTCATGTCCATCTCTGGTCTGTAACTCGCTATTCTTCTTGGGACTTCAGCCGCTCGCAAGTATAGTGCCGTGATACATCTTGAAGACATGACTGCAGCCGATATCCGATAGCGCCGCTCAAGAGAATTGGTTCAAGAAGCTCACACGGCCCAGAAGGGATACTGTACGGTATACCAGCAACGTGCCGCACTGAAATAAACCCTTTGGTATCCAGTCAATGATCTCTGCCATGTCATCTGTTTCTCGTCTTGCAAGTCTTGTTTGGGGATGTATACTGTAGGTTTAGAAAGTGACACAAGAGCATATTTTACAGGAGTTACAATCTTAATATACTTACCAACTGGTACAAAAATCTTGAATTGGCCTTTTACATATCTTGGAAACCCACCGTTACTACACCTTAGAATTAGTTCTGTCTTCTTCTCACATCTCTTTTATATTAATGTTTACTACAGGTGGTTCTACAGGAATGATTCTTGGACATGCTGCAGTAGATCTAGTTACAGGATATTATGTTGTAGCACATTCTCATTTCGTTCTTTCTTTAGGAGCTATAATTTCTGTCTTCTCTGGACAAATTTTTAATGGAGAAAAGATTGTTGACAGTAAGTTTTTTATTTGCTTTTATCCTCTGGTACACTCTCTTTTTCATCTACATTCAATATTTCTTGGTATTCTTCTTACCTTTTCCCCATGCATTTCTTAGGATGTAATGTTACGCCAAGAAGAATCCCATCGGTAGTGGTCGTGGTAGTGGTAGTGGTAGTGGTAGTGGTAGTAGTAGTAGTAGTAGTAGTAGTAGTAGTAGTAGTAGTAGTAGTAGTAGTAGTAGAAGTAGTAGTAGTAGTAGTAGTAGTAGTAGTAGTAGTAGTAGTAGTAGTCGTAGTAGTAGTGGTAGTGGTAGTGGTAGTGGTAGTGGTAGTGGTAGTAGTGATAGTAGTAGTAGTAGTAGTAGCAGTAGTAGTAGTAGTAGTAGTAGTAGTAGTAGGACTAGGACTAGGACTAGGACTAGGACTAGGACTAGGACTAGGACTAGGACTAGGACTTGCAGTGGTAGCGCAAGTCGTATTCCTCTGAGGCCGGGCACGTTTTTTGTTGCTCACTTGCCGGCCTGCCTTCGTGGTCCACCCTTTTTGTTGCAATGAAGGCCGGACGCGTTTTTTGCTGCGGAGGTCGGGTGCGCATTTCTTTTGCTGAGTCGCCTTAACAAAAAAACATGCCGCAGCAAAACAAAACGGGCAGTTTCTTTTTGTTGCGGAGGCCGGGCTTGTTTGTCGGGGTCACCTTCACAAAAAAAAGGTTTTGGCAATGCCGCTTGCTTGATACATCGGAGGCACCTGGGAGTTGAAAATCCTCATCGGCAAACACCGGCAATGCACGGCAGGTCTTGTGGCTGAGTTGGACAAGCCAGGATGCCCAGTCCGCTGACTCGAGGCAGCCTAGCGAAAGACACCATTTTGACATTGACATGCCTTTCCAACTTTAACCTGAAGCCCGCCATGATACCACACGTCAACCTAAAATCTCGAGTGTTCTTCTTGGTAGAGAACTGTTTCTCACCACAATCATCCCCGGTGGTATGCTCTTTTTCAGGGCCACCCCTGAATTCTCGACAGTCCTTCGGTGCACACCACCACCGCATAGGCTGCTTTGTTCGGGATGGTATCGCTCGTTGTCATGATCAACGTCTGGCAGGTGAGCGTCCTGATTTTTCGGTACAAAGTCTTTCGTGTACAACTGAAATCAACGGTTATGAAGGATGCACAGGAATCCTCAGAGCTGTCTCAGATACCCTCCTATATTAACGCACCAGTTACCCTTTTTGGGGGCGTAAATGGAGTACGCCCTTGCCGACGGGCTTTCAGGGCCCCAGGGCGTCGGAGGGTGCTGAGGGTACTTGACAAACCTGCCAAGCACTGTCTACTTCCCGGGACTCGTAGGGCAAGGGCCTTGATGGGCCTTTCAGGGGCCTTTACAAGTCTATACTACGGTAGGCAGTGTGCTGCAAGACCCCCGGCCCATTCGTCATTTTGTAAGAAGTGATTCCCTTTTGGAAACTAGTACCCTTGATGGCCTGATTAGCCTGTCAGGGTTGCGGAACCGCGGAGGAACTCACGAACAGCTCACTGCCGGCTACAGCACGGCCCCGGCCAAGGCGGACAGCGCAGCGATAACATTTCCCCCGCCCCCAACATGGCTGGGTCTCATGAAAGGGAGGCTGATCAAGTCGCCGATGATGTAGGCTGCCGCTATGGCCTCCGAGTTGCGAGGATCAGCCACAATGCAGCAGCTCTCGGTCCTGTCAAGTTGCCAAAAGGCTTTAAGTGATGGCTTTAACGTTTTAAATTCGGAAAGTTGTTGAAGCAGGCAAATGTAAACAATATGTAGAACTAACCCGTGATCCGACGTGCTTGCAGTCTAGGTATGGGTCCATTTGATTATTCTTACATCTTCCGACAGCACGACGTTAATGCTTCCTTGCTTTGATGGCCGGACAACAGAGTCAGAGTTCCATGGGCTATTTTCACTAATTTCCAGTGCAAGCTTCCGGCGTGACCTGCTCGTGCTGTTACTTAATCGTCTTAACCACTTCACCGGCTTTTCCAACCTAAGAAGATTAAGAAGTCAATAGGGCGACAAGCCCCTTCTTGCAGGGATGCTACTAACACAGATGCGCCTCTCGAGATCATCTGCAGGGCGAATCACGTGTAGCGCGGTCCCAGTCAGCTTGTCCACCACATGCGCCATGGACTCCTGAGAAGACGTCTTGGGAGGATGCTGTCCACAAACGTCTGTACTCTGACTCTATAGGCACGCACGAAGATTTTCAGAAATAACGAGTGTGATACCGGGCATAGAACGCAAATAGAATGTGGTCCAAGAATCTGAGGTCAAAGATTTTGGGAGCTGGAAAGACTGTAGGCCATGGATCCACCGCAAAGATTCTTGAACTTCTCTTAAGCTGATATTGTGAGGCACGAGATGCACAATGTCCGGCACCAACGTTGCATAGTGCTCAATGAACGCCTGACACCAAGGATGTGCTCTCGGCAACATGGTAGTCAACATGGAATATTACCGGCGAACAACGAAAAAGTCATCACGACAACGAAAGACAAGATGTGACCTGTGGATGTTCGCCGGTTCCCGTTCGATGTCCGCCAGTTGGTTTTCGATGTCCGCCGACGGGACGGGACGGGACGGGACGGGACGGCCGGGAGTTCGGGGACGGACGACGGGCTCGGCAATAACATATAGGCCCCTCGCTCCCGCCCCGGTATAGAGAGGTTTAGTTTAGTCCGTACTGAAGAGGCCGTTAGGAAGTTCAGGCCTTGACGCTAACGACTTGCTTGATCCCAGGTAGCCCTCATCTCTAAGAAACCTCGAGCAAAAAAACACCATCCCAACAGCATTCTTTGACAAAGTCCCATGTAGACGATGACATGGGGTGGTCTTTTTTTTTTAATGGGGGGGAGGGGTTGTGTTGTGTGGGTGGGGGTGGTGGGGGAGGGTCAGCCAGTTCTGTGTATTTCCATAGGACAAAAAACTACATCTTGTCAATATTTCCGTAGGAAAACACTTATTTTCGCTATCTTCACATAGAAAACCATGATTTTCTCTACATTTACAAAAGCCTATTTGGTGTGTATTTACATAGAACAACAGACCTCCATTTTATCTATATGTCCATAGCAAGACATTCATATGATTTGAAGCAAGCTTGCGCGGCTTGAAAAAAGCGGGGGGAGCGGGGCTGCGCGACCCTCAACCCTAAACCCTGAACTAGGGAGTGTAGGGGCCTTCTTTGGTGTATCCAAGGGGCTTTGGGGGTGCGTTGAGGGTTTTAGAGTTGAGGGTTTTAGGCTCTGGGGTTGAGGGTTCGAGTTTGGGGGGTTAGGGTCTCTCGAGTTGAGGTTTACAGCCGATTCTGTTCAATTTCGGTTCTAACTCCCTGTCATTTCGGTTCTAACATCGGCCCCCAGCCCCCTTGTCAGGGTTGCAGCCAGAACTCTTCAGTTTTGCAAAATTGCAGTTTTTTTTGAGTTTCGGTTTTAACAAAGGCCCCCTCGCCCAGCCCCCCCGCCCCTCAAGCATCTTGTCTGGTCTAACATAGCCCCGTCACCCGTCCCTGCCAGGTCACAGCCGAATGTTTTCAGTTTCAGTTTCAGCCCCTCCCCCCCTGGCAAGGTTGAAAGGCTTAGTCCGTACTGAAGAGGCCGTTAAGAAGTTCACTTGCTTGACCCCAGGTAACCCTCATCTCTAAGAAACCTCGAGTCCAACAAACACTAAAGAAGCACCATCCCAACAGCATTCTTTGACAACGTCCCATGTAGACGATGACACGGGGTGGATCGATGGCGGTCTTCCTGCAAAGGTTACAGAGTTTGAGATGCTTGGCCAAAAGGTTTTTCGATGCTCGGCGGAGGGTTTTTCGATGCTGGGCGGCAGGTGTTCGATGCTCGGCAGAAGGGTTTTTCGTTGCTCGCCGGACGGGGATGGTTGCCGCCGGACATGGATCGATGTTGGCGGGCCGTTTACGTTGTTCTCTTTCGTTGTTATGAGACATCTTTCGTTGTCCGCCGGTAGTTTTTCGTTGTTCGCCGGTACCCACCCCAACATGGCTAGCACCAATCGGAAGACAAAACTGGATGCGCTTGGCAATGTCAAAGCGTGAGCCTGTAAACTGAAGCCAGTTTCGCAGTACACTCGGCTTCATTTGGTAAATACACAAGTCCAGCCGTCGGTCGCCCTTTATTTCTTTCTTTCTCTCTCTCTCTCTCTCTCTCTCTCTTTCTTTCTTTCTTTCTTGGGGGCGTGGGGGCGAACCCCCTGGCTGTGCGCCTGCCCCGGTATTCGGGGATCCTCAGTTTTGCTCGGGGAGGTCAGGTCGGGCTTGGCGCTGTTGCCCCTCCCCTACCCTCTCTCTCGCTCTCTCGCTCTCTCTCTCTCTCTCTTCTTCTTCTTCTTCTTCTTCTTCTTCTTCTTCTTCTTCTTCTTCTTCTACGGGGCCTGACGCGACCCAGTCTGAGTGATACATCTTTCCCGGGAGATGGCAACTTTGGACATCGAGTGAAGCCCCCACCCTTCCCCCGAACACGGTAGTATGCCATTCTCTCTCTCTCTCTCTCTCCACACGCTTAGCCCCCCCCGAAAGGAGAGCTGCCCCGGAGGGCGCGCACGTCCCAGAAGTCATGCGAGATGGCCGCGTATTGCGGCCCGGCTGGGGTGGGGTTTCTGTCACAAGATGGGGCGGTATGCCATTCTCTCTCTCTCTCTCTCTCTCCCCCACGCATGACCCCCCCCGAAGGGAGGACGCCCCTCTCTCTCTCTCTATCTTTCTCCTTCTTCTTCTGCGGGCCTCGCTAGGCCCGAGCAACCCCCGCTCGCTAGGCCCGCCCGCGTCGTCCAACATTTGTGTGAAACTGGACAGTGGAGTTTTCAACATTGCGGGAGTCGGAGGTTCCCCCACGAGGATCCCTCGGGCGGGGTGGGGAAGGGGGGAAATAAGCACCGGAACCTATTTCCGAGAGAAGGGGTGGGGGAAAGGCCCGCGCACAATTGATTGATTTGTTGTTGCGCTTGCCCCTTCTGCGGATCAAAGCCAAAAATCTGAGGTACGCCGATGCACTTATTTCCAACCGGCCGGGTACCTACTCTCTCCAATTCACTGCCAAAACTGACTCAAACGCCTCCCCCCCCCCTGAGCACCTGTTTACGTCACCTGGAAATACTTGAAATAGCTTGAGATAGGCAGCAGGAAAGGTCACCCCCCCCCCCCCCCCCCCAGACGATTTGGAGCGGATCCTCATGTTCCCCCTAGCAGCCCACCCAGTGAACAGGGACCCAGACTCAATAACCATGCCTTCTCCCCAGAGACCGTTCTGAGCCGTTTCCCTCTGAAATCTTAACCAAACTGCTGGCTGCTGCCACTACCTGTCTCGCGGGCGTTAATCGGCTGGGCAGGGCAACCCTCAACGCTAATCCCTGAATGGAGGGATGCTAGATGCAAAGGCTATTACTACCCTCACCTAATGAAGCAACGAGACAATGACCCTGGTGATTTCCTGGCATTCTCTGCCCTTTTTGGCAAGAATTGAGCCTCATCTGGCTCCACGTAGTCTGGCCAAGCAATCACGACAGAATGCACACCATGCAGCCTCACAGTTCATCAATTCCGCCGTCTGTTTGAGATGCATGAAAAGCGTGTATGAAACGCATTGTCGGCCATGTGGCTTTACGATGACCTGTTTTCTGTCAGCATTCTACTCTAAGACTCTAAGTTAACTCTAAGCATGGAGGGAAGGAGTAAAAGTGGAGGATAGTGGCTTCATATGGCTTCATGCTGAGATGCCTCGCTGTGGCAATCTCCCCCAAGCACCATTTTCTTTTCAAGAAGTCCGGCGAGAGAAGGAAGATGGAGGTGTTGGTCTCGTGGCTCAGATGCCAAAAGAGTTTCGTCAAATCGCTCAAGTTATCGCAATCCACCTGAGGACAGGAAGCCACTCTCGCCCACTCCACTGCATGAGACGTAGAGGGGCGGTAATGTGGTATCCTGATTAGTGTGAGGGGCCCCCCCCCCCCAAACTAAATCCACCCCCGTAATAGTGTTAAAAAAAAAGGGACCCCCCCAAACTAATTTTCGGCCCCGGGCCCACCGGCTCCTCTTCATTTCCTCTTCGCTCCTCTTCCCTCTCCTCTTCCTCTCCTCTTCCTTTCCCTCTCCTCTTACATAATTAAGCTCAGATGAGCTCAGCTCAGGTAAGCTCCCCCCCCCCCCTTACCCCCCCCCGAAAACCTTGACATTATTGTGGGGGTGCAATTTTTTTTTTTTTAAATGGGGTTCGGGGCAGCACGTGGACTACCCCCTTCAAAATTTGATGGCTAGGCCTCCTCAGATAAGCGAAGTCATAAGGAATCCTTGTTTTCCGGCCTGGTCGTCGACCCTGAACCCGGGAAGCTTGAAGGCGCGCCCCCCCGCCCCCCTCCCCCCGAAAACCTTGACAGTATTGTGGGGGTGCAATTTTTTTTTAATGGGCTTCGGGGCAGCACGTGGACTACCCCCTTCAAAATTTGATGGCTAGGCCTCCTCAGATAAGCGAAGTCATAAGGAATCCTTGTTTTCAGGCCTGGTCGTAGACCCTGAACCCGGGAAGCTTGAAGGCCAGCCCCCCCCCCCCCCTAGCTGCTCTTCTTTTGCTCTTTTCTTTCATCATCTTCTTCTCTTTTTTTCTCTGTTCCGAAACCCATGCCCGAAAAACTTTACTTTATTGTGGGGGGGGCAATCCAAATTGGGTCTCCTGAATAATTTTTGGAAAACTTTTCATTATTGAGGGGGTCCAGACTAATCAGGATACGACATTAAGGGAGGGGGGAAGACGAGGCGTACAAACCCCTCCAAGAAACTCCTTTGCCAGGAAGGTGGACGCTCAGCATGGCACAGCAGTTGTGGCTGAGGATGCTGGGATGGTGCGTTTGTCGGCTCACGATTCGCAAGCAGCTGACTGCCCAATCTAGTGGCATTCGTGGACTCCATGTCAATGTGTTGAAGCAAGGACGCATGCTCTAGTGCATATGCCTTTTCCCAGTTGTGGTTGCCCGTGAACCTTAACTTTTAACCCTACTTGGGACAAGCTGCGAAAGTCGCAAACCGTTGGCCACGCTTCAAGATCAACATCTTCAACCACCGCGCCATACTTCCGGCTTTGCTTTTATGATGCGAAATGAAGAAGTGATATCTCTTCTTGCTTCGATTGCAATACTTGCCAATGCCGTAGACGATTAGGGCGAGGATTGACGTGAACATGAGGATCAGGAGCACCAGGCATGCACCAATTGTCAACTGTTCGTTGACCTCACCTGAAACATGTAATCCCAAACTAGAAATGAAGAGCATCGAAGTTGTGAGGCAAACGTCCAGCCAGTTGCAGGCGATCATGTGCCACGGCTGCCAGGCTGAAGACAAGATCGCACTAAATGACAATGTGACTGTCATCACGAACGTACTCACGCTCTTGGGTGCCAAAGGCAACATTACCAGCAAGGCATTTCGAAGTAGAAGCCATACAGCAAAGAGCTCAGCTCCGGGTCGAAAGCGGCCGAAAAGAAATGAACAAGACCGCATGAATCGCAAGTCTGATCTTTGAATCCTGCTTGGGACCTGTAGTGCCAACCACATGCTGGAAGCAAGGAAGCCGGCAGGTAGCAGAAATGCGGAAGTACTCATGAGGACCATGGAGAGATGCCGGGAATCGCCGCAGAAGACGGATGGATAGGCTCGAACAGTCGTCAGCTCATTAGGATGAGACTGGCATATCAACGGTGTTAGCAAAGATGAGGAAAATGAGATAAAGAAGACGATGCACGATGTACCCAAGATTTGACCCAATCGATGAAGTTGAAAGCCTTTGCCACGTCGGACAATAACCACAACCAAGTGGATCAAACAAAGAGTGGCCAGCAGGATCGGCCTTGGTCTCGATCAGAACTGCAACTCTCGTCAGACTCCGTCAGACTCTTTGTCTCTCTGCATGTTTTTCGGCACGCTTGAGGTGCCCTGCCGCTCGGCCTCAGGGATCTTCAGGGCGTCTGAACTCATCTGCCCCCCTCCACCCCTGTCTCCCCCCCCCCCCCCTCTATTTCCCGGCCGCCGCAGCCACCTCTACCCCATTCATTCTACTACAACTCTGCAAGCCCCTGGAAAGGCTTTCTTGCCCGGGAGGCCCTTGAACTGTAGACAAAATAGGTTTTCGCGCAATTTTGAAGACTTAGTGTAGAAATCATTACGCTGAGGGCTCGTATCTGACAGTTGTGGCAGCAGTTCTGAGATAACCTGCAGAGACCAACTTGATTGTTCAGCTAAAGCCTTCGATGGGATGCTGAAACTATCTGAACCTTGTCATGGCATCGGAGCTCTGGGTGAAGCTCAGGGACTTGGATTGATCATTGATAATGGCGACTTTTTCAGAGACCTCAAATATCGAGCACGTGAGAGTAAATTTGCTGCATCCGCTATATTATGACCTTCCAAGGGGACATATTGGAGAAATGTGAGACTGGCCATGTCACCTCGCATCGCATTAGCATGTGGTATTGTGATGTATTGTGCAAACCTCTGGACAAAGCTTGAAACGTGGAGAGCACTGCATCATCAATTTTTTTTGCCGGATAGTGCTTCTGGAACACAAGCCGTACTACGCTATACCAGGAACCTGACGAGAACTGGAACACCTTAAATTGAACATGACACGCATCAACTGCAGGATGGACCAGCATCCCTGGAAACTGGAACGCTGAAGGAAGAGGAAAAGGGCTAGAAGCGGCTAGACGAAAGACTCGGAAAGAAAGGTGCTGGAAATGCACCTGCAAAAAGGAAGACCAAAGCACCACTACTACTGTTGCCGAGGCGGTCCCGCGTGAGCGCTGAGCGATGGTCTTCCATGGATTCATTTGCCAAGAAACAGCACCGCCGCATGAAATGCAAAGAGCGTGACAGGATTCTTCGGGGTTACGCAGTCGATTGATAAGACGTTGAGCTCGAGGACCATCACTTCGGTCGCCGCGATTAAGGAAGCTACCGGCTCACTCCAATCCAACCCGAATTTGTGGATTAACGAAATCACCTTGTCATCGCAGCAGGCATGCGCTCAGAAAGTATAAAAGCCTATATAAGAGGCGAGAACTAGACCTTGAAGGCATGCTTCTTCATTCAAAATGTGAACCTTGATGCAGCCCCCACTCTAGTTAGGATTACTATCGGCCACGAGTGAACCAACATTGAGTCTCTTCATGTTACGGGGCTCTCCGTCTGACCTGTCTAACTCATCTGTTGTGTAAACGTGCAAGGCCGCATGTCGGGGTGAATCGGGAATCGCTTCACAAGCAGGCGCAGCACTCGACCTCCCCGACTGGCTGCCAACGAAACATGCACCAGGACGGTTGTACTGCGGGAACAGCATGATTCTCATACTGTTATTGTTGTCTGCGAAGCTTAACCAGAGGAATGATAGAAATCATCGACTGTTAAAAGAGCTACGAGTACAAGTAGTTCAAGATGTGCCCTTGGAAACCAAGATTCCCCCAACCAGGAAGAGGCGTTGCACAAACCATTTCGAAGAAAAACAAAGAAGCTCGGTTCACACCTTGCCGAGGCACTTGAAGCGATACCGCCAACTGTCCCATGCTGCAGGAAATCAAAATGGAACTCTGTGAGGGTATCGCTGAGGCAAGTCTCTTGTCACTCGACGTAAACGCAAAGTAGGCTGTCGTTGTTAACAGCAATATCACCACGAGCAAGAAGCTCACGAACGCGTAGTCGCCACCTACGCACGCAATACCTCGGCACATGTTTGGATTGCATAGCCCTTCGTCACACCAAGTGTTTACAAAACAACGAATAAGTTCAAGACATTTCAAGACAGATCGTGAGAAACCGAGGTACATGCACCTCCTTGCGCATGCAATCCAGGTAAGCAAGCGCTGCAAGCCACGCTTGAGACATCTCTCCCCTCAGCGCAGGTTCCTGGCGCACCACCTGGGCAATACTCCTTCTTTTTGCACTGAAAGACAGAACCTGCATCGTCTGCAGGCGAATAGTAGCCTGCCAAGATGGAGTATGGGTGACGGCACTTCTACGCAAGGAGTGGCTGCTGCCTCAGGTAGTTGTGAGCAAGCACGACCCTAGATTCAAATAGCCCTCGATTTCATGATGGCAACCGCATTGGCCTGGTTGAAGGGTGAGGGTCGAGCCAATGCAAACAGATCCTGAAAGCTCAGAGTCGAGCTCAGCTAAACTTCTACAACGCAGCAGCCATGCTGCTAGTGCTGCTGTCGCAGGAAAACGACATCGATGATGACTACTACGTAACAAGGTCTTGAAGTGACAAATGACAAAACCGTGGATTGGTGTTGTTCGCCATGTTCGCCACAATTCCTCAGATTTGCGTGAGGCTTGGATCAAGTCGGCACACTGCCGGCGTTTTTCAGGACTGATCGCTGCCGCAGCAAAGGATTCGTAATTTGGGGGATGTGCACGCTGTAAGCTCAGAGAGCCTGGCAGAATTTGTTTGCGCGTTGGGTTTACACTTCTCGCGGAACCTCCTACGCAGTATGTCGATATACGCTGCAGGTCCTTCTCAAAATGCTCAAACTTCTCTTCGCAGCATGAGACCTGCGCATGTATATATACTTGTATATGTTTGCGACAGGAAAGGAAAGTGGCAGGATTCTAGACCTGCGATGTCTACATACTCCTCTTTGCTGCTACCTGCTGTTCTACAGCTACAGTGTGCCACGGCTACTGTGGCGAAAAGGTGACGACTACTGGACATTTGGTAGGCTCACAAAACTAACGGATCGGAGGGTTTGTCCTTCAGGGCAGTGCCGGCAAAGTCCGGATACGAAGTGCGCTCCCGGCTGGCAGCCGCATAGCTCTTGAGAGGAAGCCCCTTCCACAGGGATCCATATCTCACCGGATTCACCTCGTCTGTCTGAGGCCCAGGTTGACACACTTGAAATTCTACAGTAGCTGGGCATGCTTCCACACAACCCCAAAACAGAAACGGTCTCGCAAAGTATGCAGTCAGCCAAGCGGCCTGAAGACACTTTCCGAGAGGTGGTAAACAGCTGAAGCTGCTGTGGGCTACTGGTGACATCGGCGCCGCACCGATTGCAGCTGCTCATTCCTTTCTCGCTGGCCCACTCGCCCAGACCGCATGGTTGGCATTCTCTCATCCCCGCCTATGGAAGCGATCTTGGACTACTCAGTTACTTCACATTTGTCGACTCCCATCCAAGATAGCGTGTGCTTGCCATATTCACGTTCTATGTGTTTGCTTGCCATGTCCTCGCTCACGTTCTATATTTGAGAACATGTTCTGACTCCTGACACAACCTTGTAATCCGCCGACCCTGCTGTTGGGGGCACGGGGAAGCCCTTGGCGTCTGGTACAACGAAATGGGTTTTCCCACGCCTTGTGCCACAAAAGGCTCCGCGCTTGGTATCTGCGGCCCCTGGACTCTGCCTGGGAACCTCCGGCTTGGTACCCGGCCTCTGCGCTACTCCTGTCATTTCCCCCCGCATCCGGGGAAGCGCCTGAAAGAGAGACGCATGCATCATGAGCATCAGCGGCCCCATGCCCCGGCCCGGGCGCGTGGCCCAGCCCGGGGCCCCCATAAACCTTAGAAAGTACAAACCCCCCTATAAAGCCTGAACTATCTACAACTAAAAAAAAACCTCTGAAGCCGATAAAAGCCTATAGACCCCGCAAGCCCTATAACCGCAGCCCCCCCCCTCCCTTGCCCTTCCGAACAACCTATGAACCCTAAAAGCCCTCTGCAAATCCTCTATAAACTATAAACGCCATGAACCCTATAAACCCTCTATGAACCCCATAAATCATCTAAACCCTATAGCTCTTCAAAGCCCATAACCCCAAAAACCCTATAAACCTTATAACCCCTCTACAAACGCTATAGGGTAAACCCTCTCTAAACCCTCTAGAAACCCCATAGACCTTGTAAACCCTGTAAACTCTGATCCGTCTATAAATCCTATCAAGCCACAAACCCTACAAAGCCTGTACACGGTAAACTCTGCAAACCCTGTGAACCTTGAACCCTATCAAAACTCCATAAACCCTCTATAGACCCCCTAAACCCTGTAGTCACTGCAAACCCTGAACCCTCTAAAGACCCTATAACAGGCCAGGAGCCCGAGTTTATGTAGATCATGCGGGTGTTGCGTTCACATCTGCCAACAATTTTGGGGAGCGGCCGCTGATGCGGCGCTAGGCGTCTTCGAGAATGTCGATAAATATACAGTCTCTTTCGACAGAATAAAAGACTCAAAAGACTCAAGGGCAATCCAAACCGGGGACTCAAAAGACCCAAAGGCAATCCAAACCGAGAAGTGAGACTTCCGTCGTATGGTTGGAGAAGCCCTATTCAAGATCCAAGCTGTTCAGCTGGCACACTGTATGAGTACTGCGTGCTAACTCGAGGGACTTGCTCTCATGAGCATGACGTGTCGTACATGAAGATCAAGCAAAATTTTGAACCTGCGACTAAACCAAATCATGCTGAACTATTTTCCCGTGCAACCCTGCAGGTCCTCAGGAGCAGTTGTGCCAGCCTGGCATGGTTCACAGAAGGCTTCTCCGGGAAAGCCTTGATATCTTCCCCTTGGGCAGGCTTCGCAGATTCTCGTCTCTCCGGATTCCTGCGCAGTGTGGCCCCAATGGATTCTGAAACATGTTGGAAAAGAGGCGCTGCCCCAGACTACGGGCCAGTTATCTTTGCAACCAAGAGGAGTCGTTTTTTTTCTCTCCCCCTCTCTTGGCCAAGAACAACTACATGCTTTGTCAATATTTTGTACATACAAAGGGCGAGGCTAAGTCATATCTTTCCGTGTGAAGTCACATCTCCCCAATGACACACGGTGGCGAGCGAAGTCACATCACCACGCATAAAATCGCTCACAAAATCAAGGTTCCTCTGTGTCTTCTGGTTGGACCTGGGGTTCCCGACACTTGCAGGGAAAACTGCCGAGGTCTTCATCGGCTTGATTAGGCCTTGTGTGTCTGCAGATTCGAGACACAGCAACTTCCGATTGGGCACTCGGCGCTTCGCTTCTTATCAATCCTCCAGCATTTGTCCGACGGCTGGTCCCCCGGTTTTATGATTGACGATGATTGATGATTGATGCTTCAATCACTTCAATCTTTTTGGAAGTAAAACGGCACGGCGGAATGCCAAACCCACTTTCGAGGGGTGCAGTAGGGGAAGCAAGACAGAAATGAGCATCATGAGCATCGGCAGCTAGATGCGCATAGAAGGACCCGTGTTGTGACACATTAGTGATTGTGCTCCACTTGTCGAACCGGTTGGCTAGGGGATGTTAGGCAGGCAAGTGGGCAAATTCGGCCATGACACTGCCCCCCAACGTCCCGTCCTAGGCGAAGCCAGGCAAATCCCTCCGCCCGATATAGCCCAATGGTTCCAGAGTGGACATACAAACAAGGCCTAGGCATGTTGAGCCACAATCCCACAACCGCTCCCCAAACCCCTGAAAAGTCATTGGTAAACTCATGTCGTCCTGCGAGCGAGTTCCCACAGGGCACAGAGCGCATGCAACAGCCTGCTCGCGTTCCATGACGTAGTTGCCTTCCTCATCCACCAGACCCCGACCCCTGGTGCAAGCCGTGTCACTTGGGACCCAACTTTGCCAGATTTCCGCCGTTGCATTTGTTTTGAGCCAGGCACATGCGCTGTCCCAATGGCTGCTGGTAGGTGAATCTAACATCAGCTGCGCATGAACTTTCAAGAGGTCAGTAATCTCCTCATGTCTCAGTGACATGGCGGTTGCCAATACCACGGCACGGTCTGCTGTAACAGGAAGGCCTGATGCTGACCATTTTGTAAGAACGTACTCTTGCATTGCAGATCTGAAGATCCCTTTGTTGTACTCGTGTGGGTTGTACGGGGGTAGAATCACCGTAGTTGCGTTGTCTTGGACAAAGCTCACATCAGGCTGCCACCAGTAGACGAAACTTTGCAGTTCTTTGCCCAGCTGTACATATTCTGCCACTACCCCCAAAGCAATGGGCATGTTGTGGAACGTCACAGCTTGACACAAATGTCCCATGCCCCAGCCTGGCCAGCCGGTGGTGAGTGTCGCGCAGTGTTGGGGCGAACGGCGACAAGCTGGTCCAACAAACCACTTGCCCTCCCAACACTTGAACCTCACTTCACCAGCATCACTGATGTAGACACCTTCCGTGTCTCCTGTAGACGCTAGGTAATCTGCTGCAAAAAAGCCGTACGCAGCATTCACGCTATCATCGCAGCTTGCTACCCTGGACAGATTCACATCTGACACATGCGCCGTGTAGTTATTCACCTGCAGGGCAGAGCATCACAACAGTTGGACTCCATTTAGAATTAGGGCGTCTGAAGTGCCGAAGCAGCCCTTCTAGCTTTGGCTTTGTTAAAACAACATCATGAAAAAGGCAGGTGCATAAGGTGCTCAGACCCTCACCTGGAACCAACTTGCGTCATAGTTGCGATAGTACAGCAAAGATAGCCCGCTTTGTGACAGTGCACGGTCAATGGCGCCGCCCAGGACATGGAGCCCCTCCTTGCCTGGATATCCCACGCTTCCAATGTTCACAGGTGCTCGGTCCCCGAGCTCCTTAAGCAGAGTTGGGATGTAGTTCCTTAGTCAAGAGCCAAATCGGCATTTTGGCGACGACAGCGATGACCCCAAGAAGCACAATATAGCACAATCGCTTCCCGAGTAAACGCAACATCGCTATTTAGCTGCGTTTCTGGTAGTTTCCCCAACTTTCGAAGGAGAAGTGGTAGTATCGCGGTTCGGAGATGCATTCAGCTTGAACTCTGTCTCCGGCGTCTGATGAGTTGCACCCACCGAGACGATGGACCACCGAGTTGCTGTTGCTGGATCCACCCAATACTTCTACGTTGTAGCCTAACTTCTCTGAAGCCAAGATCTGAAAGAGACGAGTGTAAATTAGGGCTGAGTCCCAATAGAGATCCCAAAGGCCAATCGGCATGCTCAAGCCATCCATTGTGACATTTATGCGATCGGCCACAGGAATGGCATCATCAAAGCATGATGTGCTCATGGCGAGGTCAAAACTTCCAAGAGAAATCAAGCTCCTTGCAGAGTTGATGAAACTCTACGCGGGGACTTTTGCCTATACTTACAAATCACGTCACAAACATTGCGTTGCACCCGTCAATACGAAATAAGTCTTTTCATGTCAGGCTTTCCTGCGACCTATCCACAAACATTTTGAACACTTAACTACAAGGTAGCGGGCCCTACATTGAAGGCAGCATGTCCTCCAAAGCAGAGCCATAGCTCTGGGGCCAATTTTCGTATGACATGCTCGAGCCATAAATGGACTGAAAGACTCACCATGAGCAATCCACGAGTCACAAAAAATCACAAGCATGTGCAGGCTGGAGGGTCTTGGGGTCGGGCTGGTAGCCAGTTCAGGTACCATGCCCAATGCCTCGGATTCTGACCATCGCTGCCTCCCGCTGTATCACTGCTGTATCTGCTTCCATGCGCAGTATCGTGCTGGTTCGAGAGGGGGAAAGAGAACATGCAAGAGGAGACAAGTTCCCTCGCACAGACTGCTGCTTGACAAGAATGGGTCGCCTTGTAAGCACCCGACTTACTTAGGTGTTGAAAGTTGTGCACGTTCAGTTGCATCACAAATCCGAAAGCAAAGCTTAAGGATTGGAACGAAGCGAAAATTGAGTGTGGATCCTAGATTCCCTGCGGTGCTGCAGCGTAATGCGACGATCCAGCAGGCACCTCCAGACTGAGACTTTCCGGAGAATTGATGTCAAATTCATGCACTGCAAGCAGGCGACGGGCTGGAGGAATGCTGCAGAGCTACGTGTGCCGCATCAAGTCGGTGTACTGTGAGAACGCAAAGCTTCTCAGCGCGCCTCGAGAAATGGGCAGCTTTGATTTTGTGCAACATCTCAGTGTCACCAGTGTCACATCTTTTCGGCCTCAAGTCCGTCGATTCTGGCCAGGATGGCCAGGCAACAACAGAATCGCAGAGAGGCGGAGTCGGCTTCGGAGCCTTCCGTCCAAGTGACGGGGTTCAGGGTTTAGGGTTCGGTTGGGCAGAGTCTCGCGTAGCCATACAGTACTTTGGGAAGCAGGATCTGGATCCCTAAACCAGAAAAATTGTTAATTAAGACGGCTAAGGCGCTTTAACGACTCGGGTTTCTGGTTGCGGGCTTGCGGCTTGGGAGAAGTAAATCGCCCTAAACCAGAACAAACTGACCACTTTGAAACCTAAATCATAAACCACACTGCAGCACCCCAGGGGTCTCAAAAGAGTGAAACAGCAATAGGCAGAGAAACCCTGGAAAAGACTCTATGATCAGCAGTTCTCAAGCCCTCAACCCTAAGCCCTCTTGCACCCCCTAAGCCCTAAACTTCCTAAACCCTAAACTCAGGGTTTGGTCAAGGCTTGGACTCATGGGCTCCAACAGAGTCTAGCAGTTCCTTGGGCACTATAAGGGTTATTCCTGGGGCATCCAAGCCTGGAAAAGCCTCCATAACGTAATGAAGTGCGAAGCTCCTTTTGTCGAAGGCGGGATGTTCGGGTTTGATCTTGGGCATGATATTTGGGCTCAGGGTTAAAGCCTTCATGTTCGAGTTTATAGGGCTGCTAGGGTTTATAGGGTTTAGGGTTCAGGGGTTATAGTGTTTCGGATCTCGGGGTTTCGGTCTAATGGAGGTATTCCGATGCCTTAAGGACCCTTCTTGCACTCCCTCTCTCCCTGTGCCTTTTCACCTGGTCCAAGCGCTTTGGCTTCGAGAAGCGCGGGTGAAGGGCTTCCAGCAGCTCGGAATACTCTGGGTACAGCTTCGAGCTGCTTGAGCTTCTATCACCTTCAACGCTAACAGCTCTAAAGCCCTTAAAGCTTAACCAACCTAGCATCGGCTTCTGCCAGGGATTTTGGTTTCCTTAAGAAAGTCACTGCTCCGCATAATGCAGGGCGAGGGTTTAGGGTCTAGAGGGCTTTCGGCTTAGGGTCCTGCACGTTTTATGGGGGTTTAGGATTTTGGAAGGATTTTGGAACTTTGGGTGTTAGGGTTGTCGGGGCTTCTTCAGGTGCAGATGACTAGCTTGGCCGTTGCCTCCCAGCCTATTGACCAGCGTCCTAAGGACACATGCCCCCCCGCCGCACAACACAAACAGAGAGAGAACTTCTACGAAGCACACCCCAAGAACCAAAACCCCAAGCCCAAGACACTCCCTGGGTCATGATGAAACAGACATCTTCACCACACTCAAAACCATCAGAAGCCCACAGCAAATGCGCGTGTGGTCGGAGTACACATCAGGGCCGTTGACCTCCAATGCAACCTCCATTGAAAGGGCTCTTTCACTTAGTATCCCTAAACCCAAAGCCTAACCCTAAACCCAAAACCTTGAAGCCCGAATCCTAAACCCCAAGCCTTTAAACTCCAGACCCCGAATCCAGCCCTTTAAACCCTAAACTTAAACTCCCGAACCCAAACCTTTAAACCCTAAACTTGAACTCCCTAAAACTGAAGAAGCTACCACTTCTTTTTGGGCAATTAGGTTATGATGGAACCCCTGCCGAAATGAAGGTACTACTGGGCGCGAGCGCTTCACCCCAAGCCTCCTATTAGTACCTCAAGCGACTGACCTCAAACAGTTGGAGAGCAGGGGCCGTTTGGGTTTCGGGTTTAGGGTTTTTGGGTGATTTCGGGCGTTGCTTCGCCATCTCACCGGCGAAGCTGTCGTGATTTGGGGCTGAAAGGGGACGGGCAGGTCTGGGCAGGTGTCCCTTTGCACGGTCCGTCTGCGCCTATGCCCCTTTGCGTTGACAGAAGTCGTGTAGGCATAGGTTGAGAAAGTCAGCCAAGTTTGTTCACTTTCACACGCTGAAAGTTCGTTCGCAGGTTTGTAGACCGCTGCCCAGAGCAGTGCTCGTGTGCCTTGTTTGTGCACGCGTGATGTGTAGACTATGGTCCAGACTGGCGCTCTTTCTGATGTTTGTTTTTGGTCTTTCTTTGTGATTTGCAGACTGTGGCCTGGAGTTAGGCCGGCTTCTCCTTCTTCTCCTTCTTCTTCTTCAGGTTCTGATTTTGAGTGGTTCGGGTTTGTTTGGCCTTGTCGATCCCTTACTAGAAGGTACTCGAACTCGATGGCCATGATCACCGAGTTTTAATGGCTTTCTTTGAGCACGCACCATCGGCTCTGGCACGCATGCTTCAAGAGCACAGAAACACAGGTTCACCGCTTTCGCCGCTTTGCGGCGAGCGCTGCTATAAAACGTGCCCCTATTGGCGCAACTCTTCCTCGGTCAGACTCACCGAATCTCACCGAACAAACTAATGAATGCCATCAGGTCTAGCATTGTAAAAGCCACGGCCCGCATGATGTTTTGGGGCAAGCGGGCTCGGAGTCCCTCAAGCAAGTGCCGGCTGTTGCAGCCAACTCAATTGTGACACCCGCCGTTGTAGCCACGATGTCATCGAGGCCAATGTCGCCCTTTACTCCGACCTTGGACAAAAGGGTTAGCGTTTCCTGTTTAGGGTTTATGGGGTTTATGGGGCTTATAGGGCTTATAGAGCTGATAGGGTTTATAGGGCTTATGTTATATGGTTTAGGGGTGTTTAGGGTGTTGGAGCTGCAAGAGGAGGTTTTCGATCGCTTGAGGACTCAAGGGCTCTGCGGAGGTACGCAGTTCAGTCAAGTTGAAAGGGGTACCTTGGTGCCCAAAGCAGGGGAAATTTCACGAGGGTCATGCAGAAACATGGGAGTAGGCCCAGTGGCACCAGTCGTGGCATAGAACCGAACTCTCTCTGCAATCGCAGGGATCTGCACCGAGGCTTGCAGCCAGGAGTTACCCTGGCAAGCTTCATTCAACTTTGCTCTTGGAGACACTTTCGGAGCAGAAGACCTTCAAATACCAAGACTCAGCAGGTGAACATCGACAACTTCGAAAGCATGGGAGAAAGGCGATGTGCTTCCGACCCTTCGAACCTTCCCTGCCTGATCGCCGGACTTCTCCCAGAGGGTCGTCCAGGAGCCAGCCACGAGAATCTGAACTCTCAGGGAGGCAATGGCCGTGCCGTACATGTGGTACCAGAAGTTGAGACGAAAGATGCGGTACCCTTCAAGGGAAATGCTCTGAAGCACCGCTGTCTTCTCAAACCCACCTGGCTGGATACTGGCCTCGACGTACACCTGAGTCTCCGTCAAAGAAGAGGGGTGGCGAAACTGTGAGCCATCAACATATCTGGCCATATGCCAACATGATATCAGCCGCCAAGATGCATACCATTCTCCGCTGTGGGCCGCCGAGGGTCCGGTATACGCACTGCTCGTTGGACCACTTTTCCTCTTCCACGCCCAATCTGCGTTAGGGTCGGCTGGCCAAGACGTCGCAACATCCGGGTCCCAGCCGCAGAAGTTGCTTTCAAAACTGCAGTTGAGGTTCGGTGCAGCAGGCAAGTCCGTCCCGTCCAAAACGATGGCGATTGGCGCCTTAAGACAAGATGAGGCACTTCGAGAAACGAAGACCCTCTCCTTTCAAACGGGAACAACCCCCCCCCCCCCCCCCGCATGCGACTAGACCAATCTGCGCAGCCCTGAGGATTCTACTACTCTATGACCATGATACACAAACTTCCATTGCGACCACTTAAAACTGCGGCTGGCTCACGCTTTGCTGAAGACAAGATTTGTAGGCCGACACGGCAGCAGACTTGGCCACCACGTCCATTGCCTGGGTTGTTTTGGGGGGTCACGTCATGGGCGCTCCTCCTTGGGTTGTGCTCTAAGCATCTGAGCAACTTCACGCCCAGCTGCCTGGCATTCCCAAGCCCCCATTGCGGCTTTCCTGTTGGCGAAATGTTCTATGAGTGCTTGATGAAGAGCCTCCCGGTCGTTGTCAGAGACGCTGTTGGGGGCCCTCAACGTCTGGCCGTTCCAGCCAAAGTTGGCGGCAACGATGGGTGTTGCGATTTCACTGGCGCTGCAATCGGGCTTACAGATGCAGGAGAACCAATCAAAACCCATATTGAAAGCTAGCGCCGGCACATTTGCCTCTGTCAGAGGCACGCGATTTTCGAGGCCTCGGTGCTGTTTGCACTAGTGAATTAACATCGTCTTACAATGCGGAACAGCTCCACAAGGTCTTTTTGAAATGATTCCCAAGATACTATGCACCAGAGTCTGTACTGTGCCTGAAGTGGCCCAAAGTGACAGCTTTTGATACTTCTCTGGAAATGCGCGCCGCATCTCCGTCAAGCACTCGGGAGAAGGCGGAAACAGAACCGGCGCCGCATCCGCCAAGCCCTTCCGGATCAACAGCATGAAGTCTTCCGTCTGCATGTACTTCAAAGCTCCTGCACAGCGCAAGAGGATGCACTAGGGGTTCTCCCAAAACACCCTCTTCCTCCACCTTGAAGCAGCAACCAAACCAAAAAAAAACAAACGAGTCTACCAAGTCAAGGCCGGGCTCCATTGAACCCAAGCTTCAGGCTATTGGCATACACCACGAAGTCGCTTCAATAGCCTTTCAAAGACCGTGTGCCGAAATGTGGGGTGTAAAAGACCCAGCTCTATCGGGGTCTAGGGTCTGTAAGATATAAGGTTCACGGGGAGGTGGTTCATTTAGGTTTCCAGCCATTCCTGGCGCCCCCCCCCCAACGGTCCTTCGCGCGGAATTGCCAGGAGAACATAACGGAGCTGAGTGAGTGCGTTGGCGGAAGTGAGTAGCACGTCATCGTTCTGGAAGACGTCAGCCGCAATGCTTTCGACCATGCCTAGGCCCAAGAATGCCCAAGAGTAACCTAGGAAAAGGGTACGTTTTTTGGTTTAAAGGGGTTTCTGAGGGAACCTTTGAATCCCTAAAAAAAGGGGGAATAAGGGGCCTACTCTGGGTCCTAGATGCCGTAGAAGTCATCAAGCGCCGCCTCGGCGTTCGCCTTTTTGGCAAGCTTCCTTAGGGAACCCCGGGGGTGTATCCCTTCCCAAGAGCTCGGAGAAAAGTTTTTGAAAGCAAACTCCCAATCATGAACCAGCACGCCCAAGCCCTCAAGGTTCCAGGTATTCACCTTCGTTCGATTTTTGGGAGCTTCCAAATTCAAGGCCGTGGCTCTGACGGAGGCGATCTTGCACAAGCTCCACGTGATAGTCCTCCAACAAACCTTTGAGCTGCTCTTGAAAGCGGGTTAGCTAGAAAGCTGTAGCTGCCCTGGTCGCCTAACTTTAAACCCTAAAGCCCAAACCAAGAACGAGATGGCCAAGACTTCCAAAAGCGCCCAAGCAGCCGCCATTGACCAAAACACTCATGCAACTCATTCCTCGAACAGACGCAGGGGGTTGATAATTTAACAGGGCTCGCTATTCTAGTTTTTTCTTTATCGTTTAGGGTACCCAAAAGGGCCCAAATTCTGGATCAACAGAAAACCCAGCGACTCGAGTGGGGTGTTGGGACACAAAGCACTGTGGACCAAAGGGGCTCCCCCAATCCTCCTCTTCGCACTGCAAGAGATGCAAGAGTCACCCTAAATCCTGAACCCTAAACCCCAAAGGGGAGCTTAAACACCTGGGCACCGTTCAGGGCATTTGTAGCGGTGGTGTCCAGGAGCGGCTTCAAGTTACTCTGCCAGGCCTCAGCTGAACTCAGCACTGCTGAATCACACAGGGATTTAAAAGCGATTTAAAAGCCAGGGTTCTGCAGGGTTTCAAACGCCCAAGGTTTTAACACCCAGGGTTATGAAACTCTTTGGCATCTACAGACCGTGAATCTTGAAACAATTTTCCATTTTATCATCATTTTGCTTTAACTTCGGGATTTCACATTTGTTTCATTCTTTTCTTCACCCCTGATGCCATCATCATTGTGTTATCGTTTCGCTATCATTGTTTAAACGTTTTGGGGACGGCTCGGGCGCTTTCTGCCAGACGATGAACAAACAGAAGACAAACAATGATGAAAATAATTGTGAGCATGATAATAAAATGACAATAAGAATATGAAAAAATGATGAGAAAATGATGACAAATGGTAATAAAATGGTGATAAGTAATAACATGATAGTAATATGAACATTTCCTGAGGCTCTCCTCATTTTCGAAAATTCCAGGATTCCCGGGTGCCCTTTCCCCGGCCCTTTTCCACCAAACGATAGGAAAAAATCACGATGGAACACGAACAATGATAATAAAATGGTAAACAAAAAGATCATAAAATGCGACTAAAATGATGCTAAGATGATACTAAATACTAAAATGATACCGAAAATCATACTAACATGACAATAGCATGAAAACGAACATGATAAATACATGATGATGAAATTGTAAATGATGATGAAACGATGATTTGACGATGTTCAGCATGATTTGTTTTGATAACTGTGCCAGTCACGAAAGAGTCTTCTACACCCCGGGTTTCAGAACCCAGGGTTTACGGGCTTTCAACACCCAGGGGTTTTGAAAGCCTGAACGGTCCATTCACTGGCACGTGCATTGACAGTGGCAGCTGTGGAGTTGAACAGAACACTTCGGAAACCATATTTGAAGGCGTCGTTTTCTCGGAGCAGTCCCTGAACCGTGTCGAAGGCATGCTGAACGCTCGCCCCGCATCGGAGAAATTCTGTCATCTTGGTCGACAAGGCATTTTGGCGGTTGAGGAGGTTCAGCCTTTCCACGGCTTGCAAGACTTCGTCAACCCGTTGCAACAAGAGATCTTGACCCTCTCTCACGACCTGCACCTGGGCGGTCAGTCTCTCCTCAACCACGACAATCCTTGGGTGCCATCCCAAGAATGTCTTTAGTCGCAATTTAGAACTATCGTAACTAATGGCAACTATACGTTGTTTGGCACTCATGTTCATGCCTTCAAGCAGGCCAGGAAACAAATTCTTGATTTCTTTCAGGTCCTTGCGCGCAAGGTCCAATCTCCGCAAGGCTGCATCCATCTTTGCCCCCAACTCGACACGCACATCTTCCAACTGAGTTCCAAGTTCTGCCACCCCCTGCATGAGCATGAGCGTGCCAAGCTGCTCACAATTCTGAGCACTGGCGGCGTCATAAGCCTCGGGTCAGCGTTGCCACTGGGAAATTGCCCCAAGAATGGTAGAGCAAACACCAGCTACTTTTATTTCCACCATCTGGTTGACAAATCCGCGTCTTATGGCCAGGTTCTGAAACTCTGTTCTCTATACCCCCCCCCCCCCCTAGAACCATCACAAAAATAATATTCTTAATGCTCCCTCTGGATTTGATTCTACGAGAAGGAGAAATAGCTCCTGAGGAACTGGGGCCCAGAAGCACTCTCCAAGTTGTCCTGCGCTTCCTCTATCCCCACCAACATGTCTGTAACCGCCAAGGCGGCCCCTGCCGTTGGGTTTACCGATCCCGCCGCGGCTGCAGAGCCACCGCTGAAGGAACTTACTTCTGTAACCAAGGAATAGAAAAATTGAAGAATAGAAAAATTTCTTAAAGCTCAACTAATGTGGTATCCTGATTAGTGTGAGGGCCCCCCCCCCCCCTCCCCCCCCCCAAACTAAATCCACCCCCGTAATAGTGTTAAAAAAAGGGACCCCCCCAAACTAATTTTCGGCCCCGGGCCCCCCCCCCACCGGCTCCTCTTCATTTCCTCTTCGCTCCTCTTCCCTCTCCTCTTCCTCTCCTCTTCCTTTCCCTCTCCTCTTACATAATTAAGCTCAGGTAAGCTCAGATGAGCTCAGCTCAGGTAAGCTCAGGTAAGCTCAGGAAAGCTCAGCCCCCCCCCCCCTCCCCCCGAAAACCTTGACATTATTGTGGGGGTGCATTTTTTTTTAAATGGGGTTCGGGGCAGCACGTGGACTACCCCCTTCAAAATTTGATGGCTAGGCCTCCTCAGATAAGCGAAGTCATAAGGAATCCTTGTTTTCCGGCCTGGTCGTCGACCCTGAACCCGGGAAGCTTGAAGGCCCGCCCCCTCCCCCCCCTCCCCCCGAAAACCTTGACATTATTGTGGGGGTGCAATTTTTTTTTTTAAATGGGCTTCGGGGCAGCACGTGGACTACCCCCTTCAAAATTTGATGGCTAGGCCTCCTCAGATAAGCGAAGTCATAAGGAATCCTTGTTTTCAGGCCTGGTCGTAGACCCTGAACCCGGGAAGCTTGAAGGATCAGCTCAGGTTGGGGATGACAGCTCAGAACTCCGACTTGAAGCTGCTCTTCTTTTGCTCTTTTCTTTCATCATCTTCTTCTTTTTTTTCTCTGTTCCGAAACCCATGCCCGAAAAAACTTTACTTTATTGTGGGGGGGCAATCCAAATTGGGTCTCCTGAATAATTTTTGGAAAACTTTTCATTATTGAGGGGGTCCAGACTAATCAGGATACGACATTATTGGCTAAGGGACCGTAGACCGCCCCAAGCGCTCTGCCTTTCTGCCTCTGCTAACTCGCGTTGAACCTGTTTGTCATAGCACTCGTTGAGGCAATCTTGTAACGTGCGCTTTCCCCAAGTAACGCATATGCCTGGCAGTTCTTCACTCACGTGCTCTTTGCTCGCCGACCTTGTAACTTGTAGGAAGCAGGAATCGGCAGAGGAAGCAGAAAAGCTTTGGTCGAGGTGTGTCAGGCCGCCAGGGCCTGCGAACACAGACACCACCAGTGGGAACCCCAAACACCACTTGGGCGACTTGGGCGACATGCTGCCGAACATTGACGAACGTTTGACGCGAAACCTTAGAACGTGTGCTCGGCAGGTCTCGAGCCAAGGTTCGGCTGAAGGAGCACCAAGCGCACGATAAACGCACACACGTGCTGAGGGGATGTCCTTGTCTGTGTGTGCCTTGCCTGCGTGCTGCTCTTGATTCTGAGAGGACTCTGCTTGACGACATGCGCAAGGCTTCGGAACATATGAGTTATCCAACTGTGGGATGCTTTCCGTGCATCCGCCCATGTGCGACCCTCCTCGAGCTCTCCGTGGCTCGATCTGCCCGAATGATTCCCGGAAATTCCGGGCTGTGGGATCTGTCTTCTGAGAACTGTCGGGAACGTAAGACTTTCTACACCGCCTGGTGCACACCTAAAGTACCTGAACCCTAAGGTCTGCAGTGGAAGGTGGGAGGAGGGTCTCAGGGGCGGGGCGTGCCAGAGTGCACTGTCGAAAGCTAAGCAACCGATTCAGGCTACTCATGGCAGCGCTACCCCTCCCCTGGACCTGAAGAGCTCGATGTAGCGGCCCTGGATTTCATGGCGCTGCTTCTCATCCTCGCTGTGCACAAGCCCAAGGTCGATTCTCCTCAGAAGCGACAAGTTGAGAACGGACGACCACCCCAAAGCCTGGAAACCTGGAAAGCCTGGAAAGCCAGAAGACTGCCAGTGAGATCCAGTGAGCATCTGGGACACCGGCTAAAGCCTTTTTGAGCGAGCTGGGCATTGGGAAACACCACGATTGCCTGCATTGGGAGGCAACGGAATGCCCACCCAAGTGTCCATGACGCTTTTAGGTCTTAGCTTTTGTCAAGCCTGCGAGCAGCCAGATATTAAGCTCTCACTTAAGCTCTCACTTAAGCTCCAAACAGAATCTGTATACAACGGGCCACACACTGATCGATGCCGCGTGCATGGCAGAGCCCTATACCTGTCCACCCGATAGAAACTGCAGCGAGTTCATCATCGGGTGCCTCACCCATGTGCCATCGGGCCTCATGGAGGTGACGTCATGCCTCAGAAGCTTCAGACTGCGCACGTACACAGTGCGACGTGTTGTTCACCACTGCGGAGTTTGAGAAAACATGGCTTTCGGGCTTTGGGTTTGAGGCAGCTTTCCATGACTAAATGATATTAAATAACGACTCATAAATCCATGATCATGGGTTTATCTCGGAGTTGGGGCACGGGAGCAGGACTCTTTGGCACGGTTTGGAGAACCCGCATAAGGCTCAAGAGCAAGAGCAGCGGCTTCAGAAGCTGGGTTTTAAGGTTTAGGTTTTAGGGTTTGGGGTTTTAGGGTTTAGGTTTGAGGGCCTTAGGCTCTTAGGGTTGAGGGTTTAAGGTTTAGGAGCTTGATGGGGGGAAGGGCTTCAGGGTTGTGAGGGTTTTCATAAGGGTGACGGGTGTGCAGGCGCCTCCACCTCGCATTCTTGCCGGCCGCAGAAGGCTCGCCACGAGGCTTACCTCCTGTTCAGGGTTCAGGGTTTAGGATTTAGGTTGTGTTAGGGCCAGGAGGAGAGGTTCTTCGGCTGCTTATGCGCTTAGGGGCTTTCGTGTCGCTCAGGGTGTGGCATCTAGGGACCCTAAACCGTGAACCCCAAACCCTACTTGCAGTTTAGGAATCCACCCGAGACCTCAGTCATCCCCAATCTCCACCCACAAGGAGCCCCAAAGCACCCTACACCTGTAAATCGGGTCACTGTTGAGCCACTGGTCGAACTTTACTGGAACCCTGTAGAGCGCAAATCGGAGCCACAGAAGCCTATGGGCTCCCAAAATCTTCCACCATCAGCAAGCCTTCGCTTCCCAACGTAAACCCAAACTGCAGAAATCTAGGGAACATCGATGAAGTGACTATTCTACAAGCCTACACCGGGAACAGCTCAGGTGCGCAAGGGCCGCAACAGCAAGTACATGTTTAAACACCTTTGAAAGGAATAGGAGTCACTGCAAGAGTCCAGACTTGCACGGCACAGGGCTCCCAGGTGCCAGCGTGCTGACAATTTTCGACACATATGAATACGGCGTAGGGTTTATAGGGTTTAGGCATTTCGGGTTCATGGGTTTAGGGGTCTGGGGGTCGAGGGTGTAGAGTTTCATTCCTATTTTGGGTACTTTAAGGGAGAGAGTGCTTGTTGGGGCAGAAGTGCTTGGGACTCTGCGGACCCTCTATCTCGGAGTCATAGCTCGTAGCTGGGGGTGCGTACCTATCCAGCAATCACGGAGCCGGAGATAGCCCCAAAGGGCCCCGAAAATGGAGCGATAAGCCCTTCCACATCCCTCCTTGCTGTAGTTCGGCTCAAGGGACCACTGTGTTTTTAACTTAAAATTGTAGGCTGACCCCACACAAAAACCTTGACCCGACAACCTCAAACAACAGGGAAAGGTTTAGGCTACTAATCAAACTGCGACAAAATAGCCATGCGCCTGCTGTAGTGGCTAACATGCTGTGCAAAACCCAAATGCTTTTCCTGGAGCCTAGCTAATTGGGTTCTTGAGCCAAATGCAGAAAAACACGCAACCTGTTCAGAAACTGCTCTGGGTACAAGATCAGAGTTCGAAGTTTGCTGGAGATTTACTTCGGAAAAAAAAACGGACTGTTTAGGGCTTTTCGTGGCAAAGGCATTTTGAGCTCAATCTTGCACCAAGCTTTGGTACGCTGGATACATATGGCGGACCTTTTTCAAATGGGGTGGAAGCTTGCGAACTCTTTAAAAGTTCTTCGCCTCCTACGTTATGTCTATCTACTTGACTACCGTGCTCCATACAAACTGCACGGCTGGATCTCACGGCCAAAAGTCGTGAGGTCCCCGCCAGCATGCGATGTGCCCTGATCGTGGAAGGTGAACAGTGTTCTGCCGCTCACCTCAGCTGTGTTGGACATCATTGCAACAAGGAGCCATTCCGCGGTTTAGGGCCACACGTGGGCAATGAGCTCCACAACGGGCTCCCCAGCACAAGGAAAACGCATCAAAAAACGAACCCCTATCACTAAGCTGCTGTTCTGATTATGTTCTTTCGATGAAAAAAGGTTGGTGGCTGCCTTGGGCTCCGCTTTTTAGCTCCTGCCGGTGACACGTCACGAACCGTCCCTGCACAGGCAAGACTCCGAACGAATGGCGGGCCCTCTTCCACAAAAGAATTAGCTTCGGGAGCGTAACTTCGGTAGCAGATGATTGACGTCGACCTCCAACTCCAACTCGGTGCGTCAACACCACTCCCGCTCATGATCCTTCTACAGCTTACTCAGGTTACAGTAACATGTGTTGCATGACGTGCCTGAGAATTTCAGCAGAAACCCTGAATACTGATCTGAGTCGCAGCGAGCGTAAAATGGGTGCCGTCCACGTCTCCCAATCGGAACGGGCCGATTTGGACAAAGCGATCACCTGAAATGTGTCAAGGCTAAGGAGCTAAGACTCTGGTTTTGTCAGGTCCAGAAGTATGTGCAATGTGCCGAAAGGAGGGCGAAATTAGTTCAAGCCACCGAAGCTCACGCCAAGAGGTTCTCCGACTGGATGTTGACTGTTCCACAAGCTGCCCTGGGAACGGGATCGGAAGGCAAGGCCAAGGAGACTTGAGGATTCAGCGTGTGGGTTAGGTCCGCTTTCTTGTTAGGTCTCTTGATTGTTTGGGGCCGCGTAGGGTTTCCGGACAAAAGGCCCGCTTCCCAAAATGAACACAAGTTCACAAGGCTTGGAGTTTGCAGGAGCGGGGCTGAGTGGAGTGATCACTTGACAGAGTGAGGTCGGCAAGTGGGATGGGAGGGGACGCGTGAGCGAGGCAAGAGGCAAACAAGGGAGAGAAGGAGTCAAGGGGTGAGGGGGCGAAGTGAGCAAGTCAAGGAGTGGGCTCTGTCTGTGTGCAAAGTCTAGACCGTACGAAGCCCTGACCGCAAGCCTTGAGCCTCTCCTACTGAACCTTACGTCCTACACCCTAAGCCCCCTGAGCCTTGACGCCCGTCAACTCCTGCACCCTGCAACCAGTAAATGTCCAGAAAAGAATTCAACCTGCAAAGGCGCAGACCCTTGAAACATCATATTGGTTCATGTTGTCTCATTCATCCTAGCCGCTAGCTTCCATTTAGACACACGGAAACCGTACCACCACGACCGAAGACATTTGCAAATGTATCCCGTCGCTTTTGGAAAAGAAGGGGGCGGTGATGATGAAAGCTTCTGTTCGAGGGCAGAGCTTAAGCCATGACGGCTGAATTGAAACTGGGATCAAAGCCTCATGGGTGCTCAGGCAAAGATGGCTCGGGTGAAGTTGGGATGAAAGCTTTTGTTCCGGGGCCGGCGCTGATGTTGACCCAGACAGAACCGCACGAGCTTCACTTCCATCTTGTTTCCAACGGTGGGGTATGTTGTTGTTCGAGTGCGAGATGGAGAAGTAGTCGTCCTGGCAGTTGGAGGTTCATACAAAGGGTAACTATAGCTGTGAGGCCCGCTGTTGGGGCTACGAGTGCCCAACCCGTCATAAGACCCACAGTTGCGAAGCGCAGCAATGAGCCGAGGAACTTGGTTCCACGCGCCCAGCCGAAACTGCCCAATCTGGATGAAACGGTCTCCAAAGGCCAACCGTGTTGAGCTGCTTACTTCCTTTGGCTCTCTCCCCCAACTGTTCCAATCGGTCCGGGGTCCGGTCTCGACCACGTTATCGTAACGCCAGACCATTTGTGTCTGCCCGTCCTTAAAGCAAATAGCACCAATGAGAGAAAGTAACTCCCTAACACCTGACCTAACACCCAACATCATAAAGAAGAAGAAAACTCTCTTGAGCTTCAAGCGGCCTGGTGAGACACGGTGAGGTGGAAATTGTCCATAGCAGCAAGCCGAAATTTGCCAAACTGTATGAAATTCTCACCTGTAGTTATCCCTGAACAGAGGCCTGGCACCGCAGGTCCACAGTGCCACTTGGGATGGCGGAGGTTCACCAGATTGGGATCAGTCGCCGTATTCGACCACGTTTGTCCATTTTTCCGGTAAAGATTGACAGTTACCTCCCCTGTTATATGAGTCACGAGGAGGTAGTCGGTATCATCAGCGCGCACACCCAACCGGAACTTGCCAATTTGGAGAAATCGGTCTCCGTACCTTGCACCCGCAGTCGCCACTGCCCAAACAATGTGCACACATGTTCAATCGTCAAGTGTACATCAGGGTACTGATTGGTAGCCTCATGGCATGCGTACTAACTGTGAGGTGGTAGCTGATCCTCTTCGGGCCAGGCTACTTTGCTAGTGGCTGAAATCACAGTTCGAACCGCAGGCCATGCTGTTCCACATTCCTTTGTTGTTGTGGCCGTCGTCGTCGTCGTCAGTCAGTCAGTTGGTTTTGTTGTTAGGTCCCCACATCTTACTGTGGGGTTCTTACTCTTTCTGCTTGGGGGGCTCGCCTTGATTTCCGTTCTCTTGAGCACTGTGTAGTGCGCACGCGGCCTTGGAACGGACCCTCGCGCGCTTGGGAGGCTCGCACTATGTAGTGCGCACGTGGCCTTGGAACGGACCCTCGCGCGCTTGGGGGGCTCGCCTTGATTTTCGTTCCTGCTACCCTCTTGACCGCTTTATTTCCGGTCGTGCCAAAATAACTAGGTTTTCTTGGGGCAGCAGCAAAAAACGATCGCACCTGGAAATGCTCACAAAAAATACGGTCATTTTACGCCTGTTTACGGTCATTTTGTGCTTTTTTACGGTTATTTTACGCTTTTTTACGACCGCCAGGTGGCTGCTTGCAAAATACGGGCGCAAGACCCTTTTTTCTGTGGAACCTCACGGAAAACCAGGTTTTTCGATTTTCCGCTTTATTTGTGGTCGTTTGTGGTTGCAGGTTCTCTTGTAGTACTCGACCCTCGCGCGCGTGGTTGGCTCGCCTTGATTTTCGTTCTCTTGTAGTACTATGTAGTACGCACGTGGCCTTGGAACGGGGCTCGCCTTGATTTTCGTTCTCCCTTGGCATCCAAAGCATGCAAATATTGCATACATTTGCGTACGTGTGCAAGTTTTGCCTACAGAGGCCCGTTCCTGGGCAACGTTAGCAAAATTTGCATACAGAGGTTCGCGGCTAGGTTGCATGGAATTGGAAGGTTGCAGAATCACGCGAAATCACGCAAAATCACGCTTAATTCCGTATAGAGATGTTATAGGGAACCCAACACGAAATCACGCAAAATCACGCAGAATCACGAGGAATCCCGTGAAATCCCATCGACTTAATTGAGCGCTGTCAAATTTTGCATACATGAGCGACGTTGGCAAAATTTGCATACATTGCAATGTTTGCCGTATTTGCGTGCACAGACGCCCGGGGTCTGTTGTAGTGCTATGTAGTGCGCGCGTGGCCTTGGAACGGACCCTCACGCGCTTCATTGGCTCGCCTTGATTTTCGTTCTCTTGTAGTACTATATAGTACGCACGTGAACGGACCCTCGCGCGCTTGAGAGGCTCGCCTTGACACTCTCGTTCTCTTGTAGTACTAGGTATGGGTATGGACTGTCGCGCGCTTGGGGGGCTCTTGTTTTTCGTCCTCTTGTAGAACTACGTAGCACACACGTGGCCTTGGAACGGACCCTCGCGCGCTTTGGGGGGCTCGCCTTGATTTTCGTTCTCTTGTAGTACTGTGTAGTACGCACGCGGCCTTGGAACGGACCCTCGCGCGTGGGGGGCTCGCCTTGATTTTCGTTCTCTTGTAGTACTACGCGCGCTTGGGGGCTTGATTTTCGTTCTCTTGCAATACTATGTAGTACGCACGTGGCCTTGGAACGGACCCTCGCGCGCTTTGGGGGGCTCGCCTTGATTTTTCGTTCTCTTGTAGTGCTACTACGCAGCACGCACGTGGCCTTGGAACGGGCCCTATTAAAGAGCTCGCCTTGTGATTTTCGTTCTCTTGTAGTGTGCACTGTAGTACGCACGTGGCCTGGGAACGGACCCTCGCGTGTTTGGGGGGCTCGCTTTAATTTTCGCTCTCTTGTAGTACTATGTAGCACGCACGTGGCCTTGGAACGGACACTTGCGCGCCTGGGGGGCTTGCCGTTCTCTTGTAGTACTGTGTGGCGCGCGCGTGGCCTTGGGGCGGGCCCTCGCACGCTTGGGGGGCTCGCCTTGATTTTCGTTCTCTTGTAGTACTGTGTATTACGTGCGTGGAACGGACCCTCGCGCGCTTGGGGGGCTCGCCTTGTTTTTCGTTCTCTTGTCGTACCACGTAATATGCACGAGGCCTTGGAACGGACCCTCGCGCGCATGGCCCTTGGAACGGACCCTTGCGCACTTGGGGGGCTGGCCTTGTTTTTCGTTCTCTTGTAGCACTATGTAGTACGCACGTGGCCTTGGAACGGACCCTGGGAGCACGTAGGCTTCAAGCAAAGTCATGTCGTCCCGTGCTGGGAAGATGCGGCAGTTCCACGAGTCTGGCGCCACTGAAAGACATGGTTATGGCTGGCGAGCTGATTTTGCACATGTCAAGCGCGAAAACGACATCAAGAAAGGCAAGAACATTTGTTCTTTTGTAGCGCACGTGCGTTACTGGAGTCCATGTTTCCGCGGCCCGGCGGGATTTTCGTTCTCTTGATTTTCCGAAGGGCAAAGGCAAGTCTGCTGGCAGGTCTGCCGGCGCTGCAGCTGTTCCCACCTTCCATGGGCATAGCCGCGGAGGGCTGAACTTTCAGGACTTTCCGGACTCTTCCTGAGCAGCTTCGGCATCGGTGCGGCCTACAAGGAGGGCTGCTCAGCTTGACTTTGACAAGTATCTAGGCTGTTTCTTCGTTTGCAACCTGGGAGCATCCAGCGGGCACGACCTTCCAAAATGTTCTGCATTCACGCTGCACCGCCCCTATTAGTGTGAGGTGCTTCTCAGTTGAACATCTTGGTCGCCTGGCAACTGATCCCGAAACTCCTCAGCCTGATGCTTTAGCTAAAACCCTCAAGCCCGAAGCTGGTCGCCCTTATTTACGGCGTGCGACACGCCGCGAATTAAATCACCATGATATTTGCGATTTTTCCGCACGCCGGGCATGAAATAACTATGACATTTGCGATCTTTTCGCACGCCGGCAATTAAATAACCAAAAAAACCATGATATTTGCTCACATTTGTTTCAACGACAACATAACGCGCGGCGTAAGTTTTCGACACATCACATGTCTGCCTTCTCTTTGCTGATCGCTCTCACTCCGTGACTCACTCCCTCACTGTACTCTTTGCGTGGGGTTATCCGGTCCTTTAACTGTTGTCACTTGTTGTTTGCTGTTGGTCGGTCGTTGAATATTATTGTTGGTTGCTTTGGCGTCCGTTTGTCTGTCGTCCGTTATCTGTTGTCTGTTGGTTGTCTGTTGCCTGCTTGTATGTGCAGGGAAAGGGATCCATCTTAGCTCACCTGCGTGCCTCAGCGCCAAGCATGCAGCTTGTTGACGGTATGCGCTGTGCCCAAGCCAGTTTCTATTAAGAGATCCTGAACTCCGAACCGGCCTAACCGGGTCCTAGCTTCCCAATTTCCTAACCCAGTAACCCTAACCGTCCTAACTCCCTCTCTCCTCCAAAAAGCCACCCGAGGCCGCTGCGTGATGGCAACGGCGGTTTGTGAGCCAACGCCCCAAGCCGACCAGTCCTTGGCAACAAAAATTAACTGAGAACGTAACAATATGTAACAATGTAACAAGACGAAGAAGGAGAAGATGCAGAATGAGAAGAAGTATCAATGCTTCAAGAACAACAAGAAGAACAACCTCGACGCCGTTTTGAAGGTGTGTGAACGCAGGCTCTCGCTTGGACATATCGTTCTTCTTTCCAGTGTGTTTTCGACCGTTTCCAGGGACACCCTCTTGTTGGCCGCGAAACCGCAAGTGAGTACAAACAAGTTGGCTTCAGACAACAAAGCACAAACTATGCAGGCAAACGTTGAATAATATGACGTCCTCTCGGGTGGGGTTTCAGGGATCCCCAAACTCTTGCATCCGTCAAGTCTTAAATCTGCAACCCATGCCCTGGTATCCTGTAGAGCAGCCTAATACTTACATCCTAAAGACTTACATCAATAGAAACTTATGTCCCTAAAAGCTTGAACCCCCCTGCAGTTGAAGCTATGACAAAGTATATGCCGCAACATGAGCAGTGGTGTACGAAGCGACCTACATCAGTGATGCAGTGAGCTCTTTTTGGGATGAGTTGTTGGAACGCCGCGCGTTAGCCCGACAAGCCAGCATTACAAAGCATGCTCTCACAGCTGCCCCCAAACCCCCCTATTTTCGAGCTGAGGCTACAGCCCAGAATCTTCAGTATGTTGTGGATAAACCGGCAGTTAGAAAGGCAAGAGGTTTGGATAGATTCAGTGTTTCTGAACTCAAGTTATTCGGCGAGAAAGAATGCGGTCTTTTAGCACAGCTGTATCCTCCTTCGACTGGGTAGCTGGGATGCCTGCGTTTCGCAGAAATCGGGCAAGTTGCACCCTAGGGATGCTAGGCCTATCACGGTGCTTCCTTTGTAAATTGAATTTGGGGTTAAAACCATTTCAAAACCATTTCAAAACCATTTCAAAACCAGCATAAAATCTAGAACATCGTTGGCGCCATCCTCTAATGCCAGCTGTGTTTGGAAGCGGGCCCGGACGATCCCAGACGCTCATGTGAAGACGGAATTGCAAGCCGTGAGGAAGCGCTGGAATCCAGGAATCCCGTATACGGATGTTCGCTTGATCTCAGCAAGGCTTATAAGTCTTGTAATACCTTACAGCAAAATGTGGTGGCCCTTGCGGACCGATTGGGGTGTCTCAGCCATCTTCAGTTTACTTGGACAGTAGGCCGGTGGGCTGCGTTTTTAGGCTTCCGCGCCGCCCTCAGAAGCAGGGCGAGCAGATTGCAAGCAGGTCCCCCAGATTGGTTGCGAGTTATGTTGCTTTCCTTGATGGGTTGCGACGCCGCCTCAAGGTTCACGATGGGTTACACGCTGCTACTTGGAGTAGCGTTGGCATGAACAGTCGGCGTCCTTTCTTGCGCAGCTGAGGTCAGATTTTTCAGCGGTAGTGTGGGGCTCCCATCATCATCGTAACTACTTTCTGGCTCCAATATTTGGGGCAACTGATGTCTATGAGCCTGTTATTTTGGTTGCCATGCTGCGTTCCCGCACTTTGCGACGGGCTTATGTGAGAGACCCGTGTGTTTTAGACCCGTGTGTTTTCTGACACCGCCGGACTATGCCTTGAAACGATCGGCGACGGGACCGTTCAGGTATTTTGCTGACTTCATGCAGTCATTGGAAAATTCGTATATATTGATAGAAAGAGAGAGAGAGATATATATATATATAGATATAGATATAGATATAGATATAGATATAGATATAAGTATATGATATAGATATATAGAGATATAGATATTCGTCAAACTTATTCTTTTCTTTGCAGAAGCATCCTTTGGCCCTTTGGCGGGTCCTCGTCTCGAAAATCGGGAGCCTTGCTACGATTGACTTCTTGTTCTTGCTTTTCTTTTATCTCAGGGCCTGGCTAATGTTCCTCTGGTCATTTCCGGAAGCTGGAGCCACGATGTTTATGCACCAAAAGAAAACGTTTTTGCATCACGCCGAAACTACAGGTCGGTACTGCAAGCAGGATTCCCAACAACATTTCCTTTTTCAGTGCGCTTTCGCAGGAGTCCGGGCCCAATTCCCCGTTGAAGTTACGCACTGGCCTGAACAGCCTGAACACTTAACTTAACTGCACGAGGAGTGCTCAAAAAGCCGCGCTCTGGAATCTGGGGAGTGAATGCTGATTTCGCAGCCAAAAATTACCAATGGTGCTCACCCGCAAAGATTCTGTCCCCGCCAGTCAGTCTTGCGGAGTTGTATGTCCATTTCGTTGATTGCGCTGGCTGGGTGGTTCCACTGTGGCATGGTGGCCACCGGAGCGCGTACCCTTTAGGTGAAGTCTCCTACTGGCACTGCTTTTGTGCATGAGCTTCCGTCGCTGCGTCTATGCAGACAGTCCTTTTCGGAAGAGTTGACACTGTTCTGCACTATGGTTCGTGAAACACCATGGGGTATCAGCTGGCTTTGATAGAACCAAACAAATGTTTGACATTCGATGCCGTCTCCTTCAATCAGTATCGCACCGTCTACACTGCAACCCGGGATATCCTTTCAAAACGTGCAGCGGGTCGGAGCTGGAAATGTTTCATCTCTACATCGTTCGAACCCCTGTGATGTATACCGTTGTGGGTTCGCTTTCTCTTCTCCCCAAGATGTATAAGTTTTTCTTTCGTTGCTGCCCTGCTTGCCGTGTTTCGCCTCCCAAGTGTCGCTATGACTGCATGCATAAACGCTTACATCCCTAAACTCTTTAATCCCAAGTCCCCAAAATCTCCCAAGTCCCTAAACCCTAAATCCTTAGACCGACACATCCCTAAACTCTGACTTCCACGGCACATGCAAAAATCCGAAGGCCTTACAGACAGAAGTGCGGGCCAGAACTCGACGTACGTTCCACATAATAAAGAAATGAAGGTGGGCTTTGGCGTCCCTCTTCTGCCGCGGATAAAGAAATGAGGGTGGCTTTGGCGTCTCACTTCACAGCCCCTGCTGAAAAGCCGCGCAGATCGCGAACCCAACAAAAAATCTTCGATTCTAGAAACTCAGTAAAATAACCGACTCCTAAACACCCTCCGGACTCCCAAAATTTCTACACAAACGACTCTTAACCGACTCAAGCTTTGACTCTTAAAGCCCCTGTAAAGCCCCTCAACACTGAGCCAACATACGAGATTCGGTGCGCGGCCCTGGGTGCACTGTGCCGTCGGTGCCTCTCCAAATGTACGAAGTTTGGCCGTCCTTCATTGAGGAGCCCTAAAAATAGTAAGGTGCTCCACGCTGTGGTTTAGGGTTTAGGGTTATAAGGTTCAAGAACAGTCCGTTCTTCTACACGTCAAAATGCTTGGAAAATGACAGCCAAACAGAAAAAGGGAGTCTCTAAAAGGGTGAGTTTTTAGGGGTGGCTTGTAGGAGGGGGGGGGATGTGTAGGTAGGTATATCTATATATATATATATGTGGGTTGGAACCGCAGGCAGGGCTGATTGATGGTACGACAGTGGTTTAGGCTTCGGGGTTTAGGCTATAGGGTCTTAGGGTTCACTAACCCTTTTTGAATATGGGGCTCCGAGCAATCTGGCCAGCTGCATTTGTGAAACAAACCAGACCTGAACCCTAGACCCTAAACCCTATAACTCCCATAACCCAATTTTTAAGTTGCCTCCACTTTGAGGTAGGATTTATGATCGCTGCAATCTTCTAGGCTGCTTGTTGCCATGTGAACGTTTAAAACCTTGGACGGCTCAGGCTCCGGGAACTTTCCAAAATGATTTAAAATTGAGATTTTTGAAAATTCGAAAAATTACAAAAAAAAACTCAAATTTTCCAAATTTTCAAAACTTGCGCCTTTAAAGAAATATTGAAAATGTTGAAAAAACTGAAAAACTGAATCGGCCTGGACGGCCGAGGCTCCGGGAACTTTCGCGAACGATTTAAAATTTAAAAAAGTTGAAAATTTTGACAATTTCAAAAATTAGACAAAAAAGCTTTTCAAATTTACAGAATTTTCGCCTTTAAAGAAATCAGAAAATTTTGAAACTTGAAAAACTGAATCGGCCTGGACGGCTCAGGCTCCGGGAACTTTCCCGAACGATTTAAAAATCTAAAAAACTTTTGACAATTTGCACAAATAAGCTTTTCAAATTTTCTAACTTATCCAAATTTTACGCCTCTACAAAAATATTGAAAAGGTTAAAAAATTGAAAAACTGAATCGGCCTGGACGGCTCAGGCTCCGGGAACTTTCCCGAACGACTTAAAATTTAGAAAATTTGAAAATTTGAAAACATGGAAAAAAAGGCTTTCTAAACTTTCAAAATTTTCGCCTTTAAAAAAATTTTGAAACTTGAAAAACTGAATCGGCCTGGACGGCTCAGGCTCCGGGAACTTTCGCGAACGATTTAACAGTTTAAAAATTTTGAAAATTTTGAACATTTGAAAAATTGAGAGAAAAAACTTTTCAAATTTTCAATATTTCTAAATTTTCGCCTTTAAAAGGAGTTCAGAAAATTTTGAAAACTTGACAAACTGAATCGGCCTGGAGGGGCCCAGGCTCCGGGAACTTTCCCGAACGATTAAAAATTCCAAAAATTTTGTACATTCAGAATATTTAAATGAAAAAAAGCTTTTCAAATGTTCAAAATTTTCCAGAGTTCCGCCTTTAACAAAATTTAGAAAATTAAAAAAACTAAAACTGTACAGTAAATCGTTCGGGAAAGTTCCCGGAGCATGAGCCGTCCAGGCCGATTCAGTTTTTCAATTTTGCAAAAATAAATCTGATTTTTTTTACAGGCGAAGATTTTGAGAGTGTTGAAAATTTGAAAAGCTTTGTTCAATTTTCTCAATTTCTCAAAAGTTTGAAAAAATTTTTTAAAGGCGAAAATTGAAATTTGAAAAGCTTTTATTCGAATTGTCCAAATTGTTCTAAATTTACCATTTTTTAAATGTGAAACCGTTCGGGAAAGTTCCCGGAGCATGAGCCGTCCAGGCCGATTCAGTTTTTCAATTTTGCAACAAAAACCTGAATCTTTTTACAGGCGAAAATTTTGAAAGTTTTGAAAATTTGAAAATCTTTGTTCAATTTTTTCAATTTTTCCGAAAAATCTTTTAAAGGCGAAAATTGAAATTTGAAAAGCTTTTATTCGAATTGTTCAAATTGTTTTAAATTTACAATTTTTAAATTTTAAACCGTTCGGGAAAATTCCCGGAGCCTGAGCGGTCCAGGCCGATTCAGGTTTTCAATTTTTCAAAATTCTCAAAATTTGTTTAAAGGTGAAAACTATTTGAAAAGCTTTTTTTTCTCAACTTTTGAAATTTTCAATATTCTTTAAACGCGAAAATTTTGACAATTTAGAAAATGTGAAAAATTCCTTTTCAATTTTTCTAAATTTTAAAAAACTTTCGTTTAAAGATCTTTAAACATCTTGAAAATTTGGAACAAGTACATAGCAGCAAGCAGCCGTCAAATGCATAAAGGTCTACCGTACATATATATATATATGGGCGGCTGTCAATATTCCTTCTTCCAGGAACGGCGGACGCTGAAAAAAATCATGGTGCCACCTTATGACGAAAAGGATTAATAAGGTCGGGAACGATGGGTTTGTCAAGTACAGAAGTATAGTACTAATTTTGTACCCTATGCAAAACCTCGCAAAACACACTAGCGCCTTCATTTTAAGACTCAGGCGTCGTCTTCGGAACTACTGGAGCTCATGCTTCGCAAGCAAGCATCAGCATCCTCAGCTCATTCCATGTCAGCTTTGGAAGGGAATACCTAGCGCCACACTAGCCCTATGAGCGCTTGCGTGGGGGAGAGCCCGAAACCTGCATATACGCATGGTGCCGCCTTGTGGCGAAGACATAAGCCAGCAAGAGCGGAACTTCATATCGCACTTCCATCATATTTTACACACATGGTATTTTGACGTCCGCCCTATATATATAAAATAAAGTCTACAAAACTGAACTTTCATGAAAGAGCTTATAATTCCCCACCTTCGGTGTGGGGTTGTTAGATTTTACTCTCGACTCTTCTCCTCGCCCGGAACTCTTCTCCTCGCCTCCTAGAGACTCCCTGGAGCGCCCAACCCCAGAGACAGTGCCCAACCCCAATTGCAAGCAAAACCAAGAAAGCGTATTTGAATCAATGTGTCTTTGTTTGAACATAACAAAGACACATTGATTCAAATACGCTTTCTTAGTTTTTGCTTGCAATTGGGGTTAGGCACTCCAGGGAGTCTTGGTGGCTGGGCACTCCAGAAATCTCTGGGGTTGGGCGCTGTCTCTGGGACTCCAGCGAGTCTCTGGAGTTAGGCACTCCAGTGGCACTCCAGGGAGTCTCTGTTGTGTTGGGCATTTCAGGGAGTCTCTGGGGTTGGGCACTCCAGACCAGGGAGTCTGAAGACTCTGAACCAGGCGGGAGTTGTGGGGTTTGGGACTCTGGGGAGCCCAACGCCAGACTGAGGCACCGGGAGACTCTGGGTTGGGCACTCCAGGGGGCACAGGGAGACTACTCCAGCACTCCAAGAAAACTCTAAAAAGGGCAATCCAGGGGGCAGGGAGACGGGGTTGGGCACTCTAGGGGTCTGGGGTTGGGCGGGTCTCTAGGAGTAGACCGGGCGAGGAGAAGAGTACCGGGCGCGGAGAAGAGTTGAGCTTAAAATCTAACAACCCCATGTTTGCGTGGCTGTTGGCAAGCCAAGGTTTAGTGTTTCGGGGTTTAGGCGGTCCGGAAGGTCCTTGTGTGAGACGGACATGTGCCAATCATCCATCGCGGCCAGTCGGAAGTTACCGAACTGGAGAAAGCCCGGGCCCATGGTGATCCCTGCGGGGAAGCCTCAGGAAAAGAAGAGCTTTAGGATTCAGGGGTCAAGGTTGAGAGCGGCCAAGCTGAGAAATCTTGATCTTCCCTTGTGTAATCATACTACCTGAAAGCAGTAATTAGCCTTGCTGTCACTGTTGGCTCAAGATGGAAAAAGTCCGTGAGAGTGTTCTTTCGCGTTCGGGCTTGGGGCCCTCTGCCCTCAGATTGAACCCGACTTTGACCCTTCCCCTCTCTTGTTGGGATTGATTTGTTCAGCGAGCGACCTTGCAAAACCAGGATCAATCCCGATTTATGCCGTGTCTCTCCATGTGAGCCCTGACTAAATGCACGCGGGCCAACCCTGCTGTTAACAAGCCCACGGGAAGCCCACAGCTCAAGACTTCGCAAGGGTTGCTGCGGCCATATTTGCAGACGACTGCATCATGTTTTGAGCCATCTTCTGAAGCTACACTGGGCCCGGCAAGGGGTGCTTCCGCGGTTGGCCCGTCCCAAACAAGCCCGAAGACCTTCAGGTCTGCTCCAGAGACCGGCACCAGCGACCTTGGTGGGCAGCCGTTTGTTGGGTTTCCGAACACAGCCCAGTCTTCAGAGTTTTCTATCACACTTAACACTCTCACGGCTCAGCCATAGTTGAGACGTAGTAAGCCGTAGGATCCCGAAAAACCTAACTCCAATAGTCCGGTGCAGGACAAGGCAATAGTCGTCGTTGTAGTCACCGTAGTCGGCAGTAAAGCTGCTGTTAGCCGTCGCCAAACAGTATGTGGGTTTTGCTGTGGCCCACAGCTCTGATGTGCTTTAGAACCGAATCTAAAGTTTCACGCTGTTGAGTCGTTGCTTTGCTGATACTTTTTTGGGCAAAGTGCCTGTACTGTGTGCCAACAAGTGTTTCGGCTCACGAGCCAAAACCTGTATAGGCAGGCTTGCCTACAAGTTAGGGGCTGTTCGGGGAAAGCATTGACTTAGGTGTGTGGTCCAGCGAGCCGGGCGCGTGCGCTGCTGGCCCTTTCAAGAAGGTCAAGGTACACTTCGGCAGTTGGCTCGCTTTGCGGACCGCCGGCAAGAGCCACGACGTAAATGCAGGCGTAATACGAAGAGTAGCAGCAGTAACGATAGAGAATTATCAGATATACTGGAATTAGTGTCGGCGTAGCTGTCGTAGTCGTGGTCGTAGTTGTACAGTCGTCGTGGCAAGCGTCGTAGTACGACTAGTCGCAATAGTAATCGTAGAAGTAGAAGTAGAATTAGTAGACATAGTCGTCGTAGTCGTCGTCGTAGTCGTCGCAGCAGCAGCAGCAGTAGCAGCAGCAGCAGCAGCAGTAGTAGGTGGTAGTAGTAGTAGTAGGTGGTAGTACTAGTACTACTAGTAGTAGTAGTAGGTCGTCGTCGTAGTAGTAGCAGTAGTAGTAGCAGCAGCAGCAGCAGCAGTAGCAGTAGCAGTACTACTACTACTACTACTACTACTACTACTACTACTACTACTACTACTACTACTACTACTACTACTACTACTACTACTAAGTAGTAGTAGTAGTAGTAGTAGTAGTAGTAGTAGGAGGTGGTAGCAGTAGGTGGTAGTACTAGTACTAGTACTAGTACGAGTACGAGTTCTGGTAGTAGTAGTGGTAGTGGTAGTGGTAGTGGTAGTGGTAGTGGTAGTGGTAGTGGTAGTGGTATAGTAGAAGTAGTAGTAGTAGTAGTAGTAGTAGTAGTAGTAGTAGTAGTAGTAGTAGTAGGAGTAGGAGTAGTAGTAGTAGTAGTAGTAGTAGTAGTAGTAGTAGTAGTAGTAGTAATAGTAGTAGTAGTAGTCGTAGTAGTCGTAGTATTAGTAGTAGTAGTAGTAGTAGTAGCAGCAGTAGTAGCAGCAATAGCAGTAGTAGCAGTAGTAGCAGTAGCAGTAGCAGTAGCAGCCACGTTAGCAGCAGCAGCAGGAGCAGTGCACGAGCCTAGCACCAAGTAACCAGCCAAGAGTCGCCTTGCTGGTATGCCATAGCTCCGTCGGCCCCAAAAATCGCGGGTGTTTGTCCGTCCTCTCTGAAACTGGAACAGATGGGCCAAGGGTTTTGGCAACTTTAAGGCCCCAAACCCTAAGCTGCTCTTGTTGAGCCAAGCGCTTTGAGGGAACCAATGGTAGGTTGTTGGGCCCCTGTTACCCCAGCTGGAATCCTTTTCCTGCAGTAAGTATACTCTGCATGTATGATGTATATACTTAAAGAACCTCCAAAGAAAAGAAAGGAATACAATCCTCATCGGGACCAGGTCCCGGGATCCTTGTGCACGATTGCAAAGCGCTCTGAATCGAGCGCGCCAATCCGCCAGTCGCCCACCCGGATGAAGCGATCCTTGGCTGCTTTCGGGGTTTAGGGCTTATACAGGCTGTAAAAATTTGAACTTGAACACGTTTTGGCGCGAGTAAAAAAGGCCTGCCTGTATGAATCTCCCAGAGCTCAGAACACTTAATCACGAGTCAAATTCAGGTTCAAGTTCTTCTCAGAAGTTCTTTTCAGTTTCTTCTGCCCGTATGATCTGAAATCCGAAATCCGAAATCTGAACACATCGGAGGGTCACCAAAGCCAAGGCCAAAACTTCCACACGGTCCGTGGGCCATCTGGGCGATGTCCTACCGGAGCCCGGTGCTCTACGACGAAGCTTTGGGGCTGCGCTTCAGAAAGAACGTTATCACTTAAAATCCTTTATAGTCATATGATATAGCAGCTTAAAGACTACAACTTCTTCAGGCTTCCAATATAATATTTTCTAATTTTGGTTGGGAATGGGGCAGTAAGGTAGAGGATTCACGGTTTGACTGTTGGATTTTGGGATCGAGTTGGTCTTCAGGGTCAAGATGGACCATGGACTAAGATAGGCACCTGAATACTGTGTGTGTATGTTAGTACGTAAAGATTTTTGTACGTAAACAGGAACTGTAAGGGAATGACATTCCCAACTGTCCACTTGCCTTGAAGTTTGGGGTCCGGGCTCACTGAACGGTACAGGACAAACCCCCGCAAAAACTTTCAAGCTGATCTTCAGGTTGCCCCCCTGGCGCGGCGCAACAAACGGCAATGAACCCCTTCCACAACCCCAGTGCACGCACATGATGACGCACAAGGGAGTGTAGTACGATTCGTGTTTTCGAATGGCTCCAAGATGGGAGGACTATCATGGCGTTCTCCAATATATTTCAAAGGAGGCCTGAATCACAGGCTCCGGCAGCAACAAAACAAACCCAACGGAAGGGCTTTTCGGGCTTTGAGGTACCCGTGCGTGTCGGGCACATCGCCGAGCTGGCCAAAATCGTCCCGTCCACGCGCTGACCGAGAGCATCTACTGGGATGGAAAGCCAGCAGAACATAGCAGAACCCAACAAATTCGATCAATAACCCTGTAGACTTAAGATGCTAAGCCCTTCAACCCTCTTACATTCTCTCTAAGGCCAGAACCTCCAACGAGCCCCCTTCTTGTGCCAGAACCTCCAACGAGCCCCCTTCTTGTCAAGAATGAATGGAAGACAGTCTTAGGGTCTTAGCTGGGTGTGCGTGGAACTGCGCCCCAAAAGACTCAAATCACCCAGCCGCAGTGAACCTCCGGTCCACAGAAACGCTAAATGTGTGTACCTCTACTTAAAAAGAAACCAAATGTAATGATGCTGGTGTTCATAGGAAGAATACAGCCATGAGAGAAGTAATGTGGGACCCTCTTTAATGTGTGGGGCCCCTCCCCCCCTGACAAGGTCGAGGCGTGGATGGGATCCTGATTAAAGGGCCCCGGGATTTTATATGATTTTAATCGGGATGAGTTTAGATAGATTCAAAAGGGATCCATATGAATTTAAAAGGGATGAATTATGAATTTCAAGGGGTGCGCGCGAATCGAAAGGGATCCGGGATAAGTTTATATGAATTTAAAAGGGATCCATAGGCTCTTTCCTAATTCGGAGCCTCCGGGCCGGGGCCTGGACATTAAACAGGGTCCCAAATCAGTCCCATTATGAGGGTCGGAGGGGGCCCCTGGACCACCCCCTTGTCGGATTGAACGAAACCAATTTTTTAAATAGTTTCTTAAGGGAAATTAATGGTTTCGGGCCGGTTGGAATGGATGAGGTGGTCCGGCTTTAAAATCATAAGGCCCGGCTTTAAGCCAAGAGACCAAGGCATCCAAATTCGGAGCCTCCGGCCCCTGGACCACCCCCTTGTCGGACTGAACGAAACCAAGTTTTCGAATGGTTTCTTGAAGGAAATTAATGGTTTCGGGCCGGTTGGAATGGATGAGGTTGGCCTTTAAAATCGCAAGGTCCGGCTTTAAAATCATAAGGCCCGGCTTTATGCCGGGCCGAAACAAGCACTAAATCTTAAAAGCAAAATGCCGGATTTCGGGAACCGTTTGACTTTAAAGAGGGACCCGCAAACAGTGAGGGGATCCTGAAGAAGTCGGCCAAATTGACTTTAAAGGGGAGGCCCCTACTAAACAGGGTCCAACATTAATAGTAACAGACAGAACGCAAATAATAGTAACAACATGTAACAACCATGACAAAAATAATAAGAATAATATTAATAATAATAATCACCATCAGCAAAAACTCAAAAAATCTTATGCAATAAGTGTTGAGGGCAATAGGAATGTGCCCTGCTTGGACTCTTGACAACGAAACCCAGTTTACCTTGCGCCCATCTGCAGCAAACTGTGTGTTGAAATATTGGCCCTCGAGCAGTAACGGTCCTCGCATGTCCACGAAGCCGCGCTTCGTGACCAAAAAGTTACGGCGTAGTGATCTGGAAAGGCACACGGGGCTAAATCCTAAAGTCGTAGATGAATAGGGCTCTGCTCCAGTTGCGAATTAGATGTAAGGATTTAATGAACTCTTCGGAACCTGAATATTTGGAAATATAGGTTTCAAAAAACTATTCACGGCGGTTTAATAGTATTCCCAATCATCAGCGCTTCTATATTGCATTCGGATTTTGCTGTGTTTTCGTAACTCGTTGTCTTCATGCAACCACACTGAAGATAGACAAGAACGTCTCAGATACTGCAACCACAAGCCATCAACCTGAAACTCAAACCCATGACATCAAGAACACTGACATGTTACTACGACTACAGCCTCAGCCCCCCAGCGTCTTGGGGGCCCCACCAGCAACGTCTGTGTACCTTTGGCCAGGCTCGCTCCACATCTCCAGCGTCTTTCCTGGGACGGACTCTGGGGAAGAGCCAAGCTCCTGGGCGTCCTCACCGAACCCCTGACGCTCTATTTCCCCTGAAGCTCGTTGGTTCTCACAACATGCATCGCTCAAATGTCATGTGCAACACAGACCGTGCTTCGTGCAACGCGCAGATGCTCCTTTCTGATATATCGGTATGCTGCTCGAGCAATATATGTCTGGGCCGACCTGACAGGCCTGAGCCTCAACGGAGGGAGTGGATGAGGGCGCAGGCAGAGGGGGTCGGGGTGGATGCGCCAGCTGCACCTCTGGGAGGGAGAGGGGGAGGTGGTGCCCTCGGCAGCGGGAGTGGTCGTGGCTGTGGATTTTCGACCAATGAGCCAAAAAGGAACTTTGGAAACAGTATCTGGTTTTGCGATGCTCGTCTGAGTGTGCCACAGAAAGAAAGAGAGAGAGAGAGAGAGAGAGAGAGAGAGAGAAAGAGAGAGAAAGAGAGAGAGAGAGAGAAAGAAAGAAAGCAAGAAAGACAGAGAGAGAGAGAGAGAAAGAACGAGAAAGAGACAGAGAGAGAGAGTGAGAGAGAACGAGAGAAAGAAAGAAAGGGAGCAAGAGAGCAAGAGAGCAAAAAGCAAGAGAGCCAGAGAGCGAGAGAGCGAGAGAGCGAGAGAGCGAGAGAGCGAGAAAGCGAGAGAGCGAGAGAGCCAGAGAGCGAGAGAGCAACAGAGCAAGAGAGCAAGAGAGCAAGAGAGCAAGAGAGCAAGAGAGCAAGAGAGCAAGAGAGCAAGAGAGCAAGAGAGAAAGAGAGAAAGAGAGAAAGAGAGAAAGAGAGAAAGAGAGAAAGAGAGAAAGAGAGAAAGAGAGAACGAGAGAACGAGAGAACGAGAGAACGAGAGAAAGAGAGAGGGAGAGAGAGAAAGAGAGAAAGAGAGAAAGAGAGAAAGAGAGAAAGAGAGAAAGAGAGAAAGAGAGAAAGAGAGAAAGAGAGAAAGAGAGAAAGATAGAAAGAGAGAAAGAGAGAAAGAGAGAAAGAGAGAAAGAGAGAAAGAGAGAAAGAGAGAAAGAGAGAAAGAGAGAAAGAGAGAAAGAGAGAAAGAGAGAAAAAAGGAGAGAGAGGGAGAGAGAGATGGAGAGAGAGGGAGAGATGGAGAGAGGGAGAGAGGGAGAGAGAGGGAGAGAGAGGGAGAGAAGGAGAGAGGGAGAGAGGGAAAGAGGGAAAGAGGGAAGGGAGAGAGGGAGAAAGGGAGAGAGGGAGAGAGGGAAAAAAAGAGAGAGCATGCAGACAGTTCTGGGCAGCACTTGTTCTCATGCCCCCTAGTGCTGCTAGGGGCCTGAATGCAGACCAAACCGATCTACTTGGCATAGATCTATATGAACTCTTCCAAGCGTCCGTCCTTGTGGGCAATCGCAAAATTCATGTTGCCGCCTGTAAGCTTCTGTCCAAGGCGGAACCATCCCAGCTGCAGGAAATCTCGGCCGAGAAGATGGAGGTTTTGATGGGTTGGAAACAGAAACCAAAACAGTTTGAAGCCTGACTGAATAGAACGTGAGTACTTCTATAGAAACCTGGATTCCTGAGATACTATGCAGGAGAGAGAATCGAAAAAACATTCCCAGTTCTTCATTCTATATTGGGGGAGCTTGTCTTGTAGTCAGAGCAACTCCTGTCCTACAGAAACGAGGCAAGGGCCGGCGAGCTGAAACACTAAATCGTTCATACGAGGGCTAACACACCTACGGGCCTCTAAGGGAATGTTTATTTTAGGGCCTCCCCTCCCCCCCGCCCTCCCCCAGCCCCCCCCCCCCTCCCCCAGCCCCCAACAAACGACAAACAGCTGTTGAATCCAACGTAGAAGCCTTCACCCACGTAAATGTTGACAGGTGCAGATTCTGGGCGTGACTGGCTCCCCCAGTCCGCTCTGGGACCATCAAATGTCACGCCATCGTACCTAAAGATCTGCACCTGAGACATCTTGAAGGGGCGCAAGGCTGCTGGTAGAAGCCAGTACACCAAATATTGAAGTTAGACGAAGTTAGCCCACCCAAAATATTCACAATAATGTTCTAGAACTCCCAGGCTCCGTGTTTCCACTCTTGTGTGAGATCGAGAAGTGATAGTTGTCTATAGCTGCCAGGCGAAAAAATCCAATCTGAAGGGCGAAGGCAGGCTTCTGTAGGGTCAGTACTGGTTTGCACTCGAGCATACTCCTTTCGAGATGATCTACTGTAAACGAAAATAGAATGTAGTAAATACGATACACGTAAGATACAGTACAGTATTGCAGGCGTCGTTCCTCGATGTACTGAAAGCCAAAGGTTACCCACTCGGACGGGCCGATCGCTCTGTCCCAGCCGCCCCAGTCCTTGGAAGAACTTTATTGCATGATTAAAACTACTCATCAAATGTTCTGTTCTCCATCTTACTGGTATTTCTCTGTGTCTTATGCATGAGCGCTGTTCATACTTACTAAGAGTAGCCATTATTCAAGAATAGCAGCTATAGTAGTAGTCCCTATTGTTACCACTAGTCCCATTCATCATTATGTCATCTTCCTACTGGGCTCGTGGTTTGCCTCCCAAAAGCCCTCAGAACCTACACATGTATGTACGTAGCGTATATACATATATACATATATATATATATATACGGTACCCCCCCCCCCCCCCAGTGACCTACCCTTTTTCGCCTTGTCTCAAGTCACCCAGCTGCACTGCAAGCAAACTCGGTGTGCAACATAGCTTATTTCCTAGGGCGTAGACGAAAATACAATTGAAATCGCATACACGGGACAGTAGAAAAACCAAAAATACCAAAACCAAAAAAACCAAAAAACCAAAACCAAAAAAACCAAAAAAACCAAAACCAAAAAAACCAAAAAAACCAAAAATACCAAAAAAAACAATTTTCCGGGACTCTCAGGAAATCCCTATGAGGCTTCTCCAAGAGTCCCGGAAAATTGTTTTTTTTGGTATTTTTGTTTTTTTTGGTTTTGTTTTTTTTTGGTTTTGTTTTTTTTGGTTTTGGTATTTTTGGTTTTTTGGTTTTGGTACTTTGGCTTTTTAGTTCGCCTTCACGGTCACGAGGCAACAACTACGCATTTTTAAGTGTGCTTATGCTAATTGTGCTTTTCAGAAATAGTATACAAGTGGTCCTTCTAGTGCTTCAGAACTATTTGTTTCGTTGTTATGTAAGTAGAGCCGCTAGTGTTTAGTGCATCTTTTGGTTGTACTCAAGTGTAGTAGACCTTATTCAGCCATTACTTGGTGCTCTGGTAGCTCAATTCGCATGGATAATATTTGCCTGGTAAATGCGATTAATTATCTAGAAGCAGCATTTGCAATACTTGTCTTGAGAAAAAGCATTTATTGCTTAGAACTGTTTGCTTAAAAAGTGACTCCTACTCGTCCAGGAATACCCCAAAACCCTATAATCCAAACTTTACCAGACATTCTCCTGAAAAGCTTGCGCTTTTGGATGTTTTTATGTATTTGTGAATTTGCTTGTGCATGGCCTTCACTAAGTACTTTTCTAGGATTCTTGTGCATTTATTAAGCCTGATTGTGCAAGTTGCGTTTTTCAAGCATAGTATATATGTGGTCTTTATTGAATACTTCAGACATCTTTGTTTCATCGTTATGTAAGTAGAACCGCTTCTATTTCCATTATTGTGCATTTTTAAGCTTGCTCATGCAAATTGTGCTTTTCAGACATAGTATATAAGTGGTCTTTAGTGAATACTTCAGCAATCTTTGTCTCATTGTTATGTAGGTAGAACCGTTTCCATTTCCGCAAGTGTTTGTTTCGTATTTGGTTGAGTATGGTCCTTTAAATAGTATTCACTTGAGTCAAATTAGGCTATTTGCTTAAGAATTCCTCTAGTAGTTAAGAATGAATACTTCAAAAAAATTGTTTCATGAATATGTAAACATAAGGTGTTTCATTTGACTTTGCAGATAGTACTTCAATAATGCTTTGCCTGGTATACACACAACTGTTTCAATGCATTAGTTGCTCAACAAAGCACTATTTGCCCTTTAAACCACACTTTGCCATATTTTGGTTGAATATGGTGCTTCTTTCGCATTTTGGCTGAGTATGGTCTTTTAAATGGTATTCACTTGAGTCAAATTGGGCTATTTGCTTAATAATTACTCTAGTAGCTAAATTCGCATAAAATGATTATTTCAAAAATAAAAACGATTCATGAATATGTAAACATAAGGTATTTCAGTGGACTTTTCAGAGAGCATACTTTGCCTAGTACAAACACAATTGTATAAATACAGTATTTGCACTTTAAACGCACACTTTGCCATTTTTGGTTGAGAATGGTGTTTATTTCGTATCTTGGTTGAGTATGCTCCTTTAAATAGTATTCACTTGAGTCAAATTGGGCTCTTTGCTTAACAATAACTCTAGTACCTAAATTCGCAGAGAACCAAGAAAAATGTTTCACTATTTGATTAATACTTTGCCTCGTACAAACACAATTGTATAAATAAATTAGTTGCTCAACAAAACATTAATTGCCCTTGAAACGCACAATTTGCATAGAAAAACACTGATCTAAACATCTAAAAACAGCATTGTCCGCTTCAGATTCAAAATGTAGATTCTTCCAATGCTGGCTTATCGGGGTCTGTGAGGTGGGTGTCCCAGTAACTGTCCTTCATTACCCGGTGATTAACTACGCGGCTTTTGGGCCTTCTTTGTTATTTTTTGTTAAAAAGGCCTAAAAAGGCCTAAAAAGGGTAGGTCGCTGGGGGGGGGGGGTAGCAGATATATATATATATATATGTATATATATATATATTCATGTATTTATATTTATTTATTTACTTATATGTATGTATATGCTTGTTTCTCTAGGAATTTCTTTATCATACATAAAGATGTATACACACACACATAAAACATACGTATATATATATATGTATATATACACACTGACAAATGTGTATGTATACATATATGTATATATACACACCATTAACAATGCACTATGCTTGGCGCATAGTGGGTGGAAACTTCTTTCAGGACTTGAACGCCGCAAAGCCCGGGGCTCAATCCTCAGCCCTAAACCTGAAGTTCCTAAAGCAGCCCGGCGTCCGTCCGCGGTCCAGAGAAGAAATAACCATCCTGCCTCCAGATGGCGGCCGTCTGTCCATCCTCACGGGAAAGCGAACGCTCCCTGAGTCAGAGGGCTATACTCAAACCAAGAGTCGCATAAATAGTTTCCTTCCTGAATATCAGCTCTACTAAACAATTGCTTGCTAGTATCATCATTGTCTTAAACTACTTGTTGCTGTGGTCATATCTAGTTCTTCTTGCTAGTATCATGGCTGCTAAGCAGATTGCTCTTCGTTGGTGATAAGATCCGTGGCTGCGCGTTTAGCAGGCAGCGCCAGAGCAATGGCAAGATAAGCGCCCAAGACGTCCTTTTGGTTCGGTCAGGCCAAATGCCAAGAGAATGTGGAAGGTTTAACCTTTAACCCGCCCAAACATATGGGTCAATGCTCAGTCTTACTGACCTGCACGACAATGCACTGGGGATGCACATTACGAGAAAGTGTACAAGTCCCTCAGGTTCGGCTGTAGATTGTTGCGGTTCATCTTCGCTTCCCTGTGTCCATACATGTGACTGCGCATGAACCACTATGCAGCAACCATGCTCGCAGCAACGCCCACCGGGAATCTTGGCAAAAGAGTCGTGCCTTGTGCGACAAGGAAAGGTGGTTGGCGTCAACTGCGGCGAAGCGCCACTCCTTGATTTAAGGAAACACAAACAAAGACTGCCGCCTCTGTCTGCTTCGTGTTGTATTTTCAACCCCGTCTCCCAGTTACTCTCTTACCTCGTCGCCTCCCTCCTTTATATTTTCCATCGTTGGGGTCTGTATTGTTTCTATGGTTTCCTTATCTGTTTTTTCTTCGTGTCACCTTGCTCGTTTTCAGTCCGTGCGTCTCGCTGTATCTTCCGCATTCGTTTTAGCTTTGAACGAGAGGGTGTCCGACTCGTTTTGCCTATTCGGTCTGGTTACTGTTGCGTGTTTTCTAGGGTTAATCCATAACTTGCGGTGGCCCTGCCAAAATGTTCCTTTAATGTTTCCACGGCTTCAGACTGATTGCACAGTTAGTCGATGTTTGACTCCAGCGAGGACCAGACTAGAGTATATGCTAGGTTCGTCTACGAAAGACGACCCAACTAAAGGCAACGACCTTTAACCGAGGGGCCGAAGAAACACAACCGACACCCTGCACGAAAAGTGAAGACGAACTACCAGAATAAAAAACGAATGAGCCTTTTCTTTAAGCCCTCGTCACTTCTAGAACTTCAAACGGGTCAAAGCTGAAACGACGAAACAAGCCAAGACACACGGACCGAAGACCTATAAGAAGAAAAACGAAGAAACAGCGAATAAAGAGACGCAAGCAGACAGAGACCAGGGAAGACCCCGGAGAGGAGAGGGAAGATGAGAAACGATGGTGGGACTGTTGAGAAAAACAGTGTTAATAGCGTTAACAGTTAACAGCGTTGAAAAAGAGAACAAAAACGAAGCACAGCAACACACCACCGAAGACCTTGACCTACCGAAGACCTCCCTTCCCCTGCGTCTCTGCTGAGGACAACACGTTTCCAACACGGCCAGGACTCGCCAATCTGAATGAAGGCGCGGCCCATGGGTATTGAATAGCAGGCTCCCGAACTCCCCGAACTCACAACCTGAGCTGGGTTGGACGGTCCCATTGGCGAAGAGTGGGAACCGAGAACTCTATCATGAACCCCAGCTGGGACATTCTCGCGGCATATAGACAATAAGACAAGAAATGTACCACAAGTTACCACAAGAGCCCGGTGACCGATTCCGTGACCTGTGATGCCGGGAGTATGGTCACTGACGGTTCAGGCGGTCTGCCGGCCAACTTGCACCCAAGCTCCTCTGCTGCTCCCTCCGTTTCGAGATGCAAAATAGTGCCAATCGCATGTGGTTCTGAGACGCCACTCCCCTTAACGTGTAGCTAGGGCGTGTGGATTGCGATCGTTATGATTTCGGCTGTTGCTTCCAAGCAAGTTGCGAAACCAAGCTGTGCTTAAACATAGTGTCAATGGTTAGTTTCATAAGTTTATGAAACCTGTATATGAAATCTCTCCAACACCTTGCGACCTTGTGTTCCAAAGTTCCAAGGCTCCGCGGCACAGGGGGCTGTATCGAATCCCGGCGTCCTGTACACCGTCGCGCACCACCTTGATTGCTGACATGTCCAAGCGTCCCGTGGGCTGACCGACAACTGCCGAACAGATAACTCCCTAACGAAAGAGGTACGTGTGCGTCCGACCACAGAATGCCGGGTGCTTCTGACCAAAATGCTGGAAGACATACCTACTACCCCCCGGAGGCACGTGTGCTTTTGACATAAAATACTCGACAAAATTGAGCAGTTACGAAACAAGACCTTATAGGGCCAAAGGTACAGCTTCCTCGGGGCCAAGAGCTGCATGGAAGGCGTCGAGAAGTCCAAGCTCAAGCTTGGGATGAGGCCCGTGATGAATCCTGCGCGCGAAGCCCAAGCGCCCTCGAGCCCTGTAGAGACTAAAGCAAGTACATCTCCGCAACTCTGCTACTCTAAACCCCAAAGCCTAGAGTAAAAACCGTAAGCCCAACCCTGAACCCTAAACTGGCCCTCAACCCTAAACCCTACGCCGCTCGCCAACGTCCCAAGCCCTCGACCCTGAACATCTCTAGACTTTGTCCGGAAGCAGCTGCAGCCGCATCTCCGATGGCATCGACAACAGATGCGGCCCCAGGGATGCACTGGGCACCAGTGGAAGCAAAGAGGAACTGGATGAGAGCCTCTGCACCTTGCAGAATCCTTGGAGAGTATATAGGGAAGCCTGCATGAGCCTTGGACCCCATGAAAAAAAACCCAAAGCCTGGACTCGTTCTTGGGGTTTTGGGGTGTTTGGGGCTGACTCCCTCCCCACACCACGGGCAGGGGGGTGGAGGGGGGGTACCCGGCGTGCTTTTCCTTGGAGGACGCAGAAGTTGCTCGAGCCGCAGGAGCATGGGGTTGGGTGAGTGCTGGGTAAGTAGCTTGCGCGTAGTGGAATATTCTACGAGGAACCCGCCTTACAGGTCACAGCATTTGCAGCACGCGCTTGCTGTTGCTCAGCAACTATGCGCAAAGCCTCTTCACGAATTTCACGTTGTCGAAATTTGCTCGGCAAACTCACCATACCGATTTTCAATGAGGTCGGTCATACGTTGGTGGGAAATGTGACTATTCCCCGTTGCTGTGAATTCCCTGATATACACCTTCTCTAGCAGTGGCAAAACCAACACCTTGCTTGTAGTGATTGCTTTCTCGGCATCGTTGATTTGCTCAAACTCTGGGTCGAGAGGGTCAACGGATGAAGAAAGACTAAGACTGAACACCTCGTGGGTCAACCAAAATGGCGACTGGGAACGCCCGAATGCTGGATGCTTTTTCAACCAATGCAATCAGAACTGATGAGCGCACCACTGCTTCACATGTCTGGATGCAACCGTAAAACAAAGCAGTCTGTCCTTGCGATGAAGCGGTAGTCGTCGTAGTCGTGGTTGTTGTATGTTGTTGTGGTAGTCCGCCGTTATTGGCAGGATGACGGGATGCTTGTTTCCTGCCTTATTCCTAAGCCTTATCCCTAGTATAGATAATTTATTCTTCGCAAGACCGCGAATATTGAATCTTCATCACTCGTCAAGACGATGGTTCCAAGTCGACACAATTCCCGCAACAGCGTGATGCAGCAGCAGGCGCGCACTCAATCTTCGATTGAGTGCATTCGTATTAGAGATTAACATTTCCATTTTGAAGGTTAGGGGCTTTGGGTTGGGCATTATGGGTTTTTCTATGGGGGTGCGGGTCTATGGGGTTGAGGTTGACAGCGCCTCTTCTTCCCAATCACGTGCTGCCTCTAACCACCTACGGGCCTAGGTTGTGTTGCAGATACAGTTTCCTGGGGTTGAGGTTGGGGTTTTTCTATGGGGGTGTGGGTGGTTCCATGGATTTCCATGGTATGGGTTTTTGAGGTGGGTGTTGGGTTGGGTATTTTGGGTGAGTTGGGGGTTGAGGCATAGGTTGTTATGGTTTGGGTGCTAGGGGGTGGTGCATGGTTAGAAAATGGAAATGGTAGTTGCTAACTTTTACTGGCGGCCAGGCCGGCCCGTGCCGCAAGGCCTGAAATTTCTGGTTCGGTTAGGGGCAAAATGGGGCATCACCATGGCAAGCTTCTGGCTTTGCAGGGTGTTTTTTAAATTGCTACTTCAATGGATTCAATGCGGGGAAAAATATCTCAAGTCAGACCAGCGTCGAATCCTCGATGGCGTCCTTGATCCAGTCAGTGCCGAGTGCTGCGGTGAAGGCCTTCGGAACCGCAAAGCCTTGAATATCAACGTCCGCAAACAAGTTGAGGGCCGCTGCTCCGCAGAGGTCGAGATCGATTCTCCCCAAACGGGCCCTTGAATGGGTCCTCACAGCAGCTTTTTGGCTTTTTGACCCCTCTGCGGTTCCCGAGAAGCGGAGCATGGTGAGAACCAGGTGTGACTAACTAGCTGCACCCGAACTGAAAGGACTAGGTGACGATGTGGTGTCAGCTTGTTTTCTCCAACGTTTTCAGGTGAACTGGATGGGTTGGAAGACTGGTCTTGGCAAATGAAGACAGCACATATCCGACTGTATAAAACAGACGTGAAACTGATGGCCGCATGCGAAAAACATCGATAAGAACTGACACCAAAACTGCTCTCGATGCATCGACTGGAGCTTTCGAGTGGAAGGAGCGACATGAAAGTGGTAACATGTGGTAACCTCAGCAGGCAACGGAGTTGCACAAAACACTGATGGTGCTGCACGATCCTTTCAGACCGAGGCCAGAACATTTTGGGAGAACGGTCTGACTTCATTGGAAGAAATCGCCATGACAAGGCGATGCACTGATTCAGATTTTTTTGATGCTGTTCGAACATTTCGCAAATCCACACGCAATGCATCGAACTCGAGGACTGATGTGTTCCAAAGGACACCGGAGGCTGAAAGGTATAGCAGACAATGGAAGGAAAGGGAGAGAGCAAAGGAAAATGAAAAGGAAAATTCAGCTGGAACGCAGGAAAAGGTAAAAGAAAGAAAGGTTGGAAATGACGTTTGCTTCGTGAATCACCGAATCACTTGATGCCCGAATGCAAGAAACGTGTGCTCACTGAGCGATGGAATGATCTGGAAGAGAGGGATGGCATGACAGTATGAACGACATTGAACGACTAATTACGTAGGTTACGTAGGCGCAGAAGAATGGGATGGCTGGAGCGCTTGGGAAGACAACGCAGCAGCGCAGGGCATATGACGACGGTCAAAGACTGGTCGCATGAAGACGCCACTTACACTGACACAGTGGTCGAGTCGAGTTCGTCTGAGCTGAGCCAGCACAAAAGCGCAAGCTGGCTCGGCGAGTTGGTTCTGAGACTCTCTGGCAAAAATGAATATGACTTTCACACACCAAAAGAGCGCAGTGTGTAACGGAGGCTCTGGCTCTCTTTGTTTCGACTCCGGAGCTTCGACAGAAGCAGAGCGAGGCCTTCTTAGGGCTTGTGGAGTTGTTCTTACGGAAAAGACGGTTTTGGAGCAACGCAAAGGCTCTGGACTGTGGCAGTTCCATAAGTTCCATATGACTATAGTGAGGACGATTTCACGTACTGAAGAGCTTGATGCTCAACTGTCTGGTGTCGGTTCACGACTGTAATATAGGTCACTATCCCCCAGATCTACTAACTGCTAACCACTGCAACCGACTCTTGGGAACTGGATGAGAGACACCCAACACTGACTGCACTGACTAGGCACTTCGATCGCTTTCGTAGAATGCTTTCGCCCCCCCCCCCCCCCAGAAGCTCGTAGCAGGGGTTCCACTGTTTCAACTGTGATGAAGAAGCCGTTGCCGAGGCAACACTGGCTAATCCCATCATGTGGGATGCCAGTGATGAGTTCCCTGAAGAAGCACGGGCGACTGGCATGAATAAGGAGATGGGATCAATGCAGGACTTTGACGAGTGCTAAGAAACTGCAGCTGATACCTGCTCTGAAGAGCACGTGTCTGATGCAAGGGGGTCAGATAGGCCAATCCTCAGAAGTCAGAAGTTTAACCGCATGAGGCTGGTTGCGCAGGCGCAGGTACTCCCTCGTTGGTGACACTGCGTGTGTTGCTGATACTTGCGTCTGCTCGAAACTGGATGATCACTCTAGTTGATGCGTCGACTGCGTTCTTCTTGCACGCAGCTATGACTCGTGAAGCCTTTGTTTGTCCGCCTGCTGACTTGTATCCGGAACGACACTGTGGAGACTGAAGAAGGCCATGTACAGCCTACGACAAGCTCCCAAATTATGGCAAGATCACTTTGCAGCAAATGTGAAAGCAGCAGGGGTGATGCTTCACGCCCTGCCCCCAAAAGCAGCGAGAGTTGTCACCAAAATACCAGCCGCGCGCAGTTATCAACCCGATTCATCACACATGTCCAACTCTTTGCCCGAGGCTGCAAGCTCGTTCTCCTGCTGTTAGCTGGATGATGTTCTGAATTACTGAAAATATCTTTCTAAACTTGAGCTTCTGGTCTACACTGTCTGGGGTCTTCGCTAGTGTCATGTATCAAGAAAAGTTTTTTCAAGCCCTATCCCAACTTGCCAACAAGAATCTTAGTCCTTCTCGTCGGGTGTTGCTGACTTGCTAGGTCATTGGTGTACCTTCTTGTCTGTATGTATTGTGCTTTTGTCTCTTCTGTTCATTCTGTACGAGTGTGCTTGCCTCTTGCCTGCCATGCGTTGATTAAAGTTTGTGTCGTGGCTTTTCTGACTTTTTTTCTTGCTGTCTTCATTTATGTAGGTATGTCCTTATTTCTCTCTTGTCTTCCTTTCTCATTTCACCCTGACCCCCCCAAAAGAAAAAAACTAACAAAAAACAACTTCACTGTTAAAAGAATCGCCCCGTGTGGTTCGGAGAGCCGATGCAGCGCAGCACATGTAAAGCGTTGTCAGCGCCTGCAGTCTGACAAAGAGCAGCTTGGCTTTGTGAGAAAGTACGCGCACGCCCTTGACCCATCTTGACCCCCACTCCCCTGCAACTGCTTGCTACGGCTGGCTTAGCAGAACACGTCGTAGAGAAGATGAAGGATGCCAGAATTGGGTATTCCTTCGAAGGTGCTTAAGGCCTCGGGGAGGTCTTATAAGGAGTCCGTGTGCAATGACGTGTACAGAAACTACCCGTGCAAGTTACAAGGCCCTTGGAAAAGGCTCCGGCCCTTTCTTGGATTTTGTTTATGCATCCTGCGTGTTGTCCTGGACACGTTGGCCCCGCTCTCTGCCAGGGAGACGCTCGAAGAAAGCTCCAAAGTGCCCTGGGCCCTGACCTACAGGAGCAAATGCGGATAGTGATCACAGTAAAGCTACTACTCAGCATAATGAAACTGATCATGAAAGTACTGATCATGGTTACGATAAGGATAATGGGAGTGATAATGATAAGAAAATAGCCTAAATCATATTTTAACCATTAGTGGTATGAAGAAAATGAATCCACATGCAGCCGCTGTAATGCTCAAAATTATATAGTGATCAGACTGATACTAGTTACAGTCACAACTCATAGTCGCATTCACTCCACGAACAACTGCGACAACGTAGACCTTCATAGAACGCTCGGACCTTAAAGGCGTGCAGACCCAGGAGTGCAATAGAACTGCAACAAGAATCCCTTTTACAATCGAGTATTCCCTATCAGTCAGGTTTCCTGATGCTCAATGTTCCAGTCGCTGGAAGCGTGTTTTTTGGAGGGCTCACACGGACGGTCCTATAGTTGGTATTAAACCCCTCATGCTCCGCTTCTTTCATGAACCTTTAAGAAGTTTGCCCTAATGCCTGGTGCTCATCCTGACGGTCCCCTAACGCCTCCCCGTGGAGGACTTTTTGGTCTTACCGGAAACCGTGCTGCGTGTGGTTTAGGGTGCCGGATCTGTGGAGTTCTCTGTTTTCCCGGCTGGGTTTAGGGTTCTAGGCACGGGGCAGGCAATTGCAACCCGCAACCCGCCCACCGCTCTGAACCAGTAAGCCAATTCTGATCGTTGCCGCTACACTCACCCCTGTCGACAACAGCACGCTAAAACTCCAATGCCTGAAGGCTGCAACCCTAAATAACCCTAAACCACGTTCGTTGGATCCGCACGCTTCCCACCTCGGCGTTGAACATCGGGGTGATGACCACGGGAACACCCGGCATCGGCCACACCTTACAGTTACAAGCACAAAATTCTCCTGAGAGCAGAAACCTATGGCAATCGTGTAAAAATCCCTGCAAACCGTATGAAAACCCTGCAAAGAAATATGAAAGTGTCCTGAAAAATCTGCACCCGGGGCCCAGATTATGTCAAAATAGCCATCGTCACACAAATGTGGTCTTCGTGGAAATCCTAATAGTCATAGTAGCAAGAGCAGTCATAGCAGTCACAATCCAGCTGCAAGTTGACTCCACGCAAGTCCCAGCCCTAGAGCCACAACAAGAGAACACCTTGAACCCAACTTCTCAACCCAAAGCCCTAGACAAAGTATCACAGCAAATCCTACATAATTTTCTGATCAACACAAAGCTTTTAGGGGGAAAAGAGCAATTGTTGTGTTGTTTTGCCATGCTTTATGTTTGGCGTCTCGGCCGAAGCTCCCGCCCCTTGTGAAGGTCGGAACGTAAGTTGTTGCCGTCAAAGAGACCCTATATAAAGGTCCTAGGCAGTATCCTGTTGTATACTCTTATACTGGAATATACTAGACTATACTAGACTATACCAGAATATACTAGAATATACTAGAATATACTAGTACTATACACTAGATACTACCAGATCTGAGACAAGATGTATAACGTGGGCCAGGTCACCACAAACTCCGGGCCGATACCAACTCGAATGAATCCGCTGGTGCTGGCCGCCACGCCCACGCCTGCCTTTGAAGGGTCTTTAAGTCTTTGCCCCAACAGGGCTTAGGGCATTTTTTACAACAAAAGGGCTTTGGTGTTTGGGAGAGGCCTTGTGGGGAAAAAGTTTGGGCTTGGAGTCTTCTCGGGGCTCAGGGTCTTTCACTCCTGACTTGTGCTAGGGCGTTTCAGCCATCACGCGAACAAGCTTGAAGCCCCAACTTAAAATACTCAAAGCCTCGAAACTTCTACAAGCCCGCGCTTTCGAGGCTCCTCCATCCCAAACGCGGGGTTGTACCAGAACTGTTGGTCTGGCATGGATCCGAAGAAGAAACCCACCCAACATCCCGATGGGAATTTCCAAGAAGCAAAAAGAAGCTAAGGGGCCGTCATGTATCCAAAGTAGGATGCTTTCTCAGGCCCATACCCCTGGCCCAAGGCCCCTTATATGGTTTTAAGCTTGGGGTTGAAGGTGCACGGCCCTGAGCATCATGATAACGTACCAATAATGAGTTAGTAAGGCTTAAAACAAGGGGCTTATATTGCTCAATAGTCAGAGCCAACTATGCCGCACCTCATGCTTGATGGACGGGTTCTGAAAGTTCACCGCCGCACTGCCACTGGGGTTCACAGTAATCCTGAGATGCTCTCATGCGACATAAAGACAAGTGCTAGAACTGACAACTGTGGCCTCTACAACTGCATCAAACGTGCCGGAAGGCCTTCAAAAAGTAACAATAAGAAGCCTGTATAAACACTGTATAAACCATATCAAGCACTAAACGATTTTTTCAAGGCCCAGAAACGTCCCTGAGATTTCAATTTCAGCCTCTGCACTAGCCTCGGAAAGCGTCGGGGCTTAATTTCGGAGCTTGAGTCATGAGAAGGACGTTCTATTTGTGTGCCAAGTCTTTGTGACACCTTTTACAGCGTTTAATTTTAGGACTGTTTTGAGAGCACCTAAAATCGACAGAGCAAGATGTGATGGGTGTTGGTTTGCTTTGCGGTTGGATAAACCGTAAACCCCAAAATCGTACACCTGAAGCCCCGGATGCCCTGACAGTTCACAATAGCTCCTGGAGAAGACTTGGGGCATTTCGGGCATTTCTGGAGGTCCTGCATTGTAGGCGCCTATCCGAAAAGGATGGGTAGGAGGAATTGCCAGGATCAGTGAAAGCCGCAGGAAGACGCCCGGTCTCCGAAAGCCGACGCCCGAACCCTGAACCTAAGGGGGGGGGGTTTGGGGGGGGGGGGGGGGGGGGAGGGTTTGTGTTCAAAGTAACCAGTTGTTTAGAAGCTCTCGCGATCCAGCCTCCGACGTGCCAGTCATGGATCCGCCCATTTCGATTTCTGCCACCATCTGCAGCATCAACTGAGTTGGCGCGCAGGGATGCAGAGAGCTGTGGAGGCTCAAAAACCCACATCTTACGCTCAAAAGAGCATGCAAACACAGGCGAGCAGCAATGATGCAGACAGGGACGGTGCAAAACGCCTTCATTATTGGCTTCGCCGGAAACCTCAGTTTTCCCAGAGTTCATGTTCAGCATTTCTTTTGCCAAATCCCTCCCTTCTTTAGTGCAAGCCCTACACTTCCAAGAACTCAAAACCCGAAAAAACGTCGTCATGCGCAGTAGCCGCCGCTCTGCTGTTAGACCGCAGCTTCCCTCCGCTTGAACAAGGGCATCGAAAGAAGCGCGGACAATGCCGCTAATTTCCACCTTTTCGCTTGGGGTTTAGAGTTTAGGGTCTATAGGGTTTCGGTTTGGGGTTTAGGGTTCAGGCTCAAAACTGACTTCCACATTTCAGTTGTTGGGGGTGCTCCGACCTCCATACTGTCTGAGCAGGTGGGTTCCTCAGTAAGGTCCCAAGAAAAATGGCGCCACTGAGATTTCGACCCAGGTGCATGTTCAATCCGCTGTATTGGTCGTTGGGTCGGGTCACTTTGCGTCTTAAGTGCTTAGGTTTAGTTAGGGACGAAGAATTTACTGTGTAGGGTTAGCGGTGAGCATCCTGAACCCTTATTAAATCTTGTTGGGTCTGTGATTGCCCGTAGTTTGGCTCTATTAACGTCCATGCAGCCAGGGGCAAAAGGCAATGAACACGGAAGACTATGCGAGGCGAGATAGACACGTTTCAGTTGTTGATATTCTGGTTCCTCGCTATCAGAATCTGGAGCATCATTGTTTTTTGCCGTATCCTCGCCTCGGTATCGCCATTGGTGTTGACGGTGAGGCTTAGTGTCGGCTCGAACTGGACCACCCCTTCCTTGGCATTTCTACAATGCACAGACTCGGCTAAGTCTGATCCCGTAAGGTTTAAACCTGGTCGTGTTTTGGGAGTAGGGATCTTAGGCATTGGGGGTCTCTAGCCATGAACCCTACGGCCCTCAACCATTAGGCTCTACAGCCCTGAAGGCCCTAAAGCCCTGAACCCGGTAAAGCCTACATTCTTTCGGCCCTTTTAGTCCCTAAAGCCGAACGCCACTTCCGACCAGCATCGAAAGCCATCTCCAGGCTCGACGCGCACGACCCACTCGGGGCCGCGGCCAAGAAGCTCCTCAGCCCTTTCTTGTTCCTTCAAAGGCTGAGGGTTTTTAGGGCCGATTAGGGGAGTTAGGGGTCAGTTATAGGGCTTAGGGGCTCCGATGCGGCTTGGGGTTTAGGCAGGGGATTGAGTTTTCGGGCGTGGAGATTGGCCAGCGGTGCAGGGTTCAGTCTTTAGGGTTTCAAAAGAAGGCGTTGTTTTTGTCGTCGTTGCGGTTCAGATATGACGCGCAGGTCGCCCTCTCTCACACTTACTAAACCCTTAACCCTACACTGTAAACCTTGAACCCTAAACCCTAAACCCTAAACTTTAACCCCGAACCCCGAGCCCCGAACCCTAAACCCTAACTGTCGCGACTTTACTTTCCTTGTTTCCTCTGATGTGGAACAGTCAGCATGGCGCTGCATTGGCAAGCAGAGTGTCCATCCAGTATTCCGGGCATAGTTCTGGTCTACAACCGTAGTTGTTTTCTTTCGTTGGTTCTTTTGCGCAGGCCTTCCCGCTGACGCTCTCTCGAAGGTCAGCGGGTATAGTATAGTGTCTGCGGAATCTGAGCGCAGGTATCTCGACCAGCTACAGGAGAGGCTGGATACTGTTCCTTCGAGAAGGGCTCCCACGATCTGCGCCATTCGTGATGTTTTTTGGTTCGGTCTGGAACATATCTGATACTGATGAAGAATGCCCTCTGGTTTACCCAATTTCTCTGCGGCGGCTTGCTTGAAGCCTCCAGTGTGGGTCGACTCATGGAGGCAGCTGATGTGGTTCAGAGCCTGTTTCTGCACTCCTCGCGCGCGCTCTAACCAGCAGTGGAAGGTGGTACTCCCTCTGGATAGCCTTGCCGGCGCGCGCGCGCGCGCGCGGCGCGCCCACTGCGTGCTCCGTCCACGAAACCTCGGGGCGTTGCCCGCCTTTGGGCGTAGCCCCTTAGAATATACATATATACATATATACATATATACATATATACATATATACATATATACATATATACATATATACATATGTACATATATACATATATAGCACCTTCTTCTCTTCGGGAGGGGTGCGACAAGTCGAGGGGGTGGGGTTGGGACTTTGCAGAACATTGGAAGAGGTGGTTGTTGGGTGTGGGCTTGGCGGTATTTTCAAGCTGGGGGTTTCCATGATATGACTTTCGCTGCCCCGTTGCACCTCAGCGTGGTGCCTGGCGGCTTGCGCGCCTGCGAGGAATCACGGCCTGGCAGCCTTGGACCCCCAGCAACCTAAGAAGAACCATGGTGCCTTGTCCCCAGAGAGCTAGGGAGTGTGAAACCCTAACCCGTGAACCCAACAGCATCCATATGCCACATACAGCCCTATGATGGACCACGTGCAGCCCCTAGAAGACCCCCCCCCTAAAACAGTACCTAAACCTTGAACCCTCTCAACTCTAAAACCTCTGAAGCAAGACGTAGACCCAAGCAGCTTGGGTCGGCCGCCGCTTGTTGCATCGCCCATCCCAAATAAGGCGCCTCCGAATGCCTCAAGGCCCCAGCCTGGAATTCGGCCCTTTTGAGACGGTTTTGGGTTGTTGAGTCTGGTTGAAGGTTTAGGCGTCCATGCCCCCCCCCAAAAGGTATTTAGGCTCGCTTTTGAAATTGCCTTGACGGAAGCTCGGGACATTCCAAGATGTTTCAGGTTGATATCTCACTGTTGCATTGATACTACACCGTCAATACTACTTGTGATTTATAAACATGATGTACAATTTCAAAAGTTTCACATTACGATCTCGGGATCCGGGGATGGATTTCGATTTCTCTACACTTGTGTTCTACTATTACTATATTCTGTTACATTACACCACCGAAGACCCCAAACAGTCAAAGGCACGTCAAAGAAACAGTGGAGCCGACGGGAGACAAAGGGAGACGAAGGGAGACTAAGGGAGGCGAGGAGCACAGCAACCCGGCAAAGCCACCCGCATGAAGGGAGACAAAGGGAGACAAGGAGCCCAGCAACCCGGCAACAGCCTTCAGAATGTCGGCAACCCTTAATTAATTTGGAACCCCAACAGTAGACTGTTTGGGGACAAACCATATATATATATGCAGAAATGCATTATCTATACGTCTATACTCTCTTATGTTATGCTCTATGATATCGTATATGTTTTCATTCTGCAAATCCAAGACACCCTTTGTGAACTCACCAGTGAACGTCAACGTCACTGAGGCACTGGATGTGGTAAAGCTCACGCCGCTCGCGCCATCGTCACAATCGGCCACATCATCCAGCAGCAGTTTGCACCTTCGCTTCTGACGTCTGTAGAAATCATGAAGCAGAAAAGTTCGTCAACAAACGAGCCAGCTTAAAACAAGCACGCAAACAAATGAGTGGTTACATGAGAGAATTCAAGCAATCGGTGTAACCATAGTGCAAATGAAGAATCTTCATATGCAATCCAGAAGAAACAATGATGCCAGTGGATGGTACGAACCCTGCAAGACCAATGTCGACGAAGGTATGCGGCATGAATGACAATAGTAGCCGTAGAAAGAACACGAACAGTAGTACACGTTGAAAAATATACACAAACACACGAACAGTAATACAGATTGAACAATATACACAACATCAACAGTAGCAATAGAGCCAAAACTAGCGGCGACAAGAGTAAGACATAGCATCCGAAGAAGAAGCTCGACGAGCCGACAAGCTTCTCGACAGGCGCAGGAATGAAACCCCTCCCAGCAAGACACTCCGCAAAGAACCAAGCCTTGACAGGTGAATCCTGGGACTACAGTCTGAAGACGACTGTCTGACACTAGCTGGGAAGTGGTGCATTGCACCACCCCTGAGCCTTTCGTCCACCAAGGTACAGAGTGAAAGATTCTGTGAGGCAGCCGATGAAGTCTTTGATTACATCCCACGCCTCTTGGGCGAGGTCGGCCACCAGATACCCAATTTTGGCAATCTCGCCACCTAGTGTTCAAAACACCCCACTCCTGGTACCAACGTCTCACTAGGATGACGCCTCAATAGGATGTGAAAACTGATTTCTGATAATTACTATTGTCACTTTTTACTATCAGGGGGGAAACAGTGTAGCAAACTTGACCGCAGCCGCCGAAGGCCGCGGCCGCGCTCTCAAGCTCGTTCGCGATTGTGGTGGCCAAGCTTACTCCCTGCAAGCGGAGCAACAGGGCTTTAACAAGGCTTCATGCGCTTTTCAACGCAGCAACAAATGCACAAATACTTTTTGGAGTACTGCGTACTATGGTTGTGGAGCTCCCAAGTGAGAAGAAATCCCGATGCCTAAAACCCATTGTGCAATATTGCCTACAGCCTTCGAAACAAGCAACGCTTCAACATTTCGAAGGAGAGCCTTTGGGCCCATATCTGGTTTATCAGAGTCCCACAAGGCGGTTCAAGCGCTGCCTGCTGTATCGAGTATTGAGCAGCTGCAAGTGCATCGCCAGCCAAATTGACGGCTGTAGAGGCCACCAGCTCCTTCTCTGGAGGTCCGGGGAAGGAATCGTCTTCTACATGTCTAGAAGTAAATGTGCACGCGCCAAATATCCTGGCCGAAAAGACTAAGTCGTTGCGTTTGGCTAGGGCTACGGCTACGGTCTTCCGTGTGAGAAGCTTTGGCGAACCAACAAGCTCGAAGCGTTGGACTCAGATAGAAAACTAGACGAATGTAGGAAACCTACAATTTTGAGGAGGGCTTGGTGTCTTAAATCGTGTGCCTTTGTAGGGAGCATGAAGGACAAATGACACAAAACTATGCGCAGGTTTGCATGTTTTCCAGTTCTCATTCGAAGCTTCCCCGGCATCTTCCACAGCGTCCACAGCGCTTTGAGCCACATCTCCGAGTGCTTCAGCAGCAGCCTTTGCAAGAGCGCACGCCCAAGAGGCGAAAGCTCCGTATTAACAAACTTATATATAGTAGTATCGTATAGTGTAGGAAAGTATAGGATAGGATAGTCTAGTTTTGTATAAAAAAGCATATTATGCCGGCGTAGACCCCAAACAGTGAGGAGGGCCAGAAAAGGCCAAAGAAGGCCAGAAGAGCACCGACACTCCCGGGGACAAAAAGTACAAAAGTTCGTGGGGGGCCGAATTCCCTTGGGGGTCAAAAAGACGCCAACCACTGGGGGATTCGGCTTTGCACGCGTGTGGAACTTGGGGGCCAAAAGACCCGCTGATGCTCATGATGCTCAACCCCAAAATCGCTACCCCATAATACTAACCCCCGCACCCAGCCGCAGGGTTGACCCTAAACCCCTAAACCCGGTGTTTTTATAGTAGCCCCACCAGAAGAGGCCTGAAGAGGCCACAAGAGGCCGCAAAACACAGCGGGAGCACGCGCGCCGTTGCGGTCGGCAACCTAAGTGGCCCCCCCAGAGGCCTGAGGAGGCCACGAGAGGCCGGAATTCGCGCGAAACCACAGGGGGAGGATCGAAATGCAACGGAATTCGCGCGAAACCACAGCGGGAGCATCGAAACGCAACGAATTCGCGCGAAACCACAGCGGGAGCGTCGAAACCAAGGCCCCGTCCCACCGCCGCGCGCGCCGTTGCGGTCAGCAACCAATTCCTTTACCCTGAACGTAAGAACCCCATTGCGCAAGCACTGTTTGGGGAATTATAGTCTAGCATAATTAATACAAAATAATTTTATGCAAGAGCATGCCCAAGAGGCGACTCCCCACAGGGCTTGTAAGGCTTATAGGGTATTTAGAGGGCTTATATTTATAAGGTCCCTGGATATTTCCAGTCCCTGCCAACAATCCAAGGAGGCTAGCTGCACCCTTGGGTTTCGGGAAGGTTTTGGCATCAGACACAATCGAAACATTAGGACGCTCAGCATGCGGAGTCCCCAATGAAGCGTTCAACAGAGGAGGCGCTTAGAGGCAACATGTGAGCCAAACACACAACGAACTCTGCACAATCTGTGTTACTCGTGACCCGGAGGGGATGGGACGAAAGCTCAAGCAGCAGGGCGAGGGAGCTGAACCCCGTCGAAAAAGGGCTTCGGGGTCCAGGCCCCGAACCCACCACTGGGTGGGGTTTAGCCCCTGGCGAGACACCGAATTGGTCACAAATTAGCGGTTCCCCCCCCACCGCCCCCATTCCTGATGAGCAAAGCTGGGTCTCATACTCAAGCTCCTGTGGGGATGGAGTTTTCATGATAAGTACGGTGTGTTTTCCTCAACTTATCATGTACACTGATGCCTGGCTTGGTTTTGCTCGGCACACTTCCTGATACTTCAAGCATGAAGTTGGGGGGGGGGGGGGGGGGTTGGATGCAGCAATAGAAGCCAAACTGTTCAGGGTTTTGAACGTTTGGACGACATCTGAGGACGCCACACCCCCCACCACATTAGAAAACTCATGAAAATTCAACATTAGAAAGAGTCACATTCGGCAAACACACAGCCACAAGCGCCGCGGAAAGCTCGGGAAGCCTCCACTACCTGAAATGTAGCCCAGCGGCTGGATGACATTTCAGGACACCGGACCCTCCCCGAAAATATAAAATTCCCTTCAGCAACCAAAACCCAAAAAAAGAAGGTTCTACTTTAAAACCAGGTTCTGGAAACCAAAACCGGGTTTTGTAGGGCCAAATGAAAGCCGACGGTTTTTTCTGGGTTTTCGACGGTTTTTTTCGGGTTTTCCGACGGGTATTTACGGGTTCTATACGTCACATTTTGAAAGAACCCGGTTCTGTTAGTCAAAACCAGGTTTTTGACAAAATCTTCCGGAAAACCCGGTTTTGGGTTCCAAACCCACTTTTTTCAGGGTTTTGGGCGCCCAAGGTCAGCATTAGTCAATCATTAGTCCTCTGGTCCTCTGGTCCCCTCAACCCCCCCGTTGTATAAAGCCGCGCAAGCTTGCTTGACATCACATTATGCTATCAAGAATAGAATTGCTGCAAAAAATGATTTAAAACCTTAAACTCGAAGCATGTGAATCTGTTTTTGAAACCCATCATGCGGTCATTGTGTTTGCAACTGGGGAGGGCTGCCCCCCACAGCCCCAACTTTTTTTAAACCGTGCAAGCTTGCTTCAAAGCATATGATTCTTTTTGAAACCCATCATGCGATCACTGTCATTGTGTTTGCAAATGGGGGGGGGGGGGGGGGGGGGGCCCCCCCCCCCCCCCCGCTTTTTTAAGCCGCGCAAGATTGCTTCCAAGCATCTGATACCTCTGAGTCTGTTGAAACCCATCTGCGCGCATATGTCTGCAAACGTGGGGGCGCCCCCCCTACCCCCCCCCCCCCCCCCCCTTGTGCAGCTTAAATAGGGTCTATTTGGAAGCTGAGACTCGTGTTTTAAAGAGGAAATAAGGCCCCAAAACGTATACTTATTTACAAGAGACAACTTCCAAATAGACCCTATTATCGTTTCTGGGGGGTCTGGGGCAAGGAATTAAATAATTTAAATAATTTAAATCCGAAAGGGGCGTTCCGGATTTAACTTATTTAAATTATTTAATTCTGGGAGGGGGAGGGGGCCTGGGCCTGGCCCCCCTTTTCGGATTTAAATTATTTAAATTATTTAAATTATTTAAATTATTTAAATTATTTAAATTATTTAAATTATTTAAATTATTTAAATTATTTAATTCCGGGGGGGGGGAATTAAATAATTTAAATAATTTAAATCCGAACCCCCCCTTTCAGATTTAAATTATTTAAATTATTTAATTCCCCCCCCGGAATTAAATAATTTAAATAATTTTAATAATTTAAATAATTTAAATAAATTAAATCCGAAAAGGGGGGGGGGTGGGTGGCCAGGCCCGGGCCCGCTCCCCCTCCCGAATTAAATAATTTAAAGACTTTAAAAGGAAAAAAAAAAAATCACGAAAGGGGCTTCCGGAAAATGGTTTAAATTATTAAATGTATGTTAATTCTGTGTAGGGGTTAGGGTGACTTGGCCTGCCCCCCCCCCCCTTTTCGGATTTAAATTATTTAAATTATTTAAATTATTTAACTTATTTAAATTATTTAAATTATTTAAATTATTTAATTCCGGGGGGGGGAATTAAATAATTTAAATAATTTAAATCCGAACCCCCCCTTTCAGATTTACATTATTTAAATTATTTAATTCCCCTCCCGGAACTAAATAATTTAAATAATTTAAATAATTTAAATAAATTAAATCCGAAAAGGGGGGGGGGTGGTTGGGGCCATGCCCGTTCCCCCTCCCCCTACCAGAATTAATAATTTAAATAATTTAAATCCGAAAGGGGCGTTCCGGATTTAAATTATTTAAATTATTTAATTCTGGGAGGGGGAGGGGGCCTGGGCCTGGCCCCTCCCCCTTTTCGGATTTAAATTATTAAATTATTTAAATTATTTAAATTATTTAAATTATTTAATTCCGGGGGGGGGAATTAAATAATTTAAATAATTTAAATCCGAACCCCCCCTTTCAGATTTAAATTATTTAAATTATTTAATTCCCCCCCCGGAATTAAATAATTTAAATAATTTAAATAATTTAAATAATTTAAATAAATTAAATCCGAAAAGGGGGGGGGGGGCCAGGCCCCGGCCCCCTCCCCCTCCCAGAATTAAATAATTTAAATAATTTAAATCCGAAAGGGGCGTTCCGGATTTAAATTATTTAAATTATTTAATTCTGGGAGGGGGAGGGGGCCTGGGCCTGGCCCCCCCCCCCTTTTCGGATTTAAATTATTTAAATTATTTAAATTATTTAAATTATTTATTCCGGGGGGGGGAATTAAATAATTTAAATAATTTAAATCCGAACCCCCCCTTTCAGATTTAAATTATTTAAATTATTTAATTCCCCCCCCGGAATTAAATAATTTAAATAATTTAAATAATTTAAATAATTTAAATCCGAAAAGGGGGGGGGGGCCAGGCCCGGCCCCCTCCCCCTCCCAGAATTAAATAATTTAAATAATTTAAATCCGAAAGGGGCGTTCCGGATTTAAATTATTTAAATTATTTAATTCTGGGAGGGGGAGGGGGCCTGGGCCTGGCCCCTCCCCCTTTTCGGATTTAAATTATTAAATTATTTAAATTATTTAAATTATTTAAATTATTTAATTCCGGGGGGGGGAATTAAATAATTTAAATAATTTAAATCCGAACCCCCCCTTTCAGATTTAAATTATTTAAATTATTTAATTCCCCCCCCGGAATTAAATAATTTAAATAATTTAAATAATTTAAATAATTTAAATAAATTAAATCCAAAAAGGGGGGGGGGGGCCAGGCCCGGGCCCCCTCCCCCTCCCAGAATTAAATAATTTAAATAATTTAAATCCGAAAGGGGCGTTCCGGATTTAAATTATTTAAATTATTTAATTCTGGGAGGGGGAGGGGGCCTGGGCCTGGCCCCCCCCCCTTTTCGGATTTAAATTATTTAAATTATTTAAATTATTTAAATTATTTAAATTATTTAAATTATTTAATTCCGGGGGGGGAATTAAATAATTTAAGTAATTTAAATCCGAACCCACCCTTTCAGATTTAAATTATTTAAATTATTTAATTCCCCCCCCTGAATTAAATAATTTAAATAATTTAAATAATTTAAATCCGAAAAGGGGGGGGGGGCAGGACCGGGCCCCCCCCCTTCCCAGAATTAAATAATTTAAATAATTTAAATCCGAAAGGGCGTTTCGGATTTAAATTTTTTAAATTATTTAATTCTGGGAGGGGGGGGGGCATCATCATTTTCATCTTTTTCGTCATCTCCTTAATATCCTTTTTTTCCTTCATCTTCATCATCTCCATCATCTCCATCATCTTCATCATCTCCTTCATCTCTTTCATCTCGCTGAGCTCGTTGAACTCTATCATCTTCATCTTTATCATCTTCTTCATCTCCCTCATCTCCCTCATCTTCATCATCTGCTTCATCTCCCTCAGCTCGTTCATCTTCATCATCTTCATCACCTTCATCTTCTTCATCATCTTCATCATCTTCGTCATCTTGCATCATCTTCTTCATCTTCCTCATCTTTCATCATCTTCTTCATCTCCATCATCTCCCATCATCTTCAGTCTGAAAAACTCAAATATTCACCACCGTTCGCGGGGGGCTCCGCCCCCCGCACCCTCTGGATCGAGGGCTTGCCCCCCTCGAGCTCCCCCCTTCCCCTCAAGGCCCCCCAGGGGGCGAGCAGGGGGGAGACCCCCCCGCTACGCCCCCCCCCCCCCTCATAAACTGAAACTACTAGACCCATAAACCCAAAAATCCCCAAACCCTTAAACCTCTCAATTTAGTGCATAAGCATGCGTCATTCGCAGGGTGTGCTCCTCGCGGGGGTGGTGGTGGTTGCCGTTAGAAACCAAAAAAATCAGGTTAACAAAATGGGGCTTTTCTTTTGTGGTATTGTCTGGTGGTGGTGGTGGTGGTGGTGGTGGTGGTGGTGGTGGCCGTTCAAAACCAAAAAATGAGGTTAACAAAATGGGGTTATTTTTGGGTGGTATTGTCTGGTGGTGGTGGTGGTGGTTGCCGTTTGAAACAAAAAATGAGGTTAACAACATGGGGCTTTTTTTGGTGGTATTGTCTGGTGGTGGTGGTGGTGGTCGTTCAAAACCAAAAAATGAGGTTAACAAAATGTTTTTTTTTTTGGTGGTATTGTCTGGTGGTGGTGGTGGTGGTGGTCGTGGTGGCCGTTCAAAACCAAAAAATGAGGTTAACAAAATGGGGCTTTTCTTTTGTGGTATTGTCTGGTGGTGGTGGTGGTGGTGGTGGCCGTTCAAAACCAAAAAAATGAGGCCCCCAGGGGGCGAGCAGGGGGAAGACCCCGGAAAGGGTAGGAACAACATTTAAGAGGTCAAAATTTGCCGGGATCCCCTTGGCACCGTGCACATGGCCTGCAAATACCACACAAAACCGGAAAGGGTAGGAACAAAATTTGCCGGTCAAAATTTGCCGGGATCCCCTTGCATGGCACCCTGCAGAAGTCCTGCAAATACCACACAAAACGGGAAAGGGTAGGAACAACATTTGGGGGTCAAAATTTGCCGGGATCCCCTTGGCACCGTGCACATGGCCTGCAAATACCACACAAAACCGGAAAGGGTAGGAACAACATTTGCCGGTCAAAATTTGCCGGGATCCCCTTGGCGCCCTGGAAAAGTCCTGCAAATACCACACAAACAGGGAAAGGGTAGGAACAACTTCGCGGGTCCAAATCTGCCGGGATCCCCTTGGTGCCCTGGAAAAGTCCTGCAAATACCACACAAAACGGGAAAGGGTAGGAACAACATTTGCCGGTCAAAATTTGCCGGGATCCCCTTGGCACTCTGCAAAAGTCCTGCAAATACCACACAAAACGGGAAAGGGGTAGGAACAACATTTGGGGGGGCAAAATCGCAAGCCCTGCTCCCTAAGATTTGGTCCCTAAGATGTTAGGTTCAAGTTTTCCTCCAAAAAGCCAAATCGCAAGCCCTGCTCTCCAAAATGTTGGGTTCAAGTTTTCCTCCAAAGAGACAAATCGCAAGCCCTGGTCCCTAAGATTGTGGGGTCATTCTTTGCTCCAACGAGTCAAATTCACAAGTCCTGGTACCTAAGATTTGGGGTGGCTCTTTGGAGGAAAACTTGAACCCACAATCTGCGGGACCAGGGCTTGCGATTTGACTCTTTGGAAGAAAACTTGAACCCAAGTTTTTCGGGACCAGGTGGACCAGGGCTTGCGATTTGGCTTTTTGAAGCCAAACTGGAAGCCAAAATCTTAGGGGCCGGGGCTTGTGATTTGGCTCTTTGGAGGAAAACTTGAACCCCAAATCTTAGGGACCAAGGCTTCCGGTTTGCCCGCAATCTTAGGGACCAGATTTGGGTCTTTTGAGGAAAACTTGAACCCAAAATCTTAGGGACCAGAGCTTGCGATTTGGCTCTTTGGAGAAAGCTTGAACCCAGCATCTGCGGGACCAAGGCTTGCGATTTGGCTCTTTGGAGGAAGACTTGAACCCAAAATCTTAGGGACCAGGGCTTGTGATTTGGCTCTTTGGAAGAAAAATTGAACCCAAAATCTTAGGGACCAGGGCTTGTGATTTGTCTCTTTGGAAGAAAAATTGAACCCAAAATTTTGGGGACCAGGGCTTGCGATTTGGCTGTTTGGAGCAAAACATGACCCCACAATCTTAGGGACCAGGGCTTGCGCTTTGACTCTTTGGAGGAAAACTTGAACCCAAAATGTTAAGCACCAGGGCTTGCGATCTGACTTTTTGGAGGAAAACTTGAAGCCAAAGTTTCAGGGACCAGGGCTTGTCATTTGGCCTTTTGGAGCAAGACTTGAAGCCAAAGTTTTAGGGAGCAGGGCTTGCGATTTGGTTTTTTGGAGCAAAACTTGAAGCCAACGTTTTAGAGAGCAGGGCTTGCGATTTGGCTCTTTGATGTTCTTTGGAGCAAAACTTGAACTCAAAATCTTAGGGACCTGGGCTTGCGATTTGACTGTTTGGAGCAAAGAAATGACCCCACGAAACCTTGAAAGAAAAGGTGCTCTTTGTTCACTCTCACCTTTCGTTCGTTTCATTTTCTGAACGCTTTAATTTGAGTATGAATATCTAATGTAATATGTAAAGAGGGGTGTCCAAGTTTTTTTTGAGTGTTTCGGGTGTCCTTTTCCTTTTTTGTAGCGAAATATTAAATATACACCCGCGCCGGAGATCTTGTTTTTGGAAACCTTGAAAGAAAAGTGCTTCTTTGTCCTCTCTCACTTTCGTTCGTTTCATTCGGTATAAAGTAAATAATTTAGCATGTAGAAAGGGTTGTTCAAGTTTTTTAGAGTGTTTCGGGTGTCCTTTTCTTCCTTTTCTGTAGCCACCCACCTTAACAGGACACCCACACCAGAGACTCCGATTTTGGAAACTTGAAGGAAAGGCGCTCCCCTTTTTCCACCGTTGCCTTCCTCGTTCCTTGCGCAAGAGGCAATAAAAGAAAGAAATGATATTACATGTATCCAAAATTAGGGTGTCCTGTTTTTCTTTTCTGTAACAAGACCTACTTTTCACGGACACCCACACCGGAGACCTCCATTTTTTTGAACCCTTTGAAAGAAAGCAGGCCGAAGACTTAAGATTTTCTGTGCTCCCAAAAGACAAATCGCAAGCACCGTCTTCCTAAGATTTTGGAGAAGGGGATGCTCCCAAAACACGCCCCCCAAGATTTTGGCAAAATGTGCTCCCAAAAGACAAGTCGCAGGCGCAGCCCTCCAAAAAATTTGGACAAGTTTATGCTCCCAATCAGTTTTTCTTGTTAAAGATGAGTTTACATGTCTTCCTACCTTGTTCCTTTCTTCTTCCGGTTCGCTCGCTCGTTCTCTCTCTCTCTCTCTCTCTCTCTCTCTCTCTCTCTCTCTCTCTCTCGCTCGCTCTCTCCATCTTTTTGCTTTTATGGGCGGCATGTCTTGTAGAATTGGAAGACGAGGAGGAGGGTGAACTACAAAGCAGAGATTTGCTGAAGCAGAGAGGGAGTGAGACACGGCGAGGCATAGAGAGAGAAGCATAGACCGTGGGAGAGAAAGGGTCTCTTGACTCTTAGCTTCCCCTTTCTCAAGTCCATATTAATTTTCTTTCTTGTGGAAAAGAAAGAGGAAAAGAGAAGAGAGAAGAGGAATTTACATGTTCTTCCTACCTTGTTCTTGTCCCTCCTTCTTCTCTCCCCCCTGACCCTGTCTCTTTTTCTCTCTATCTCCTCATTTTTCTGTTAAAGTGGTACGGGAAGGCGGATTGCCGGTCAAAATTTGCCGGGATCCCCTTGGCACTCTGCAAAAGTCCTGCAAATACCACACAAAACGGGAAAGGGGTAGGAACAACATTTGGGGGGGCAAAATCGCAAGCCCTGCTCCCTAAGATTTGGTCCCTAAGATGTTAGGTTCAAGTTTTCCTCCAAAAAGCCAAATCGCAAGCCCTGCTCTCCAAAATGTTGGGTTCAAGTTTTCCTCCAAAGAGACAAATCGCAAGCCCTGGTCCCTAAGATTGTGGGGTCATTCTTTGCTCCAACGAGTCAAATTCACAAGTCCTGGTACCTAAGATTTGGGGTGGCTCTTTGGAGGAAAACTTGAACCCACAATCTGCGGGACCAGGGCTTGCGATTTGACTCTTTGGAAGAAAACTTGAACCCAAGTTTTTCGGGACCAGGGCTTGCGATCTGGCTCTTTGGAGGAAAAATTGAACCCACCATCATATGGACCAGGGCTTGCGATTTGGCTTTTTGAAGCCAAAATCTTAGGGACCAGGGCTTGCGATGTGACTCTTTGGAGGAAAACTTGAACCGAACATTTTGGGGACCAGGGCTTGCGAACTGGCTCTTTGGGGGAAAACTTGAACCCAAAATTTGGGGACCAGGGCTTGCGATTTGACTGATTGGAGCAAAGAATGACCCCGCAATCTCAGGGACCAGGGCTTGCGATTTGGCTCTTTGGAGGAAAACTACTTGGAACCCACAATCTTAGGGACCAGGGCTTGCGATTTGGCTTTTTGGAGCAAAACTGGAACCCAAAATCTTAGGGGCCGGGGCTTGTGATTTGGCTCTTTGGAGGAAAACTTGAACCCCAAATCTTAGGGACCAAGGCTTCCGGTTTGCCCGCAATCTTAGGGACCAGATTTGGGTCTTTGGAGGAAAACTTGAACCCAAAATCTTAGGGACCAGAGCTTGCGATTTGGCTCTTTGGAGAAAGCTTGAACCCAGAATCTGCGGGACCAAGGCTTGCGATTTGGCTCTTTGGAGGAAGACTTGAACCCAAAATCTTAGGGACCAGGGCTTGTGATTTGGCTCTTTGGAAGAAAAATTGAACCCAAAATCTTAGGGACCAGGGCTTGTGATTTGTCTCTTTGGAAGAAAAATTGAACCCAAAATTTTGGGGACCAGGGCTTGCGATTTGGCTGTTTGGAGCAAAACATGACCCCACAATCTTAGGGACCAGGGCTTGCGCTTTGACTCTTTGGAGGAAAACTTGAACCCAAAATCTTAAGCACCAGGGCTTGCGATCTGACTTTTTGGAGGAAAACTTGAAGCCAAAGTTTCAGGGACCAGGGCTTGTCATTTGGCCTTTTGGAGCAAGACTTGAAGCCAAAGTTTTAGGGAGCAGGGCTTGCGATTTGGCGATTTTGGAGCAAAGCTTGAAGCCAAAGTTTTAGGGAGCAGGGCTTGCGATTTGGCTCTTTGATGTTCTTTGGAGCAAAACTTGAACTCAAAATCTTAGGGACCTGGGCTTGCGATTTGACTGTTTGGAGCAAAGAAATGACCCCACGAAACCTTGAAAGAAAAGGTGCTCTTTGTTCACTCTCACCTTTCGTTCGTTTCATTTTCTGAACGCTTTAATTTAAGTATGAATATCTAATGTAATATGTAAAGAGGGGTGTCCAAGTTTTTTTTGAGTGTTTCGGGTGTCCTTTTCCTTTTTTGTAGCGAAATATTAAATACACACCCGCACCGGAGATCTTGTTTTTGGAACCTTGAAAGAAAAGTGCTTCTTTGTCCTCTCTCACTTTCGTTCGTTTCATTCGGTATAAAGTAAACAATTTAGCATGTAGAAAAGGGTTGTCCAAGTTTTTTAGAGTGTTTCGGGTGTCCTTTTCTTCCTTTTCTGTAGCCACCCACCTTAACAGGACACCCACACCAGAGACTCCGATTTTGGAAACTTGAAGGAAAGGCGCTCCCCTTTTTCCACCGTTGCCTTCCTGTCGTTCCTTGCGCAAGAGGCAATAAAAGAAAGAAATGATGTTACATGTATCCAAAATTAGGGTGTCCTGTTTTTCTTTTCTGTAACAAGACCTACTTTTCACGGACACCCACACCGGAGACCTCCATTTTTTTGAACCCTTTGAAAGAAAGCGGGCCGAAGACTTAAGATTTTCTGTGCTCCCAAAAGACAAATCGCAAGCACCGTCTTCCTAAGACTTTGGAGAAGGGGATGCTCCCAAAACACGCCCCCCAAGATTTTGGCAAAATGTGCTCCCAAAAAGACAAGTCGCAGGCGCAGCCCTCCAAAAAAATTGGACAAGTTTATGCTCCCAATCAGTTTTTCTTGTTAAAGATGAGTTTACATGTCTTCCTACCTTGTTCCTTTCTTCTTCCGGTTCGCTCGCTCGTTCTCTATCTCTCTCTCTCTCTCTCTCTCTCTCTCTCGCTCGCTCTCTCCATCTTTTTGCTTTTATGGGCGGCATGTCTTGTAGAATTGGAAGACGAGGAGGAGGGTGAACTACAAAGCAGAGATTTGCTGAAGCAGAGAGGGAGTGAGACACGGCGAGGCATAGAGAGAGAAGCATAGACCGTGGGAGAGAAAGGGTCTCTTGACTCTTAGCTTCCCCTTTCTCAAGTCCATATTAATTTTCTTTCTTGTGGAAAAGAAAGAGGAAAAGAGAAGAGAGAAGAGGAATTTACAAGTTCTTCCTACCTTGTTCTTGTCCCTCCTTCTTCTCTCCCCCCTGACCCTGTCTCTTTTTCTCTCTATCTCCTCATTTTTCTGTTAAAGTGGTACGGGAAGGCGGAATGAGATGAAGGCAGCGTCCTCCCCTGGAGGCACCTGCCCACAAAAAAAGGAGCATCAGCTTCCAAGAGATTTGCAGAAGGAGAGAGGGAATGAGACAACGCAGGGCATGGAGAGAAGCGTAGACCGTGGGGGAGAGAGAGCGAGAGGGCCTCTTGGCTTTCCCCTTATCTCGTTCTCTGTTTAGACAAGAAAAAAAGGGAGTTTGCACCTTCTTCTCGCTCCTCACTCGTCTCTCTTCTCCACACCCCTCTCGCGCTCCTTTTTTTCCCCCTTTTTCAGCGGGCTTGAGGACAAGGGGTTTCCCCACGACCGCCCCACGCTGCACTCACTCTCTCTCTCTCTCTCTCTCTCTCTCTCTCGCTCTGTTTTTTCTTTCTTTTCTGAGAAGAACAGGAAGGGGTGGAAGCTGATGCTGGGTGCCTCCAGGGGGGGGACGTTGCCTTCCTCTCATTCGTACCACTTTAAAAAGAATGAGGAGATATAGAGAAGGAGTGACAGGGTCAGGGGGAGAGAAGCGGGAGGGACAAGAACAAGGTTAGAAGAGGCCATGATAGTACGACTTACGTGACAGCAGCGTGCCCTCGTGGGAACGTCAAGTTTTCCTCCAAAGAGCCAAATCAAGCCCTGGTCCCTAAGATATTGGGTTCAAGTTTTCTTCCAAAGAGCCAAATCGCAAGCCCTGGTCCCTAAGATTTTTGGGTTCAAGTTTTCTTCCAATCTAAGAACATGTCTGGCGACCCCGAAAAGACATAGACTCCCAGTTTCCCACGTGACAGCCTCGTACCCTCGTCGGAATGGGTTTGGTAATAACAAAACCCGAGTGCCAGCTTCCAAATAAACCCTATTAAGCCACCCCACCCCCCCCCCCCCCCCCCACTGCTTTTAAGCTGTGCAAGCATCATATGAATCTGTTTTGAAACCCATCATGCGATCATTGTCACTGTGTTTGCAAATGGGGGGGGAAACCCCCCCCCCCCCTTTGGCCGCGCAAGCTTGCCGCATGCGAACATAGTGTTTGCAAATGGGGGGGGGGGAGGTTGCACCCCACCCCAACCCCCCGCTTTTTTTTAGGCGCGCAAGCTTGCTTCAAAGCATGTGAACCTTTTTGAAACTCATTGTGTTGGCAAAGGGGGAGGGGCTGCGGCCCCCCCACCCCCCCCTTCCCCCGGCTGCGTTTAAGCCGCGCCTTCAAGGCATACAAGTTCTGCCCCCCCCCCCCCCCCCACAAACGCCCGCTTTTCTGAAGCCGTTTCAAAGCATATGATTCTTTTTGAAACCCATCATGCGATCACTGTCATTGCATTTGCAAATGGGGGAGGGCCCAACCCCCCCCTTTTTTAAGCCACGCAAGCTTGCTTCAAAGCATATGAATCTGTTTTGAAACCCATCATGCGATCATCGTGTTTGCAGCACCCAGACAGCTCGCAAACAGCTTTCTGGGCGTGGCTGACCTGTTTGCTGAATGTGTCCTGGATGCCTGCTGAATGTGGCAAGGGTGTTTGCTGACTGCAGCCCTCGTGTTTGCTGACTGCGGCCGTCGTGTTTGCTGGCTTTGGTTTGCTGAATGTGCCCCCTGTTTTCTCAATGTGCCACCCCCCCCCCATTCCGTTCGCATACATGCCATAAGAACTCACTTTCAACGCCCAGCCCGAAAGTTGATGGCATTCAATCTGAACCTTGGACCTACGACCTGAACCCATTGAAACCCAAACCCCTTAAACCCCTCAAAACAGCCTGTATAGCCGAAACCTCAAGACCCTAAAGCCAGCCTTGATCTCGTTGGGGAGAGCGTTCACGGTAGCTATCGTTGCTGACACGACGATGTCGCCAAAGACTTTCACGGCATTCCCCGCGAAACTCCCCACGGTCTCGCCCACCTCGAGGAGACCTGGCAAGTTTAGGGGCTTAGGCTATGAGGGAGCTTGGGCTTAAACAGGGCTTAAACCCTGGCACGAGTGTCACCGCCTCTCGTACAGGGTAGCAAATTGAAGCCCGACATGCTGGCAGTTGTGGTGCAAATGACACTTCCCAACTCTTGTTGTTTTTCGGACTCCACGCTAGGCGGGGGGTCCAGAAGAGGAACCGCCATGAAAGGACCATGTGAAGTTTGTGAGGTTTCGCTCTCTGGCTGCGCTACTTCCTTGAGTTTGCCTTACCCTAAACCTCAACCTTGGTCAAGGCGGAAGGGGTGGAACTGGGTATTACCATCCGAAATGAGCCAATACAAGCACTTTTTCTGCCAGCCTAAATACGCGTCCCCACCTTGAACTCTGCGCAAAATCCCCCGGAGAAAAACAGCAAGACATACACAATCGATATCAATCGATTTCTTTCTTGAGTTTGCCGGGGGGCTTTGGCCAAGATCCTTGAACGGCTCCGCAATATCGGCAAGATCGTCGATAAATTTGGAAGACACCACACTGTCCATCTCCTTCGCCCAAACCGGCTCGAAATCTACGGCGTTAAAGCTTCACCGTCCCCTCCCAAGAAAATGCGTCGATCATCCCCGCCCGAAAACGAATTCATGCGTGAGAAGTACATGAATTTAGTGTGTGTGGGATATGGTTTATCCAGGCCCGGAACTCAAACGCACGCATCTCAAAGCAGAGGCCTGCTTACGCAGTACGATTCTTGCCTGAGGGTTGCAGACGCTTCTGGATGCTTCTGGTATGCAAATGGGCAGGGACGAACTCTTGCAATTAAATTTAAGTCGATAGCATTCCCACTCACAAGAACGGGACGTCACTTCAGGATACTCTGCGGGATTCCCTCGGAATGGACACAGCGGGCACAGCGAGAGTGTGCTTTCAAGGGTACTCGGCGGGATTCCTTGCGCGATTCTTTGGCGCTGTGCACTCCAGGGATACTCGATGGGATTATTTGCCGAATTCTCCAGGGGCGGGCGCTCCTGTCCAACCCTCATTAAAAGGCAATGGACGTCTCTCATTCCTTTTGGGCGTGAATTCGTTTAGAATTGAATTCGTGCGTCATGCAATTCCTTACAGTTTCATTAATGAAACGAACGGACGGTTCTTTCATCTCAGTTGACACACCTTGACTGTGAGGAAGGGTCGCAAAGTGTGATGGGTGCTTCTGGAGAGTCTTGGTGCCAGGATATAGCTGTTTCTCGCCTCATGACTCAGATTGGCGACCAGTGGTGGAGAAAGAAGGTCTTGGCTGCAGATATGTCTATGTGGCTTCCGTGTACTGGCAGAAACAACTAGCCCTGAAAAACAATTCTGACGCTGCTTGTGTCTATGGCATGTCACAGTGCAGCCACATGCCCTGGAAAAGAAAAAGAGGACTGATGCACCTTTTTCCCAAACACACGCCGAGATCCGAGTGGTGGCAGATCAAAATTCGAGGGACCCCGGGCAGGCATAGCTCTGTCAGACAGGTCCGAAGACCGGTCGAAAATACGCCACCCCCCCCCCGGACTGATCCGAAGGGAGTATCACAACCCCCAATCCGGTCCGTGATTTCGAGGATAACAGTCATCAGGCCCCGAAATTCCGCGAGAAGCAGAGCTGTTCCCGTCGTCTCAAAAGGTCAGGAGAATTGTGAATGGCAATCGGCGCCTAAAGCAACCGTAGCACCCAGTCATCCCCAGTCTTAGGCGCAAGCCGTGGCACCTGAGGCAACCAAAGGTCAAGCTGGGCCAGATTTGAGGGCAAGCAGCTTGTCCAAGACCAGCCAATTCGGGGTCCAAGACACCGACACATCCTTCCTACGGCTGTGGGAGAAACCCTCGAAATTAATGGGTGAGCTGATCTGCCCACGTGTTTGAGCACCGCTTGACATGGGTGACGTGAGCGAAAACACCCCTATGAAACTCCTGGGCCGCGAGTTCCATCAGCAAGGCCGAGCAAGGCCACTTCTTAGAAGATCTCTTGCTGGCCGAATAGGCATTCCCCTCAAAGGTGTGCCTCAAGCATACTCGGTCCAATGGTCTCAGCCACCAGCAGGAAAAGGACCAAGGAACCTAAAAGCTCCAATGTCCCGATCCTACGCTTCACCGAGGTGTGGGCCAGCAATGCCTGAGCCCAGGGGGTCTTCTGGACATCCATGGAGAACCAAAAGACCTCACTCTTCGTAGACCACCAATGGCCACACGATTGTCGTCTTCCCCTGCGTCGCTGCTTCTATGGCAGGGGGAGTTCAACTGAAGGCGTAGAGGGATACAAGGACCCGCGTCGAGGATGGACAGGAAAAGAGTGGCAGCGGCCGGCATTTCCGTTCCAACTTTCCAACTTCTGTTCCCAAGCATAAAGGGGTTGTAGATGTGGGCTCACTTGTGAGCTTGCCACCGACCAAGACTTGGGAGGTGATTTCCTTCCTGATGTGAAGTTCGCCTGCCTCCAACTTCAGCGGTTCTGTTGCCCAAAACATCTTGTGCCAGGAAATCGGGCAGCCCACAAGGGTGAGGAAGAGCATCAGCGTAGCTGCTCCAAGGTCCGCAAGCTCCGCTTTCATTAGCGCCATGAAGTCGTCGACGAAGACTAGCAGTGACTAGCAGCCAGAGAAAGGTGTCGGAGACGTGGTAGGACAGGCGGGTGAGGATCGCTGCCAGGCGGCCCCAGTAGAGCTGAGCCGAGGCCACCCCATAAGTGCCGACCTTGTTGACCCAGTACTGGTGTTTTATCTTCGCCACGTACTTCCGATGCTTCTTGAGGACCTTAATCCTCCGGTGAGCTTAGCTGTCATCGGAATTGAAGAGCGTAAGGTCCAAGTCTCCAAGGTGGAGTTTGGCAAAGAGAAGATCATAAAGTGTGGGAGCTGTCCGTGTTGGCCCAGCCTTTTGCTCCGTCAAGGGACCTTCCACCACGTCAAGAAGTTTTCCCTCCACGAAGGTGGCCTCAATAGTGTCCTCGAAGACCTCTGCGCTCGGGTAGTTCTACGCCGTAGATGGTACAGGTGGTTCGAGATCACCGAAAAGTTCGCTCCTGTTTTGATGGCCAGATGTCAGGGTCTGCCAAGGTGGGACCATCCACTCCAAGTGGAGCTCCCTCGTATAGGTGTCGGTAAAGTCCTGTCAGGGTCGCCCGCCAGCTCCGCCAGGTCCACAGAGCCTGCAGGATGTCCAACGCGAAGGGCTGTCCAGAAGCAACCTTAAAGTCGTATCCGAATTTCAAGGACCCAATGGTCTGGCCAGCGGCGCCCGCAAGAATTGGTCTGGAGAGACTCTTGAAAAACCTCCTCTCAGAATCGGCGCCCCAAGGTGAGAACCTCCTCAATCCATTTGCCCAGCCAGGCAAGCTTACAGGACCCTCTGTCAGCAGGCTGGAGACGGCCCGGAAAGGGTTTCCCTCCACCATCCCGAAAAGCGTGAGCGGTGGCCAAGCCGAACTGTCAGAGTCCGAGCCTTCATGGGATTCAAAGCAGAGGCTACTGTCCGGTCCCAGTCCGAGTCCCGCAAGTCCGAAAAGAAGGACCATAACACCTCCGCGACTTCCCGCTTACTGCCAACGCTGCTAGACCACCATGTTGGGTGGCTCGGACGTCTGCACCTAAGGCCGTCCCACTCCAGACAGAGGTTGGTGAGAACCGAGGTGGGTTTTCTCGCACAGTGTCCGAGCAGCACGCACTGATCAAAGCGCTGTGTTTCATCACCATGAGGGGCATGTTTTGTGGGCCTCAGAACAGCCAAAATTGGCCGGGTCCTCTGCGGTGTTCCAAAAGGAACGCCACCCGCCTCAAGCGCCAGATGGTAGAGCAAAAGCATCCGAAGGAGCAAGGAGGAGATTCTCTTTCCGGGAACCAACTCGCAGGAGGGACCAGGTCCTGCAATTGGGGCCACGGTTCCCCGACAGCGCCAGATCACAAAGACCCGCGAACACCGTGTCATCGTCCCTGACATCATGTCTCGAGCAGAGAGGGCCAAAATTCCTCTCCAAGGAGGAGCAAGTCCAGAAGCCTCCTGGGGGCCCTGAACCCCGACGTTGCCCGCAAGTCGTGCTGTGTTTCCCCCGAGGAACGCATCCCGCCGGATGGTGGGGGATCGGCGCCTAAAGCAACCGTCCCTTTTTGGTCCGAGCAAAGCGGAGCCCGCGAATCGTGTTGCGCATCCCGCGAGGATCGCTTCCCACCACATGCCCGCAGAGAATCGGCGCCTAAAGCGACCGTCCCTTTGGCCCCTGGGTTGGAAGGGCTGGGATCTACGAAGGCAGAATGCATCGATTTCTCCTTCGCCCCCGAGATCGTCAGGGTTTCATCCTTGGCCATGTTGAGAGCCAAGGGTCGCCAGGCTTTCCTTTCTGCCGTCATCAAGACCGAAAAGGAAGGAGCTGGCTCTCGGCCCAAAATGGTGTCCCAAAAATGAAGTTGTAGAACTCATCCAAGTCGGACTTAGTGAGTTTGATGGATGAGGGTCCCGCGCAGGTAGCAACCACCATGAGGAGAGGTTCTCCAGATCACGAGGACCCGTTTCCGCTGTTTCTCGGTTTGGACTCGAACTTAACCTCGCCGTCCTTGGTGTGGTTTGCGACGATCTTGTTGAGGTCCAGCTGTGGGCCCGAGAGAAATTCCCCTCGGTAAAGAAGTCGCTTGAGGACCCCCAGCATGTGGCCAGAGCCTTCAAATTGGCGTTCCGGTTCCACCCCGAACTTTGCCATCTCCCCACGGCCGACCATCCTCAGCCGAGTGGATGTCCACCTCAGCCAGCTTCCTCTTCTTGAGCAACTTGAACTGTTCGATCGCGTTCTCTAGGCGTATGGAGGTAAGGACGCTGGTGTTGTCACCGTAGCCGTTCTGAGCAGGCTTGAAATCCAGCTTGGGGGCTTCTTTACGAAGTTCCCCTTCCTCCCATCGCCCAGCCCAGTCCTGGGCCGTAACAAAGCCTTGTTGGGGCATGACGTAGAGCACCAGCCAGGGGACCTGGTGCCTTGCAAGGACCAGCCTCATGTTCTCATCAATCTTCAAAACCTCCTGCTTGTTAACATCGGGGCAGGAGTCGTCTGGCGGACGGCAAACCGTCATCTTGCCAGCAACTTCTTCACGCGGCCTATCACCCATCACTGGTGCCGAGCTCCTGAGTCGGCCCACCTAGGAGCGGGAGGGCGGGCAAGAAAACAGGAATCCGACGTGTCTATGATCCAAAATGGCAGCACCCTCCCAGGCAGCCGTGACTGGGAGCCCTTCACTGCGCGGGCACCACCACGAACGGAAGGCTCGAAGGCGAATTTTTCGAGGACGACTGCCCACATAACCGAGCCAACGTTCTTAAAAGCAAGCTTGGCAGGCGGCCGCTCACGAAGAGGCTCGGATCACTATAGAATTCCTTGGACGTCGCGTCGGCATACGCGACGAGCTTGATCCTGTCCTCTCTCCTGAGCCAGTTCCACCTGGCAAGCGCAGTGCTGGAGATCTTCTGGCCCTTGATGGTTCCAACCTCCTCCGGCACCACCGAGTAGAACCTGCAAACAGCCTCCCACCATGGGTGTGAGCGGCTGAACAGATCAATAACGGACACCTCAGGCAACTCCTTTTGCAGGAAGACCACCTTGTCCTCCACCAAGGGAAAAACGGTGCTGGGGTCCTTGATGGTCCTTGGCATCATCCAACTGCTCCTGGATCCACGCTTGGAGGTGTTCAACATTCTCGTGTTCCACCAAGGTGTAATCAGCCAAGGTGCTGGTAACCGTTAGGGAAGGCGCCTTGTCAGCAACCACCCAGGAAGCAACCTGGGAATCCACAGCCATAGCTTCAGTCATCTGCACCAGAAGCAGCCACAGAGACCGCCGAAGAAGGAGCAGCCGATTCGACCGCCTCCATGTCAGAAACTTCCATAGGGACCTCTGGGAGGGACGAACGGTGCCTGAGGCAACCGCATCCACAACCCCATGAGGTGTACCTGCAGCAGCAGAGGCACGGGGCGAGGTCTCCAGGCGGCGGCGCTTTCGCAAATCATCCATGTCCAGAGCCAACTGCTGCAAGATGGGCTTGCCCTTGAGGAGGCCCACCGTGTTGGCTGCCCGCAAAGTCTCAACAACCCCAATGTTCATCACCTCAGTGTCCGACTGGTTTGTGATTTCTGCGATCAGGGTCGCGACATCTTCGATCACCAAATCATCTGCCGAAGTAGGCACTGCACGCGGGGGAGAAGCCATGACCAGCAACAGAACAAGAAAACAGGAATCCGAGAACAACAGCTCGAGGGAACAACAGTCCGCACCCCGACGTGTCAAAATGGCTACGGGGCAGGAGTCTGGTGGACGGCAAACCATCATCTTGCCAGCAACTTCTTCATGCGGCCTATCACCCATCACTGGCGCCGAGCTCCGAGTCGGCCCACCTAGGAGCGGGAGGGCGGGCAAGAAAACAGGAATCCGACCCCGACGACCATCCAAGGTGCCCTTGTGTGCCGACGCAGCTGGCTTGGCCCTATGACATGCGAGGTGATCAGTGCAAGCACGGATTCCTCTACAAGTGTCATGTGACCCTCTAAAATAAACCCCCCTCGCCCAACGATTTGTCACTTGTCCTGCTCGAGGCTCACCAAGCGGGAACGGGCATGGCCCGAAGTACCGTAGGCTCGAGCAATGAGAGCGTCCTGCTGTTCCTTCGCAGGGAGGCTACCATGACTGTATGTATTACTAGACATGCTGTGGCTGTACGTATGAGCATGCGGATAGTATGCTGATTACCGTGACAACTATGCATGACGCTTATGTCCTTTTTAATTCTCATGCCTGCTGCCTTTCGACTCACAGCTTGCGCCTCCAGCATTTTGACCTCGGTCTTGCGCCACACCTCCAGCCGGAGTTGTGCCCCACAGGTACTTGCCCCAAGCGTCCCCCCTTGGCCCCTTGATTAGGCTGATTTAGGGATTAGGCTGATTTAGCGTTGAGTAACAACAATAAGCCTCCAACAAAATGAAAAAGCGGAATGGCGATGAAAAACATGTTCGGCACGTGCCCGTTGATTGCCCTACTTCAGCCCTCACCTCCAAAACACACAGCCGCTTGTCGCGGGAGGATTTCGGCAGAGCCGACCCTTCTGTTTCAAGCCTTTGTCACGTAGTGTCCCCGCGGGGCCTGTACAAGCCGAACCTTTTGACTCACAACAATTCGGAGCTAGGGAAGCCTCTAGGCTCCTTACAGTCCACCAATACCTCACCTCGGCCTCTGAAGCAAGCAGAGGATCTGGTCTCCTTACCTGCCTGGGAACCCCCTCTGCGACACCCCTGCACCCCTCTGGCCCGCGACAGGCACGCTGGGCGAGTGGTCCCTGCTCCCTTCTTGTCGTTCTTGTCGCGTGGCAACAAGCACACGAGCACAAACAACAAAATTTTGCAGAGTCTGACATGGCAGGCCTTTACTGCTAATCAAAGCAGGGCTTCAGGATTTCTTCACTCCGGCGCAACCGAAAGCTTAAGTTATTGAGGCTCCGCTGTCTCTGGGCCACCAACCGAGTCGTTCCTCTGCAAAAAGGAGCTCTCCTCAAGGGCGCGCAGGTTCGGGGAAGCAGAAAACAAAAAAGCCCCAGAGTGCCAAAAAACCAAGGGGCCAAATCCTCGGGGCACTGCGCGTTGCTCGGCGAACCCGGCGTACCCGCCGGTGTAATGGATGTAGAGGATGAAAGCTGCACAAGAAAGATGGCCACAACAAGCCTGGGCTGTTCTACTGAAGCTTACAGGGAACATCAGTAAAATTAAAAATTCTACAAGCCGGAAACAACTCAAGTGCAATTTGCCTTTTTGCCACTTAGAGCCCTAAAGCAAATCCCAACCCGCCTAAACCAAATAAACCCCGTATACCAAGCTCTCCTTTGCATAGCTTTGCGCAGTGCAGCCCAGCAGCTTAAGCCACGTGGTTTTAAACCACGTGGTTGCAACCGTTGCAACCCTAGGCATCTTGTTCATTGCTCAGCCGGATTTTGCCGGCTGATTTGATCGTGAGCTTTCTCCCATTAAAACAATTAGAAAGCAAAACCTCGTTGAGCCGCCGTGCAAATGCTATTGTTGCGGGGTGAAGGGGAGGCGCACAACCTGCAACCCTACAAACCTGCAACCTGAAATGCCCTCCACAAGAATCGGTGTAGGAGTCCAGACTAGCACTGCGCCCAAAACAGAGGGGGCGCACCATGATAAAGGAACGGTTACGAGGTCTACGGAATCCACCGATGAGCCCTCTCTTGGTGCCCCTTAAGGCTCTCGAACCTTTTTGTGTAGGGTTCCCATTTGAAAAAGAAGGCTACTCTCTCCCAGTTAGTCAAGGGAGGCAAACCCAAAACACCGTAAATAAGGATGTGTTCGGCATGTTCGCCATGGAATGAACGTCATTAACCCCTCTCCGATGAGGATTTGTGACACTGCTACTGCCACTACGGAAGCATGTTACCATATGCTACCCAACCCTAACCTGGCAACCACGGGGCGGTCTGCACGCGTAGTTTGCACCCCGCCCACATTTTCAACGTTGTTGACGGGGAGGCAGGGCCATGCTCTTCGAGCGATGGGTCTTCCGAACTAAAAAATTGCCTCAACGCTGACCTGAGACATGCATGGGCTGCAAAGTTTGCGCTGGGCCCTTTGTCAGCACTTCCTGCAAGCGGCGAATATCTTCCTGGGATGGCTCTCTCAAAATTTGGGGTCCCGTTTTGCTTTCTGCATCATTTCCCAGAATCTTCACTCCTAATTTTGGAGCCGATTCCATCTAACTGGCAAGTTCAAGAAGTCAACAAACCTGAAAGCATGCACATAGGCAACATGTTCCACGCCCCTGCGTGTCCATGAGTGCGTGCATCCCATCAGTGAAACCTACCTAACCCTTAACGAAGCTCATTCAACCCTGAACCTTAAACCCTAAACCCTAAACAATGCCAAGCTTCGCACAGAGGCTTGCTCGGACTGTACTTGTCAGAAAGCGGCGAAAAGGTGCTGAACAACTCCTGGAAAGGAAGGGGGGGCTTAAGGCTGTTTTTTGCCACCACCTGCCCAGCTAGCAGCACTGCAGGGATACACTGCCTTAAGACCTAGGGTTTAAGCACCTAAGCGAGCCATAACGACAACAGTAAAAAGAGTAGGAAGAATGAGACTGATAAGAAAACAACAAGAACGGATTTTCTCTGGGGTTTCCATCTCTCCGTTCATGATGTTTCGCAGGATTTAGTAACAGATTGGTAACGTCATGAGTGGAGAGTTTTTAATTAAGGAACGCACGTAATGTAGTGACTGCGTGAAATTCAGTTTAAGAAGATGAAGGCGTATTTTCAATCACCTTATAAGTGAAGTGCATGAAAATTATACCAGCGAAGATTTCTGTTCGAACCAAACGATTCAAGTTGCTTGGAACCCGAGCGGGTTCAAGGAGCGGGTTTAATAAGGAGCAGCCGGAAGCCATATAGCAACTACGTTCTATCCGAGCAATGTTTCCAGCCGCGCGGCCCGCCAATCCGACTCAGCGAGCCATATACAGGGAGCCCACTACTATGGAGCCATGAAAGGGCCTGACGGAGCTGCAACCGGAAACTCACAAACGAAATCTCCATCAAAACTATTCAAAACTGATCACTATCTAGAGCTAGGACGATCGCAAATTGATGTATAGGTTTCGCAGGGGAAGCAGCAAGCATTGCGAAGGCACCATCGGTCATGCTTAAGATGTCCCCCACCTATCTCGCAACAGCTTGGTTTGGCTTTGTTACGCATTTTTGCTGCACTGACTGGCAGTGACTGCCAAACCATTTTCCCAAAAACATCTCGGATGTTGGGTTCTCGTTTAGGTTCAAAACGCGAGAGCGCGATACCGGGAATGGCGGCGCGGGGTGAAAGCGACTCGGGGATGAAAACGAAGCGGGGATGAGAACGAAACGGGCTGAAAGCGAAACGTGGATGAAAACGAAGCGGGAATGAGAACGATTGAGAACGAAACGGGGAGCCGCGGGGTGAAAACGAAACGGGGATGAAAACGAAAGGGGGATGGCGTGGGGATCAGAAGGGCCGGATGAGAACGAAACGGGTGAAAACGAAACGGGGATGGCGCGGCGCGGGAAGCGGAGGGATTTTCGTTGAATTGTAGTACAAATTGTAGTACTGGGAGGACAGAGCCGGAGGGGCGTGAGTGCGGGCTGCGGCGCGTACGGCGGCGCGGGAAGCTGAGGGAGTTTCGTTGAATTGTAGTACAAATGTAGTACTGGGAGGGGCGCGAGAGCGGACTGCGGCGCGTGCGACGGCGCGTGCAGCGGCGCGGGGAGCGGAGGGATTTTCGTTGAATTGTAGTACAGTTAACAGTGCTGAGAGGACAGAGCCGGAGGGGCGCGAGTGCGGACTGCGGCGCGTACGACGGCGCATACGGCGCGGGAAGCGGAGGGATGTTCGTTGATTTGTAGTACAAATATAGTACACATGGGAGGACAGAGCCGGAGGGGCGCGAGTGCGGACTGCGGCACGTACGACGGCGCAGGAAGCGGAGGGATTTTCGTTGAGTTGTAGCACAAATGTAGTGCTGGGAGGACAGAGCCGGAGGGGCGCGAGAGCGGACTGCGGCGCATACTGCGGCACGTACGGCGATGTGCACTGCGGCGCGGGAAGCTCAGGGATTCTCAAATGTCGAACTGGGAGGACACAGCCGGAGGGGCGCGAGAGCGGACTGCGGCGCGTACGACGGCACGTACGGCGATTTTCGTTGAATTGTAGTACAAATGCAGTACTGGGAGGACAGAGCCGGAGGGGCGCGAGAGCGGACTGCGGCGCGTACGGCGGCGCGGGAAGCTGAGGGAGTTTCGTTGAATTGTAGTACTTAATGTAGTACTGGGAGGGGCGCGAGAGCGGACTGCGGCGCGTACGATGGCGCGTATACTGCGTCGCAGAAGGGTGAGGGAGTTTCGTTGAAATGTAATACACATGTATAGTGCTGGGAGGACAGAGCCGGAGGGGCGCGAGAGCGGACTGCGGCGCGTACTGCGGAGGTACTGCGGCGCGGGAAGCTGAGGGATTGTCGTTGAATTGTATTATACAAA
>CAJNDS010000597.1:0-107170 GCA_905221605.1 Symbiodinium natans
CCCGGCCTGCGCACTTCAAGGAAGTACAAGTCAACGACCAGAAACCAGAACTGTTCAAAAAACCTCTATGTCGGTGGAGGACAGATAACATTTCGCTCTGAGGGCGGAACAACAACCTAAGACTGAGCCTTTGATGACACTGAAGGCGGTGTGCGGAACGCCCTCGCGCGTCTAAGTCCAGCAAAACGACGAGCCCCACATATGGAAAGACAGTGCGAGGGCCCGGGGCGCAGCGGGTCGACGGTCCCGGGACAACTCACTCGACGAATATGGGGTTGAATATGGGGTTTAAAGTCTAAGCTTAACTAACACACACACACACAGAGAGACACGCCGGTCAATCCCATCACATTCCACACGTCACGTGTAGGTACACCCTGGGACGTCTCCCAAGGCTTCCACCTCATCTCTCGCAGCTTCCTCTGGCAGCATAGAAGGAGCTGGGCTGCTGCCCCCCCCTGCTTTTTTCTAGGCTCACTGCACCAGTGAGGGCGAGGTTTTGGGCCGGGTCAACAGAAACAAAAAGTCCCTTCGTTTATCGGGCGCATGAAAAATGTAAATTAAATCCAAGTTGTGGCACATGCACAGCATGTAGCCTGCAGGTGTCACAAGCCGAACTTAGTGCAAGTTGACATCACGAAACTTCATGGTTTCTTTTTCATGCTTGCTTTTGCGTTACAAAAAACTCAGCGTGTACAACCCAATCGGCGTTCCAACCCTCTGGGCCAGTGCTGCTTTCCTCACAGACGTCCAATCATATTTCTTCCGAATCTTGGCACTTTGCATGGCCTTGTCGTAGCGAGGTTTGCTCACTTCTCGTTACCTTTGACAGTGAGGGGGCATACAAACTTGCCATTTGTCGCGAGGCGACCTGTGGTTTGAATGGCACATTCTTGAGAATGTCGACCATCCAAAGGCATCTTCACTCATCTCGGGCATCTCTCCACAAGGACTCTCAAACATGTCAAATAGTCATCACCATCTACTAATGTCATGATGTCTGTGCTGGTGACCTGCACACCCGGTCTGTTTTGAACGCCAACAAATTGGAGACACGCCAGACATCCAAAGATGCATGGTTGGGCCTGTTGGGCCTGTTGGGCCTGTTGGGCCCAGCCTGCATCTGTCCAGCACATCATCTCAAGCTGTTCTTGATGAAAGCTGCGGGTCCTAAGTTCCGCCACTTCTTCACGGCTCTTGGTGCAAAAGTTTACGTCGACGCTGTACAGGCAATTGGTCTGGTTGCAGATCTTCTCCACTTCTGCGCACTTCTGCGGTGGGAAGTTCTAAGTTTTTCTATCTCGGGAAATCTCCTCCTGATCGTCGGCGCGCTTCTGCTGGCCCAGTTCAGTTCTTATGATCCCGAAAGCTTGCGCCGGGCCTGTCCTCAGGATCGAGCAACCTGCCGCCGTGGAACAACACGGAAGCTCTTCCTGCATCCAGCTTTGTGCTTCTTCCAGCGACACGGGGGTGAGGGTTTGTCCTGAGCTGGCCGCTGCCAATTTGCAACAATAGCACACCTTGAAAACCCAAGGAGGCCAGAACGATCATGTTAGTGCCGACATGTGCCGACCTCATGAGGAAAGGGACCCTCGGACAAGTGACAGGGATTGGGCTCAGATGATTGCTCTTGAGCAAGCCAACACTGGCACCACACAGTCGAGCGGACCATATCAAACCATTAAAGGATGATTATAGTGCCGAGAAAGGAGCCGTAGTGACTCGTAGTGACCAGCAGTCCAGCAGTTCGGAAAGAAGTGTGATCCTGGTCGGCGACACGAGACGCAGGTTTGTGCGGGATCGGTCCAAGGAAGGACAAACGCCGTCTGAAATGTATTTCATTGACACAGCTTTTCAGGAATTAACCTTAAAGAGGACCATCGATCAGAGCATCAAAGGAGCTTTCTTTGGGATCAGAAAGACACTCTATCAACAGTTTGAACTTGAACGCTCAAAGCACGGACGATGGCACGATGCATGCCAGCGATTGAAGTCGAAGCATTGATCAATGCTTGTCACCACCAGAATCAAGAAGGTTCGGGAGGCCACACACGGCCCCCCCTGCACCGCAGAATTTGCGAGGTTTTGCAAGGGCGGAACTCGCGTACAACGGAATTGGCACGCGCTGAAGTCGAGTACCAAAGGCACATACGCCAATGCCCAACACTTGGGGACAGTCCTCCACTACTGTCGCTCTGAGGGGAACTCGAGTACCGCGGTATTGACGGTAACGAGGGAGCAGCAGATGTGGAACTCGCCTGTGCGAAGGCCTCGCCGCGAACTGCGGAAGAAGGAGTCCGGGCCAGTGCGGGGCAGTCCCCCGCACGAGCGCGGGGGGGGGGCGCGGAACTACAACACTTCCATATTTCTTTGTCAAGATGAGTGAGTGAGTGGGTAAGTGAGCGGGGAGTTGCACACGGTCCGGCCTTGCCTAAGGCAACGCAAGCGTGCCCCCGTCCACTTGGAGTTCACTCTAGCGAACAGCGAACGGCCCGGAATCAAGGTTCCGAGGGCAGGGCCCAGTTGTGGCTCGAATGCCGTCGCACACAGCAACAACTAGGCCCAAGATGGCCCAAGTAAACTGGCATAGGGCAAGCGTGCCATCCTCGGGTAAATTCGATGTGGCTCCCACAAGGCCACCCTTGAACTAGACCGTCGCCTCTGCATCGGGCCATGCCCGCGAGGATTGGCCAACACGCGGAACATCCATCCCCCCGCAAGCACCGCAAGCAGGTCTCTAACGTCACTCCCTCGGACTTAAGGCCAAAGCTGCGACACCTCGACGGGGGGTTCTTTCAAGATATTTCAAGATCAAGCCGACTAAGCACAACCCATCTCCGCTTGTTAAAACACTTTTGCTCCGGCAACGCCTGGAAGGCGTGGCAGCTCCTCTGGCCTCAGTCCAAAGTCAAACTGAGGAGCCCTGCCGGTCTCATCTCTCACATCTTTCACATCTCTCACATCTCTCAGCATTTAACTGTGTCAGCCATACTTCATCAGACACCTCACCTCGAAAAGCTTGGTGCACACTGGTGCGCATACAAATTTTCCACGCACTGCTCCGTTGCACTTCGCAGAGCCGAGAAGTTCAAACATAGCTCAACATTGTCAAGGGTGGAGGCGATTGTTCGAAAGTAATTAGTAATTAGTCGTCATGTTGTGTCTGTCCGCAAACTCAAGGTACCCTTAAGGTGCACCCTGCTCTCCCCCCTTACTCTCTGAGACTCTCTGTCTCACAACGCTATTCTTTGCCGTGTTGCACAGTTTCCTCCAGGTCTCGGACACATTCCCTGAATTTTCCCAGGGCGCTGACTCTGGACGCGGCTGCTTGCGGAAGGGATATTCCACCTTTACGAAAGGGCCGGCCGGCTGGTTAAAAAAAACAGCTGACCCAGAGAGCCTGCCTTCGCCCACTCCTTGCCCATGCCCCTCATGGCCTGTGGGGTCCGAAACACAGATTTGTACTGCGAACGCAAGGAAGAAAGAACAATTGAGACCCTAACAAGATGAAACAACAACTGCACCGACAATCTGCGATTCCGGCTGCGTAAGTCTCCTCGTCATAGCCCCGCAACACATCACGGCGCCAACCGCGTTCCCGGGCCTCGCAACACGTGTCTTCTGCCGATTGCACTGTCCTGCGAAACCGGGTCAGAATGCGCCGCCGCCCACATCAGCATAAAGCACCCAGACTGTACAGACTGCCTCTCGTTCTGCTAAAGTGGTCTCGAAGTCGCCGTAATCACCTTTGAATATGTTAGCATGCTTGTATATTTTGGTCAACCCCTTTGTACTTACACACCACAGGAGCTATCTCTCTCTTGTCTGCTTGTCTGCCCTTAGCGTTGTTTATACCTACGCCTTTAGGCCAAATTGTTGACAATACTCTGAGCTGTGATGAGGTTGCGTATATCAAAATTGCGTATTCTGCAACATGTTGGTCAAGAGGGAAGGCTACGAAGGAACACCCCTGCGCCATCTATACGTCGACAGGTGTTGTACAATCTACGCATGTAGCGTTCCAGAATGGACTTGACAAAGAACGAAGTCATGCACGCCATAACTGGTGTGCCATTTATTGAAGATGGTTTATGTATGGCATGGGAAAATGTTTGTGGAAGTTGTGGGTGCGAGGACAATAGATAAAGGAACCAACGGAATGGCAACACTTTTTACAATCATGAACGGATGTACAGAAATAGCATTTACAAATTAGCTTTGGTAAAATTCGATGTAACGGTCACAAGGCTTGGGTAAGTTCCTACTCACCCATCATTTTGCAGTCTAGAATTATGGTCATATGGGTGGTTTTCGATGAGATTTCCCAGTTTATGATTTGGGTGATAGAATGGACTAAGGTGATGGGTTTAGGTGGTTGCTTTGGGTTAGGATGGCCGGGGTATAGGCGAGGTCTGGCGAGTCTTCGTGCGGTTCTGGACATTCCCGTGTTGAAGCTGCTCCGAGCGCCTACAAGCCACCGAAGCATCGGGGCCGGAGCCATGATGTGCGGCTTGGGAGGGGGGCGCAAGGGTGTGCATCATCGAGGCTTTGTTTCTCTGTTACGATTCCCGTGGCGAGCATCAGCAGCATGAGCCGCACCGGCTTGGGGTGAGGAGGATACTTTTTTGCAAGCTTCAAGGAAGTAAACACGCCTTGAAAACCCGCAGAGCAGAGCTCTTGTGGTTGCTTCACGCGGGCGACAGCCCGCTTAGATTTCGTGCTATTGATGAGAATGAAAGGCGATTTCCAGGGTTGCACGAGCACAGCACCACATCGAACCTCAGAGTCCACAACTTTCCTATGCACCAATGCACCTACACTTTGGGGCCTGTTTATGCTGTGGGACTGAGGGAGTTGCCTTCGTGGACTTGTGCCGCAAGACTCAAGCAAGCAAGCTCAGGGAAAAACCTCGTTTGGGAAAAAACCCTGAGCTCCGCCGACCTGCAAACTATACAGACCAGCCAGCCGGTAGATTGAGGTATCTGGGATAATTATCCCTGATGACCTGATTGTTCCTTTCTTGTGATCTCGAATGCTGCAGGTCACACTGGCAACATTATATCTCACACATGTAGTTCTCTACTATAACGCTCTTCTCGATTCCTCGCAGGCGCGGAAGCAGCAAAAGTGCGAGGTTGATCCCAGGAGCTATTGGCAATGTCGGAGGTCTCGTCGGCTGCTATGTTATAGCTCTTGCTACATAAAATCTAAGCCAAATACACCCTTTCAATCTCGGCATTGCACCTTCCCCTGGCGGCACAAAGATGCCAAGCACGTAACCTCCAACCTTAGGCAGCACATGGAAGAAGAGCACATGCACACGATTGCACACGCTGCCAGCGCACCGCAAGAAGTCGTTTGGGAAGCAGACCATGGCAACGCCCACGATAGCAAACAGACTAATCACAGGAGCGAACATGATAGCCTGGAACCTGCACGAAGCTGGCGCTTATAAAAAAAGCACCGCAACAACAGTTGCATGATCTCCAGCTTACCCTAGCCCTCCATCGCTCGCTGCGGCAGCTGGCAGCGTAATGCTCAGCACCTCGCGAATGTCAAAAGAGGCTCAGAGCTAGCTGACAGGTGCTGTGCTCTAAGTCAGCTGCAGCGGGTGCTACAAGGGACAGCTGTGAAAGCGGAGTCCGAGGAAGGTGAGGGCCCACAAAGGCCAGCACCTCTCCCAGTCCCACTGTCCCACATTCTGTCACTTTCTCCCATTGGCGATTCCAATACCATTAACCGCCACAAGGATTTCTGGCAGCGGCTTACCTGACGGAAGCAGAGCGCCACCAGGATCGCAACCTAGACAGCCCAGCTGAGGACGAAAGTGCAGAAAGCTCACACAGCTGGACACCGCAGAAAGCTGAGAGCTCATCTCCAATTCGACAGGTCCCAGTCTTGGCAGCTTTGGCCTCAGTGTTGGTCTTCGCAGTCTTCGCAATGTGCTCACTGCATGCACGCTCCGCATGAACGTGCGCAAAGCTTTTAACAGCTTTGCTCACGGAGGCCAGCAAGACAGGATAAGACAAGATGCCATCTCAAGAGCCGGAAGCGAAGAACGCGAAGAACGCGAAGAACGCGACTTCCAGCCCTGAGAGTTTCTGAAGTGCTGCCAATCCCTGTCCTTCGAACCTAAAGCTCTGGGCATGTCACAGTTTCACGGTGCCGTGCCTTCAACTTTGCAACTTGCCCTCAGGGCATGCAGAGTTAGTAGCAGTCCTTTTGCCATCTTTGGCTGCAGGATTCGCAGCTCATTTGCAACCGTGCGCCGGTTCACAAGACGTCGCACAACAGAATGGAGAGAACTTAAACGGCAAAATGGAAAACATGTTCAAAAAACAACAATGGCCCGGAATTCAGCAAAAATGGGGGCAGAGGCAAGCGCCAACATATGAAGATTCGCTTCGGCCTCGGCCATAAGCAGAACGTCCTGGGCTCAAGCCAGGAAAGCAGGAAAAACGGAATTCCTTCGCTACGGTACTTTCAAAAAACGAACTTTCATACTTTGATTTTTTACAATTTGGAGTGGTGTGTAAGGACATGTGCTTTTCTCAATCTAGATGATAGCTAGCCCTGCTAAAAACTTCAAGCTCCCATGGCTTCAGGCTACAGGCTAGAAAAGCTGAAAAGCTTCAGGCTTCGGGCCAGGAACTTCACTCACGCCTTCCGGCCACAAGCTTCAGGTTCCTGGGCCTCAGGCAACGCACTCCACCTTTCACACGGCCTCGAAAACAGTCCCATTTTTCAGGGTCCGGAAAGCAGGAAAAAGCGAAGGACACGCGGGATGACAGAAGCGTCAATTTTGTTTTGCTTGTCCGCGTACTGCCGCTCCTGTCCTAACTGTCAGATGACTGTGTGCGACGTGCAAAAGGGCAAGAACAAGCTCCAGGCAAGAAACAGAACTCCAACAAGAAACGCAGCGGTCACATAATTTTTTCGAGAACTGCACTCAAGGAGAATAAACCATGAAGCCACGCAAGAGCAGAGGTAGTGTCAGGGGACGATATGTACATAGTTTTAACACTCAACGGCTATCACTACCCCCCCCTTCGCTGATTCGTGATAATGAGACGCGGACCTGCACTGTAACCACGGAACTGATCCGCTCATTTCTTCTTCCGAGGCCAGGTATTACATCTATATCACGGATAGCTTCAAGCATCCACGGAGTGCCCCAGGCAGTCTTGGACCACGGAGACACCCCGAGTATGAAGGGCTGGGACAGGGTGGGAGACTTGAGCACAGAGCGCGGCCCACTTCAGTCAAAAGCTACTCAAAGGACTGAGATCAGATGTTATGATCCGCTCATTTCTTCTTCCGAGGCCAGGCATTACATCTATATCACGAATAGCTTCAAGCATCCACGGAGTGCCCCAGACAGTCTTGGACCACGGAGACACCCCAAAATGTTATGCTGGCCACGGAGACACCGCATACTTATCTGGTAAGGTCAGGACAAGCGTTCCCACAAGTTGGAGCACCAACGTGAGAGCACTGAAGCAACAAAGGCCTTGGCGACGCGCCTGCACAGCTTCTGCGGGTAGGGCTCGGCGGCACGTGTGAGGAAGACGCCCTGACATTGCCCCATTTGTTGAGCATGTCGCTTTCCAGAAAAGGAACAGATACCACCACGAGTGTTGCAGCGCTTACAACAACTTCCGAGGTCAACAAATCCGTGAAGAAGACCCGTTCGCTTACGCCACAGAGTCCCATCCCCACAAAAATCGGTGTATCCAAAATGCACATGTGAGGACTTCTGCAAGGATTGAAATTGCTTTGTCATCCAGATGCGCGAAGACCAAGGGCTCTTGATGCAAAAGGGGATGCGCCTACGAAGGCAGATCTCAGCAATCCCTGCAGAAAATCTCATCAGAACATTCTCCAAGTCGACTTTTGCTGCATCGCTCTCACTCAAGTTCGGCAGACCCATGACACATTCATCTGCGAAGAGGGCCGGAGCTGCAGCCATCAATGCATCTTGCGCGACTCCAAGTTTTGCAAGGGGTTCCTAACCAAACAGCAACCACCCTACCGCTCAGGAGCAGGCGTCGAATGAAACACTGAAAGCCTCGAGAAGCAAGATCATATTGCACACCATGGCGGATGTCAACTTCATACACATACGCCCAACCTTGAACTCCAATCGGAGCGCGCGGGCCATTCTCCCCGAGCCAGAGAACAAGTCTAGGACGACAGGCTTGGCTTGACGGGAGGCTTTGAGCCCTGCAGGATCCCTCCAATCTCGCTTTCGACCTGCAGGCAATGCTCGCGCTGACCGCCGCTCAGCCGCGCGAAGACCTCTGGAAGCCTCCCGCCGTTGATGTACCGACGGACGGATCCATTGGTCTGCCACCTTCCCCGCTTCATGATCTCATCGAGCGTCCCCGTTGAAGCAGAGCCGTGCCTCATCTGATTTCTCCACGCCCAGCTCCACGTATCCCAGCGCCTGGCACACAGCCTTGAACATCCGGGACGCCTCCTCCGTGCTGAAATCGAAGATTGGTTGTTTGTGTTTTTTTTTTAAGCGGGCGCCTCTTTACTACATCAGTAGCACAGTAGGCCGTTCTTGTGGGTCTCGCAACTAGGTGTGAAACAGATCGCCGTGAGAAGCAATTAGAACAAGAAAGACGAACAACACCATGTCCTACTTCTCAACTGCTGTCATCGCTGAACAGACTAAGCAATGAGAGCAAACAGCCGCCCTCGCTTTTTGCGACATGCAACTCGGGCCATGGAGTGTTCTCTGAGCAAGCAAGGCTGAAGCCGATTGCTGCTTACGACAGTGAAACCTAAAAAGATGCAACTGAAAGTCATGACGACCGTCGGTCTGTGCTTGACAGGCGATTGACACAGATTGGCAAGAAGCCCGGTCACGCAGATGCATGGCAGATGCTCATACTTGCACATACTCGGCTGCACAGTAAGTGCAGTGCCACGAATGCATGGCAGATGCACACACGAATGCATGGCAGATGCACACACGAATGCACAGGAAGTGCAGGCACAGGAATGCAAGCAGAGGCAGAGCGGAGGGGAGGTGGCGGCTCAGCTTGGAACAGAGCCTGAGTTTCGGCGTCCGGACATTTGGATGCTATGTCCTACTTCTCAACTGCTGTCATCGCTGAACAGACTAAGCAATGAGAGCAAACAGCCGCCCTCGCTTTTTGCGACATGCAACTCGGGCCATGGAGTGTTCTCTGAGCAAGCAAGGCTGAAGCCGATTGCTGCTTACGACAGTGAAACCTAAAAAGATGCAACTGAAAGTCATGACGACCGTCGGTCTGTGCTTGACAGGCGATTGACACAGATTGGCAAGAAGCCCGGTCACGCAGATGCATGGCAGATGCTCATACTTGCACATACTCGGCTGCACAGCAAGTGCAGTGCCACGAATGCATGGCAGATGCACACACGAATGCCACCCACCCCTCACAAGCAGCGGAGGCGAAGGGGCCGGCGGCGGGCCAGTCACAAACGCAAAACCGGCCTTCCGGCACGGTTTGGCAGTTGAAAGCGCTGATTCAAGTGAGCGAGCAGCGCGCCGAGGAACACCGAGAATGTGCTTAGAAGAACCTGGCCGAATGGGCCCAAACCCAGGCACGCAGGACAAGAAGCTTCCATGAAAGAGCCCACGGAGGGCGGCTCGTGCACACCCCTCGACCAGAGAACAAACTCGAGCAAAAGCGCATCCAAGCACTGAAAAAGCAGACCAAAAGTTTGTTGCAGTGCCCAGCGAAAACTGAGTACAAGGAACCGGCCCACAAGGAAATGCGCTGACGGGCGTGACAGCACAGCGACCAACACTGTCAACAAGAAAAGCTTGAGACTGGAAACCTCTGCGAAAAGCGACCTCAGGTGGCGAAAGCCTGCAGACACGGCTTCAAGCCGGCTAAGCACCGGATGAGGCGCAGCGGCCGCTGGAGACAACGAAGGCTGGACGGGCCGACAGGGCTGCAAATCGGCGGGCTCCAACGCACGAGTAGCAACTGCCGCACGGGCGAAGAGCCGAAGTTCTGGTTCTGCGCAGCGCTTTGCAAACCGTTCAAGTTGCAAAAAAGACAGGTCTCTGAAGAAGGTTCCTCTGTGCGGCCCCTGTTGAACTTTCTTCGAACCATGTGAAGCGCTAGCAAGCGATCCATACGCAGAAAGCAAAGCCGGTAAGCAAATGCGCGGGGAAGCCCTGCTGGCGCTTGAGCCAAAACTGGAAAACAAAAAGTCGCTGCCGTGACGAAGGAGTGTGGTGATTCTGCGCTTTGCCGCTGGCGAGAGTGTCAGCTGAACCTGTCGGCTGAGAGCAAGCTGCACATAATGGCCTAACGTACGCTCGCTGGCCCAGCGACCCCGGAACTTAAGCCTAGAAATTTCCATCCCCATAACGTGCAGGTGGGAAGCACCCCCAGCACGTAAAGAAGCTGGTGAAAAGCCCTGAGCCTCGACGCCTAAAGTTTGCGAGACCTGACGGAACATGGCCCGGAAGCGGCGCGGGCCCCACGGCCACAACTGGTCTTGTGGGCGCAAATGCGGCAAGATGCTCTGCAAGGCATGGCAGCAGGGAGCATGCTCAACGAGAACAAACTGATGTCGGCTCATGTGTCGCCGATTCTTTGGCGCTTCTATGCGGACCACAACGCCTACAGGTGCAAAAATCCAAGAATCTGGCAGAGAGATGCTGCACGCACGCAGCTGCAGGATCTCTCCCGGTCGCAGCAAACCAAAAAACCCTAGTTCCAGTGCAACTGCAAAACGAAGCCACTCGTGATGCCCAGCTTCAGCGACACAAGCTTGCGCACGGGCAAATACCACAAAAGCCGCTAGGACCGAAAGTGGGAGAGGCGGCCGGACACGGACCTCAGTGGCTTCTTCCCACGCAAGCAACGTTTGCCAAGCTAGCGGCAGCGCGGATAAAGCAACTGCACCACTAAAAGGCCATGTTTTGCGACACTGAGGAACGCAGGCCCTTTTTTGCTGTAAGCCCAATTGACGAACCCTTCCAAACAAGCATCAAGCAGTTTTCGACGCCTGGCAAGATGATGCAAGTTGCTGTTTGCACGAGACAGGTACTCTTGCAAGAGCCGATAACCCTTGAAGAGGCGGCGTCTGTAGGCGGTCGACAAGTGGCTGCCCCGCAACGTCATGGTTTCAATGCAACGGAATTAAAACAACTACGAATTCACGACCGAAATTGGCTACGGTAGAGCATGAGTGCTGCACGACCCGAACTCAAAAATGAGGTGAGGAAGCGCGATGTCTCAGCACGCTAACACTACAGCAGCAAGCACTCTTTACTCACACAAGCCCTCATCATGTCCACGCGAGTCAGCTCGCTGCTTGCAAGGCGACGCCTGCATAGCCTGGATTTCTGCGTCAGACAGGAGGGCACGTAGGCCAGCCGTGGGGCTGAGGGGTTTAGGGACAGGCGCATTACGAGAGGGATAATCAGCGGGATAGCCACGCTATGCGCAAGAACCCTGCGAAGCCAGGAGTTTAGCTTTGGCCCACGCTGCGCAGACGACGCGCGAGTCACAGAGGTTCACCAGACGGAGCCCTTCAGATGACTGCGAAATGGCATTCTTAAGCTGCTTCACTGCGACTTTCATTTCTTGGATATTGATGTGGCACACAGACGTTCGCTGCAAGTTCAAGCCACACTACCAAAGCTGAGTAAAGCCTACTAGAAATCCTAAGCCAAAGCGAGCACTGTACCACGAGCCCTCTCTCTTTTTGACTTTGCCGGGAAAGCCGCTCTGAGTTCGAAGTACAAAGCAAAGCAGATGTTGCTACTAATGCCGAAGCGCGAATGACCACTTGCAAAGCGGATGATGCTACCAAGTACAACAGGCATACCAAACGAGGAAAAGAAAATCACCGCGCATCTTGTGAAACTGCGTGAAACGGCGTAGCTGTGTGAGAGTCCGACCTGCCCCGACTCGGAAAGAACGTGTCTTCCAAGAGGGAGTGGTGGGTGGGTGAAAAGTAAAGCTAGCTAGCGATGCACTGAAAGCTGCACGTTTTGGTGTGTGGCTTGAACCAAAAGCAACAAAGGACGGTGATCTTTCACAAACAGCAAACAGCTATGAGTAAACACATGACCCGTTCGCTGCAAGTTCAAGCCACACTACCAAAGCTGAGTAAAGCCTACTAGAAATCCTAAGCCAAAGCGAGCACTGTACCACGAGCCCTCTCTCTTTTTGACTTTGCCGGGAAAGCCGCTCTGAGTTCGAAGTACAAAGCAAAGCAGATGTTGCTACTAATGCCGAAGCGCGAATGACCAACTTTTGAACTGGCAAAGTCAAAGCTCGCCGGGCCTACCAATCCCATTTCTAAGTGAGCGCAGACTATGCCAGGCTTTCACATCAGCACTCTGGAGAGTGATTATGGCAGCAGCCACTTGAGCTTTGCATCGGGAAGCCGAAGGCGCACATCGGACCGAAAGTGCCAGATGCGTGTTAGGCTGCCGTCCACGCGAAAGTCCGGAAGGAACTTGGCTGGCATGGGCCGGGATTCATCACTCTAGCGGGAGAGAAGGTCTGCACCGTCGTTCTTTTTGCCGGGTATGTGGAAAAACGCAAGCTCAATGCCAGTCATGCACGCCAACACGGACAGGCGTTTCGGAAACACTGATAAAGGGAAGGCCGAGCTGTAGAGCTTATCGATGCCTGCCTCTGCACCTGTGTTGTCGGACAACGTGCGAAAAAGAGCGGTCCAGCGTGCCAACGGCACCACGGAACGGAGACAAAGAATGAAGCCAAGCTGTGCCAATGTCTCGCAACACGTGATGTCCTGGCTGGCACCTGCAAAGGCACACCTAGTGACGAGAGGTCCGGCACATGCCATGACTGGCTGACCCACGAAATCTGGCGAGAAGGCCACTCGATAAAAACCCCCTATCCCGACGAGATCCTCGTCTGCGCGTGCGTCGACAGCCGCGCAGACGATGGGAACGTACGCAGGTTGCTGCAAAGGAAAGAAAAAGGGGTGGAACCTCGCACCACTTAAGCCAAAACTGAAGACTCTAACGGCTGGAGACCGACAGCTTGCGGCGAGTAGTGGAGGGGTCCGTCACTCTCACCCAAAGACGTTTCGAGGTGGGAATTTTTACAAAGTCTTTCTTGGACTGCAGGGCCAAATGCCTGGCTTCAATGAGCTTGGCGCCTGTCGGAATGCTTGTGTCCGGCGGCGTGGAGATGACGACAAGCCCCTCACTAACGCAAATGGCCAAGCCGGGCCAATCGCCGGGGTCAATGCTATAGTTAGTGGCCCATGGACGGTTCGCATCAGCGTACAGGGTTTGCAACCAGGGCTTAAACAGCTTGTACAGTTTGCAAAACCACTGCAGCAGCCTGATGACCTTGTCCAGGGTTCGTTTCGAAACATGGCGACCCTGTAAGGCTTCCTGCAACAGGCGCTTCAACTTCTGGACTTTTTCACCCGGAATGGAGAAAGTGCCAGAGCCAAAGGAAAAGTGCCAGCCTATCCAGTGGATACAAATGCCAAGCTGTAACTTGGCGTTGGACGGCGGTACGTTGAACAGAGCACAAAAGGCCAGTGTCATGCATGCTGTAAGGCCAATGACCTCCTGGTCCTGAAACAACACAAAGTCGTCCACGTGGTCCAGTAGGGCGCGTCGAAGCCTTGTCCAAAGGTGTAACGTGCGAAGGAAAAGGCTTCCAAGGCGCTGGAACCCGAGTGCCGGGGAGTTTGCGCCAAAGGGACAAACGCGGTAAGAAAGCCCGCGTTGGCCAGGACCTGGGATCTTGGGGAGGGAGACCCCAAGAAGTCCCTGATCAGAGTCACGAACTCGGACCACTTTGTGAGCTGATTTGATGTCAAACGCAAACCCCGCGCACAGACCAGAGTGACACCGCAAAGAGAAAGAATCCCTGACATCGTCAATACCCGGGGGTGTGAACGTCTCGGGGATCGAGCAAGAGGGGTCAGTGCCACAGACAGTGGAGTCGACCACAAGGCGCAGCTTTTTGCCTTCAGCTTTGACGATGGACATCTTTTTAATGGCCAGCTTGTCGCCAAAACGTTCTCGAGCCGCTTCCAAAGAAACCAGCTCCAAGAACCAGCCATTGGCGGTCTCCTCGTCTACTAAGGCATGCCGGGTCGGAAGGTCCGCTTCAGCGCTCGACCAACTGCCATGACAAATGCCAAGCGATTGCTCGAGGGGATGGCCCCCTTCTTGTGGCAGGAAAACATTGGACAACGGAATGTTCCCATCAAAGCCAGTGGGCACCCCCTGTTCAAGACAGGTGAACAGGGACACGTCTCGATCCTGACAAATGCGTGGGACAGCTGCCAGAGCCTGAGGGCAGTATGGTTGTCCTGAGGATATTTCCCAGGAAACGGAAATGCCAGGGAAACGTGCAGAGAGCCAGTCCTGGAACAGGCGACGCGGGGCGTCCACTTCCGAGCTCGAGAAAAGAGCCTCCGCGGATCTTCCCAAACCCAAAGTGCGCAAACGCTGAGAAAGACGACCCTGAAGGAGAAAATTCATCAGCTTGGGCCTAAGGTGTGCAAAGACGTCTGTAGCTCCTGAAGGTGGTGCACTCCAGTCTGGCATGGAGAGGATGCCGGCCCGGTCTTGCGAAGCCACGGGAGCCTCATGAAGGGCCTTGAGTTTGGCAAGCAGAGGTACCGTGGCGAGAGAGAGGGCACAGCCTACCCCTTGTTCCACATCGAAGAGGGGCAGGGCTCGCTCAGCGTACATGTCCGCTAGAAGGGGGGGGTACTCTGCAGATGCCCGACTGCAGAAGTTGCCGGCCTCATCACACAGACCCTGCAAAGCCACGTGGGTCCCCTGGGTGTGTAGACATGTAGAGGCGAGAGCCTGAAAGGCCCTGAATGAAGTAGCCATAAGCCAAGCTCTGTGCATGTCAAGGTCGACGGAACAAGCGGCCACGTGGACCAGATCCGCGCTGATGGATGCCAAGAAGTTGGTTGTAATCGGCTCCCCCCAAGCCACGCTGTTCGGAGGCTGTTCTAGCAAGACCTGCGCGCCGCAGGAAAAGCTGACATGCAAAAGCCGAACGCAACGCACAAAGATCAGGTGGCTCTCCTGGACTCTAAGCGCCTGTGATGCCGACAGGTCAGGAAGGCCATCCAGGAACGCAGGAGTCCGAAGTGCTTTTGGGCCTCTAGGACGGAGTTTCAGGCGAGAGTATTCCCTGCATAGGGGAGCAGCGTGCGCAAGGGCCACCTGGTGGGACGTGCAAATGCACAGCAAGTATTCAAAGAAATCGTCCTGGAGAGGATCTATGTTTGCGTCGATGAGAATGTCTATTGACAGACAAGGCGCCCCCTTCTCTACGAAAGCTGAGCTGAGCGGCGAGCCCGCTCCCGCGCAAATGTCCAGGAAGAAGGGTTGCTTAAAATCCCGGATGGACTGTAGGACAGGAGTGATATGCGAGAAGGAAGGCGGAAACAGCCCTGGCATGGACTCCGCGGAGACCGGTGCAGGAGCTGGCTCTGGCTCGAAGCTGTTCGTGTCCGACGTGTCATCCTCGGGATTTGTGTGCTGGGGTGGCAGGCCCCTGGAGGATAATGTGTCGGAGGCAGACACAGCCAAAGCCACCTCGTGATGAGGATCGGGCGTTGGAGGTTCAGAAACCTGCTTTGCCGAAGCAGCGGCTGCCGGAGTGGAAGAGCTTTGGGAAGACAAAGGCAAAAAGGCAGGCGTGAACAAAGGCAGACCGGACCCAGCTGCCTGCTCAAAAGATGGGTCCGGTCCCCCTCAATGCGGGGTGTCGGTATGCTGCCAGGCCGGGCGGTTGCCAAGACAAACCTTGCCACTGGGAAGCTTCACGGGACAAAGATGCACAAAGTGGCAAGACGGATTGTTATAGCCTGTGCGCTGACTCCAGCGCATGCAAAGGGTCTTGACTTCTCCGTTGATCTTTGCGGAGGATGCCCACTCCTGTCGGTTTGCGGAGGCCCCTGCGGAGTCGCCTTGGTTGCCCAGACCGGATCCCTCACGACCGGTGCCAAGGCTACTCCCACGACCGCTTCCATCCCCCCTGCCTTTGCCGCGTCCGCGTCCATTGCCAAAACCAGCAACGGGGCCAGTGCCCTTGCGTCCACCTGCTCCCTTGCCCTCCAGACGGAGCAGGGCCTTGGGCAGAAAGACACGCGGTGCCAAAAGAGAAGCCAGCTCGCTATGGACAGCTGTGTTCTCATGGATACAGTCATCCAAAGACCAACCCTGCAAACGGAGTGCGGACACGGCCTCCCAAAAGCGGCGGTCTGCCTGCTCAGATTCCAGTACATTGGGTGGGCGAAGGCCAATGCTGCTGTCAAAGCGAGCCGAGGCAAAACGCAGGAAGGTGGAATCGTACTTCTTAAGCGTCACCAAGTGCACGTCAGTGACCCTGGCCATGGCCACACTGTGCAAACGCGGGACATCATCCCAAACGAGATCTGCCAGCTCGGTCCTGGCCAGCTTGCGAGGGCGCTGCAATTGCTGTTCTTCCAGCTCATGCACGGACATGCGCCAGCGCCAAGGAATGAAGCACCACTGATGGGACGAGGCTTGTTTAAAAGCCAAAGCAAGGAGACGAGCCGAAGGCATAGTGGAATCGTCCAAGACCTCGCTAGGATATGTCCGCAGAAAAGCGGCCCGAGGCTCTGCCGTTTTGTCCGAGGAGCTTAGCCGGGAAAGGCTCGTTCCATGATGCCGCAGCTGACGCGGCATGGCTGGGGTCTGAAGCCGTGCTGAGGGAAGGATCCTGTGGCAAGGGAGGAGCGGAGGGGTGCGGCGGGGAAGGCACCACCGCCATGTATCCCTCAGAGCAGGCCAAGGAAAGCGCCCCGTGCCAAAGACACCGAAGGTCCGCAACTGTCACGGGGCCAAAGTCCAGAAGACCATGCGACTCCGACCACTGGTCCAACTGGTCCAAGGAGGTAGCCATGAACCCAAAGTTGCGAATGGTGTGGTTCAACTCCGAAAGGGAAGCAACGGCTTCAGGGAAATCCAGGTTTGGAGATTCCCAAAGCACTGACAGCGTGTCCGAGGGGGTCGGCTGTGCAAGTGGGCCTCTCCCATTGTCGCTCCCCGGGTCGGCCATGGAACCTGTGCAAGCCCGAGTGCAGCATTAGCAAACAAGCACAGTACGGGTGTGCGCGGGCCATGCATGTTCAAGTTATAAAAAGAGAGGAAGGAAAAGAGCAGCACTTGACGCACGCACAGACCCTAAAGCCAGGTTACCAGCCCATCACAGAAAGGACAAGGGAATCACTCCGAGAAATGCACCTGGAGAAAATAGAGGAGCGTCCACAGCCAGACCTGGGCGCGGGAGCATGTATGAGAAATAGCGCTGTACGCAGAAGGCAAAGGAAGCCAGAAAAAGCATTGAGGCTCTGATTTTTTGCTGGCAAGCTCAGATGCCAATCACCCCCAAGAAGCTTAAAGCTTATGAGGGAAAATGCGGCGAGACAAAGCCAAAAGCACTCTATGTACTGCCCCTGCCAAAGCAGACCAAGCTGAAATGGAGGAGGGGAAACTAAGAGCCAAATGCTGGGTTAGGCATTTGTCAGGCTTGCCCCTGTGCCCTCCTAAAAGCTTTGTAGCAAATGCCACAGCGGGCCGGTGGGGGAGATCTTCGCGCGTAAGAACGACCCCGCAGTGGCCAGCCCCGCAGTCTTGACATGTAGATCGGCAGCAAATCTGAGTGACGGTAACTGTCTCGTTGATTTGGCTAAGCGGGAACGCATCCGACCCCATGCCAGTGGCCAAAGGCGGCGTAGTGTCCAGAGGCGGTGCCGGTGGCGGTTGGGGTCGGTCAGCCTGCGACACCCAAAGCCAAAGCCACTGGCCAATGTTCCAGCCATGGTTAGCCTCCTTGGCACGCCGAAGCAAGGTCTCAAAAGCCGAGTCCTGCTCCATCCAATAACGAAGCCAATCATCCTCCTCCCAGCCACCCGCACCGTTAAAGGAAGACGCCTCTTCCAACCACGAGTGCGCTCTGACGAGATCTGCAGGAGTCAGTCCAAGGGAACGATGGCCATTGGGGAAATGTGGCCACTTGCTATCCGAAGCAGCCTGCGCCGGTGCAGCTTGGGATGCCACGGCAGCCACGGCACCCGGGTTCTGGGTGGCTTTTTCCATCTCTTCGACCCAGTGAAAAGCCCAATCTCCAGAGCCAAAGCCGAAGACCGTGTCCATGTTTCCAGCAGCCTTCGTCAGAGGCGAAAATGCTGGCTCAGACGAGAGCCAGTGCCACAGCCATTCTGATGGCGAAAAGCCACTGGAGGCCGGCATGTGACGAGCATCCTCCAGCCAAGACACTGCCTTGTTCACATCAGCTTCTGCAAGGCCAAGGAAAATGTCAGTGTTTGCCATTGCCAGCAAAAAGCGGGGGTGGGAAGAGCCACCAAGCAAAAGACACTCTCAGTGTCAAAGTATGGGCAGGCTAAAGCAAAGCCAAAAGCTCCGAGGTGAAGAGGAGAAATGTTGATGCACACGCTCAGAGTGCAACATCAAAGCACTGAAACTGCTGTGCAGCCACTATACAGGACGCTCACAGCGGTTCTGACACTCTGGGTGCGAGGCCAGGGGAAAAAGCTCTGCAATCCCGATCTACCCCTGAGGAGGTAAGAGCCAAAAGCTGGGCCGAAGCGATTACGCACTGAAGCTCTGAGGCAAGCTCTGACTGAAAGAAAAGGCAAACCATCTAAAGCATGAAAAGCACAGTGATGCGCAAGCTCACCGAAATCGAGATTCCCTTTTTGTTGACACCTATCGCCAAAGGTGATCCTAACTCAAAGGCAGATGCCCCTGCCGAAACAGGAGGGCCTTTGCAAAGTGCGCGGCGTGTCCCAGGAGGTCCTGCTCCTGAAGCTCCAAAAGTATTACCACTCAGCGCGGACGACGGCCCCGCAGGCTATCTTATACGCTCTTCCTTGCCAGCACACCTGTGACACAGCAACATCGTAGTTGACCGCCCTGTGTATGGTTTTAGCCGAAGCCATGAAAAGGGCTAGGACCTAGGGCTGGCGGCTTCCAAAGACGCAGATGCAGCTTGAGATGCACCAAACGAAGCAATTGGCTGACTAGGTACAAGAGGAAGGGCGGCCATTAGCAAAGGATTTGCACCGTTGTGTTCAGAAGTCAATCCCTGGGAACGAAAAGGGACATCAAAACCTGAAGATGCGAGACCTTCCCTAACCAAAAGCTGTGGCTCGGATATAGGCGACTGAGCTCCACGGTGTTGGGAAATGCTGGGGCGAAAGACACCGGTGCGAATCTTGCCAAGGATCGAAGCCTGAAGTGCCAGGGCAGCATGCGTGTCATCCCTACCGTAAAGAGTGACCGACGTGGTGCGATGATGTCCCTGTACACGGCGTGCCATGTCGCCAGGGCCAAGCTGCGAACACCAAGACAGGACCGTTGCCTTGCAGGAATGCAAAGTAAAGTTACGGAATGCGTAAAAACCTAGTCGGCCCCTCATATTCAAGGCTGAACGCAGGCTACGCAAGGCGGATACATACGATGCTGGGCAAAATGCAAAGTCGCAGGCATCATCCAAGAGCGACGAGCAGAAGAAGAGGGAGTCAGGCACCACATTGGGAGAGAGTTGTTCCAATGACCCCCACAGCGCATCCAAAAGCTGGAGCCAGCGGACGCCTCAAAGGCCGTAAAAGCCCTCTACATAGAAAGCAAAAGCCATGCCTCGCCGAGAGGTTTTTGTCCGGTATGCAAGGCCGCGAATGACTAATGCTTGGGGGTCGAACAATAAAACTGCCCACGATGCATGCGATGCGTTCGCAAAGCGCAGCGAAACCCATATACAAGCCAATGCGGAGCCGGCAAAAAGAGCAAGCTCAGGAGCGGAGGACAAGTCGAGCACAGGCGATTCAAGAAAAGCGACAAGTCCAGAGGAAGCGGCATGGCTTCAGAACGATCTGAGGATGGCTGGGCGGACAAAGCTCTGATCAGGCCTGAGTAAAGGTCTGGAAAAAGAAGGGCCACAGTTTTACCAACCAACGCAGCGCTTTCAAAGTATTAAGTGGAAAAGCCAAGGCAATTTGCTCCCGATCTAGGGAAAGGTCATCGTCTTGGGAACGGCTGCAATGGAGAGCGTATAATGCTTTGACTGCTGCGAGTTGGGAGAGGTTGTCCAAGGAATGACCGAGGTCAACCAGAAATTCAAAGTACGCGACTCCAAGCCCTCCGGGTGAAGTATCCAGGCCTGGATATATCCAAGTCGATGGAACCCGGGCACGCCCTTCTCGACGCCATGGTTCACCAAGCAGAGACCAAACAGCTTCGCTACGTTCCACCGAGCCGGTGTCCCTCTCGAGAGCAGGAGCTTTCCAGCAACAAATCTGCGAACAAGACCCTGGAAGTTGAAGGTGGCAACATCAAGCTCAAAGCCGCTGACAAGTCTATCTTCGTAGAAAACAACACGGAGTTCCTGCTGTACCAGGCCATGAGACGCAGAGGTCTAGCTTTAGAATTTGCGGATCTCATCACGTTCACGGTCCACCAGAAGTGGAGGACTTGGAAGATTTGGACTTGTTGAAACCCTCGAACAGGCTCTTTGGTCATCTCGGCAAAGAGGAAGTCTACCAGGGCCGACAAGGCGGCATGGGTCCACATGGCAGACACGTGCACGGACATCAGGCCAGGAACAGGAGCTCGACCCCTGGACGCGATCATGTCCACCCTTCCGGGCGTCCACACAGTAGTCTTCAACCTTCTGCCCCTGCACGCCCCTCCTTGGGCCAGTTATGGCGATGCACGCAAAGGCAAGGGCAAGGACATCGGTGCCAGATGGACCACCGGCGGCAAGGGCAAGGACCAACCCAACCCGGGAGCTGCCAGCGATGGACTCCGTATGACCGCTTCGCAGGTGGTGGTGGCAAGTCCAGCAAGGGTGGTAAGGGCGCTGGCAAGGGCAAGTACCAGAAGGGCTCCTGGGAGCGGCGGCCCAACATGCCGCGTTTGCTCCTAGGCCTCCACTACAAGAACACGGATGGCAGACCGCTCTGTTTCGCGTGGAACCTCCCTGGAGGATGCACAAAGGGCAAGGATGGAGCCTGCGACCGCGGCCTTCACCTATGTTCCAAGTGCCTCGGAGCGCACTCGTACAACGAATGCCCGCAGAAAGGGCCCAACTGACTACCCTTGTCAGAGCAAAGTGAGCTCGCTTCCCCTACCACAGAGGCCAGACGCTTACACACATTTTTCGGGCTTGAGATCTTCGCTGGCTCTGCCGGCCTGACGGCAGCCCTCAAGAATTGTGGCCTCAGAGGAAGCTTCGGCATTGATTCTGTTTTGTACAAAGTTAGACTAGGGCCGGTAATCAAACTTGATTTGCTTCAGCCCGGCGCTCAGAAGTTACTCTTCTCCATTTTCGAGAGCGAACGCCTACTTTTTGTGTGGCTGTCGCCCCCTAACAGCAACGCCCCTGCAACCCGGGCGATCAAGAAGTCTCATGTCGAGGGAAACTCCCCAGAAGCAAATGCCGACTTCGGCCTCGAGGACTCCAGCGCCGGCGACTCAGACCAGGAAGGCAAGATCACGCATCTTCAGGATCTTTCCTGCGCAATATGCGCGTACCTCACCCAAGCTGGAAAACCCTGGTCGGTCGCATGCTCCTCCGCCAGCAACCTCTGGTCGACACAAGCATGGCAGGTTGTTGTTGAGCTGTGTCAGCCCACCTACAGCTGCTTCCAGTCCTGCATGTATGGAGGATCCAGGCCGAAACGCATGACGCTGGCTTTCGCGAACATGCCCGAGCTCTCCTACATCAATTTGCTATGTGATGGCTCCCATGAACATGACACGGGAGTCTGGAGCCGTAGTGCCCCCAAAGCATCGAGCGTCTGCGATAGCCCGTATCCCAGAAAGCTGTGCACTGCTGTAGCGACCGCGGTGCATGCAAACTGCATTGCGAGGGGCATCCAGGATATGCCCTCAGATCTCCAGTCTGTACCGGGAGACATTGCCATGGATGAGGTTGCCGCCCGAGCTCTGGCAGGGTCGTCGGCAGCCCAGAGACAGCTGCCCGGGCTCATGCCAGAATACCGGGTCAAGCTCACAGTCACCTTGCCCCTATCAGACATCGCTTGGCAGGTCAAGGACAGAATTCAGCATTTCCTCCGAGTAGGTGGTGTTTTGCTTCCCCCGAACTCCCGCCTTCTGGCGATCATTCCAGCAACAGATGGGGATGTGGATGCTCGCCAGTGTATTTTCGGGGTTCCATGGAAACCCCACGAGTTCGTTCAAGAAGCTGCCCTACGAGGATTCCCGAACAACTTTGCAGAGGTTGTGCCCGACGAGCTCGATGAGGCCATCCTAAACCTGGCAACCCAACCTCACCATGTCGTAGTCAAGAAAAGAAGTGACTTCTTCAGAAGATGGTTATCCAGAGCGGCTGACCTACACTCGCAGGAGGAACAGCTTAAGGCCTCCTTTGACCAGCCCTTTGCGAGTGTAGTCCGTCCCAAAAGGATTCTCCTCTTTGAAGAGATGGTACGAGAGCATTCTCTTGCAGACAAGGATGTTGCTTCGATTCTCAAGCAGGGAGTCGACCTAGCAGGGAAAATCCCCCTGTCCCATGATCTTCCCAAGTCCTTTTCTCCCCCACATCTCAGCCTCGACGAGCTTGAGAGAGCTCATGATCCGAGAGGCTGCGATAACCCGGGCAGAAGGAACCAAGGATCTTGTCGAAGAGACTTGGGACAAGACGATGATTGAAGCTGAGAAAGGGTGGCTATCTGGCCCCTTCGACCCAGGGTCACCTGAGGCTGCCGGGCTGCTTTCCAACCGCTTTGGGGTTATGCAGAAAGGAAAGATAAGGTGTGTAGACGACATGTCTGCCTCGCTGATAAATGCCACGACCTTTGCTGAAGAAAAGATCACCCTACACAATGTGGATGTTATCTGTGCGGCCATCGGCCGGTGGTATCAGCTCAGACAGAAGGCAGGCCTCCCCACGAAGCTCCTAGCAAAAAGTTTCGACTTGAAGTCAGCTTACACGCAGCTCCCAATTGCTTCCTGTGCAAGGAGACACGCTGGCTTGGCCCTCAGTGATCCCAAAGGCAGATCACCCAAGACCGACAGCTCTCTCAAAGCCGAGCTAAACATCTCGCAGGAAGGATGTCTTTCGCAGGTTGCCAGGTTTTCGGAAGACTTGCCAAGTCCTGCCTCCGGGTCTTCCATGCTAGAACGTTGTCCAGGGACGGCAAACTCGATGACGAGGCCCTTGCTGCTGTCAAAGCTTATTATGACATTCTCAAAAGAGCCCCGGCGCGACAAAACGGCCTCTGTGCAGGATTGGGAGGAGTGATTGGATCCTACTTGCCCTTACAATTCTTCTCGTGGTTCCCCGAGCAGGAAGACATGACGATGTTGGGCATTGACCTTGAGACGAAGTGCATTTTCCTTCTTGAGCTCCTTGCTGTTTCTTCTCTTGTTGCTTTCACTGACAATGAAGCAGCCAAAGCCTGTCTAGTCATTCCTTGGTTTTCCAGAGTTCCTCTCTCTACATTGCCGACGGCCCTCCAGAAAAGATGGCAATGAACCTTTGCTTGAGGGACTACCCTTGATCGACTTCAACTTTGCCGAATTCTCGTTTGCTTTAAAAGCTCAGACTTTGGCTTGTTTCAGTAAGGTGCTGAGACCTACTCAGCCACAAGGTGCCAGAGCCACAGTCATGTTCGACCCCACTTGGACAAAAAGAAGATGTCCAAATTCTGTTTGCTTCACTGTAAATGCATGATCTCTTTTCAACGTGGTTCTGAATTTGTATATTCCCATGATGACCGATACGTTCTCATCTCGATGCTGGTCCATTGACGAGATAAGCGTGCCAGCGAGGTACGAGCAAGCGTTTTATCTTGAAAATGGAAAATGACCTTTCATGTCATTTAGACATCTCTTGTGCTTTGATTCTTTGCAGCATGTTGCATTTTGCACAGTGCTTCCATTTTCTTGAAGAGAGTTCTTGTCTTTTCATGTCAGCTTCCTGATCTTTGACTTCAAGCACATTCGACTTGAGCTGCAGCTCTGAGGAAAGAATTTTCACCCGCCTCTCCCGTTAAAAACCCAAGATGCCAAGCAAGGCACCAAGGATACAACCAAGCCAACTCACACAAGTCCAAACCAAGCAAGCAAGCTCAGACACTCGGACAACACTTCTGTTTTGGCTTGCAGCACTCACACCAGTGCTCGTCACTTGAGCCAAAGTGGAAAACGTATCACAGCTCTCCAACTTGACAGCTCGGCTTAAAAGACCTCCAAAACTACCCTCAAGTCACGAAACTCGACGAGAGTGGTTCCCTTTGAGGCAAAGCGTTCCTGCACCGCTAATCGTACTCAGGCTACTGGGAAAACTTCAAAAGCTGAGCAGACTCCAAGCTATGCACACAAAACTGCAAACTGCAAAACTCACCGTGTCGCACCCTCACAGGATGACGCACAGTTCTCGAACTTCTACACCCCCCCTCGACACGGTGGGTGTCGGCTGGTCCACGCGCAAGTATTGCAGACAAAGCTCACAAGCAACTCGACGCTGCAGATTGCCTGGGTGGGTATTGCGCAGGGCGGGGCAATCGCTGCGAACATGAAAGGCGTATCCATGCCGCGTAGTGATAATTGCTCTCCGACTTTGTTCCACCGGAAGAAAGGTAAGAAGCTCACTCAAAGATAGAATATGGCTGTGACGCTGTCGGTATTGCTGCACAAAGATTCCAGCGAGGAAGCTGCCAAGCATCGCCAAGGAAAACATCGCAAGGAAGGCGATCAAACTGACTTCCACCTGCTGCTGAGGAACCCATTGCATCCAGAGCTCTCGAACCCAAGTGCGCCTCACAGCGTTTTCAACCTCAACCATATCAGCCATGGCACGTCCTATGCTCTATACACCGTACCGAAGGCAAAGTAAAAAATGAGGGAAAACTTTGAGCAAATCTCGCGGTGTCATGCGTTTAACGCGTGCAAGAAAGCGTTCGTCAACTTCGCCGGGTAGTGTTGGGTATTCTTGAGATCGAAGTTGGCGGAATGTGGATGACCATCACCTGGGCACCGAAAGACCGACAAGCCGCGAGCAACCGACTCCATCGTCGTGATGACACGCCAACGTTTGTAGATCAACTCGCCATCTCGACCACGCATGCCAAGCGAGCAACCGTCAACCAACACATCGTGCAACATGTACGGTCGCGACTGCAGAAAACGGATAGTCTGGTTCCATGACCAGTAAGCACAGGCTCGGGGCCACTCGATCGACCAAGCATGGACGTAGTCACACAGCGACATAAAAGCCTTCCACAGCTTCCTGTGTAGCGACCAGTGCCGTGCCAACCGACCGCGTCTGTAGGCTGGATCACGTGCATGTAGATGCTGGTACAGACAACCACCGGTGCACGGAGTACTAGCCCACAAGTAGACGAAACCCCCCCTGCGGATGTGGAGAGTGCAGATCTGTTGAAGCTGCGCTGTAGTGGCCGGGTCTCCGCCGTCATCTGCCTCACTGACAGTCAACACACCAACCCAGGAGCACGCTCGCGACGCAGCCAACATGCTCGACATAGGAGGCGCACAGAACTCAACCACCAACCACTTGGCAAACTCCATCAAACGATACCGATCTGCAAGAGATACATGATCCTTGCCAGCCACAGCAGCACCAAGCAAGCCAACGAAACACGCCAACTCACCAACGCAAGCTGCAACAGTGACTTCGGACAAACCAAGGTTCAACATGTGTTTCAACGTAGTCCGGGCATCTAACGACTTTGTGAAGAGGTCAGCGACGTTGGAGGCTCCTCGCACTCCGAAGATGAAGAGAAGTCGCTGTCGGAGCTGATCTTGTATAAAGCATGCTCTCAGATCTATATGTCTGACACGCCTCAAGCCGTCAGCCCTGCTGATGGCAATGGCGGCCTCGGAGTCGCAAAAGAGGTGCGGTGCGCACAACTCATCCCATCCAAACACGTGGGAAATTGCCCTTCGGATTGAAAGTGATTCCTTTGCTCCCTCAACCAATCCGTACAACTCCGACTCTGCTGAGCTGAGAGCGACAGCTTGTTGAAGCCGTGACCACGCTTTCAAGCAGAAACCACCAAGCATGATGCAACCACCGCTCACACTCTTGCGATCAACGCTCCTCTCACTGCCCCATGACGCATCCACGTAGCAATCCAACCGAAGGCTCCGTTCATCAACTGGATGGACGATTTGTCGAAAGTCCTGAACATGCCGAAGATACCGTAATACCATCCGCATCGCACGTTCATGCTTCTCACGTGGACTGGCCTGGCCTCGAGCTAGCATGGAAACATAATATGCTAGATCCACGCGCGTCATGGCCAACCATGAAAGGCGTCCCAGCGTAGAGCGATATCGAGCAGCAGCTTCCGAGCTCAACTCCCGCTCCAAGACTTCTTCTTCTCTGTCATAAAGTTCTCGAAGATTCGGCGGCGTCGGGCAAGACTTCGGACTTTTCCCAAGTCCAAAACCCTCATAGATCTCCTGGTAGTACTCGCCTGCCATGCCAATCACCAAAGAGTCCTCGCCCTTCTTCCTGGTGATTTGACGACCGAGAAACGTGATTTGCTGATCACGATCCAAGTCAGCGGTCACCTTGATCTTTACCGCGCTCTTAAGCTTCTCCACCACGTAGTAGATGGCCTCGTCGCTGTCGCCGCTGATGAGGAGATCGTCTACGTAGCACAACACTGCCACCCTCTGTCCACCGAGAACCACACCGGAGAAGAGGCATGGCTCTGTCTCGCATGGAGTGAGGTCGCAGAGGCGCTTGAGGAGCTTTGCGAGATGACGAGCCCAGGTCTGGGCCGCGGCTCTCAACCCATAAAGAGCCTTGCGAAGTCGCATGAACCCAGGGCGTCCATTGGGACCGGTAACTCCAGCAGGAAGCCGCACTACCACCGTGCCGTCTTCTTCTTCTAACTCTGCGAACAAGAACGCCGTACTGACGTCGAGGCCTACGACGTTCTGCCTCTTCGAGCCGGCATAAAAGAGGAAGGTCCTCAATGCCTCGGCTGAGCTGGTCGCCGCAGAAATGCCAAGCTGAGCAGCCGTTGCTCCCTGGGCGAAATCACGCGCAACAACCCGACAACGGACCAGTGGTCTTTCTTTGCCGTCAACCCGCTCCAGCTTTGCATTTGACACCCATCTTGTGGATATCACTTTCTGCTTCGGATCCACATGCCAAATCACATCACCGACTGCAAGGGACTCAAGCGCACTCAACTCACGCAACATGCCTTCGTATGTCAGACCAAGGTCCAATGCATGTCCGGTGACATCATCCTTGGAAGACGAGGGCATTTCAACCACAAGAGTCTCACCACCAAGCTTCACTGTCTGTCCTCCGGTACTGGGATTTGCAACAGCGGCGAAACCCAACGACTCACGGAACAAGACGTTGTTGACCATGGCATCAGACTCTGGCTCTGGCACCCGATCCAGGCTTTCTGGCTCAACTTCCATGAAGTCAGCCTCTTCTGAAGCTGCAGGTTCAACTCCAACAGAGTCTCCGGGACGAAGTTCACCCTCAAGCACCCCTTCAGGCAGGAAGGAATCACCGAGACCTCGCTCTCCCTCATCTTCAGTCGGTTCATAATCCTGCACATCATCAGGCAACTCCAACCCGACGTCAAGCTCACCAAAAGCACGCGAACCAAGATCAAGCTCAACTCCTTCGATCTCCAACTCATGCTGGGCATCATCAAGCACAAACTGATTCGGATCAAAAGAGCTCTTCACGTACGCAGCGTATCTGTCACGACACTTCTGAGTGTGCCACGCCTTGTCCGCTGGAACACCCCTCAATCGACACGCTCGACACCTCGGGGTCCTGCCATTTTCCTCGACCCACGATGCTGGCGGTCCGCGAGTCTCGGTGTTTGGGATTGGAAGATCACGCATGTTCCCTTGATCAACCGCTGGCAAACCACGCACAACGTCACCAGCACGCTCGGGCAACATACGGCAAATACCACGCAAGGCTGACAACTCAAAGGTCATGGGCACCAACATCCTGATTCGGGCTGACCGGGCAATCTTCAACGAACCATCCTTCAGTCGGAACTGCACCAGATGACTGCCACCCGCGACTTCAGGGCCTAAGTAGGCAGCCTGTCCATATCTGCCCGTGATGAATTGTCGTAGACTCGGCGGAGGTGTGGCCAAGATTGACGCTCCCCAGACGTATATCGCCCGAGGCTGCCTCATAGTTCTTAAACTACGTTGTTCAGGAGTCATTGCCGATCCAGGCTGGATTTGGTAGCGGTTGTGTGCCTGAGCACAGTGAGAGAGAAGGAAGCTGACTCCTCTGCCACATGGCTCTAGGCCAACTTGCTCCAATCCGGCGCACAACGTGTTCGCGTTTTCCTTCAGTGTTCGGATGGCCCTCTCTGCGACCGGGGCGTGCCGACCAACCGGAACATCAGACACCTCAACCGCACCCACGGTCATGGTATCAGCAAAACCCTGAGCAAGGTTCTTTACTACCCCTTCAAGATCCGACTTCACGCAAACCGACAAGTCACGCGCTTCAACTCCAACCAAGCCAACACTACGTCCCCACGCCGACATCTCTCCAAGCATCACCTCACGCGCTGCTGCTCCACGCGGTCCTGAAACTTCACGGTACATCACTGTTCCGATGGCAAAGCAACCAACAAGCACCAACACCAGGAACCAAATCCCCTTGTAGAAGAACTTGTCGATCTGAACCTCCTTTTGGGCTCCCTCTCCGGAATCCCTCTCGATTTTCCTAGCTGGTTCAAGACCTCTACCACGCACGCAATGCTCACAGCTGGAATTAAAAGGAACATGACTTCGCAACACATGCTCACGGTGAACCTTTCCCCACAACTCCTGGTGAAGCAACTCCTGATCACCATGCAGCAACCACGCCTGGTCGCCGTCTGGGGCCGGTGCTTTCTCCTGATCAAGCTCACCAACACACACATGCTCAACCATGCCACTCATGCCAACCATGCCACTCATGCCAACCATGCCACTCATGCCAACATCACAAGCGCAAGCACAACCATCAAGCACATCAAGACTTTTGCTGCTCGCCACCGCCTGGGAAGATCCTTTCTGGCTGACTGCACTCAGCGCTTTCGGTCCGTCACCACACTCCATCCACTTGAAGTAGGCGTTCCGGGATTGGTCGGTGGTGGTGGCAATGGCGATGTCTTTGGCGGCGTAGCTGGTGCCCGTGATGCGCTGGCCAATGGCGATGTCGGATTCCTCGGCGGCGTGGGCAAGCGTCGACGTGGCGGAACCCGCGGAGGGGTAGGCAACCTCTCCGGGTACCCCGGGGAGTCGGCTTCCTTCCTCGGTGGGCTCGGGGGCTTTGCTTTCTCCTTGATGATCTCGGAGATGGTCGTCACAGTGTAGGGGGCCTTGCGGTCCAGGCACTGCAAAAAATGCTCCTTGAGGTGCTCCTCCAGCGTTCGCCTCTCTGGGCCCTTCTTCTCCTTTCGAAAGCGGTTCAAATCGGACCTTGCAGCTGACGTCATGCGACTCTCCTTGAGCTTCTGCTTCTTCACTGCCCTTGAACTTGCACTCCACAACGTCAACCACGGCTGCTGGCGATCGGAACGAGGCACCAGCTTCACGGGGGTCCTCTTTGTCGACGAAGAGCTCGCTGCCTTTGGCATTCTCTTCACGAGGGGCTTCTGGGGCATCTTCTTCACTTTCGGCTTCTTTGGCATGGGCTTCTGCTGAGGAACTTTGGCGGGTCCCGGGGTCTCGATCTCGCCCGGCTTCAACACCACCTGGGACTCGGCATCCGCGGGCACCAAGAGGATTGCGCCCTCTGTCTCCGTGGACGTAGCTGTGGCCAACCGGGTGCTCTCCTCGAAGTCCTCTTCTCCCACCGAGATTGAGGCCGCTTGAGTCGCAACGACTCTCCGGACCAGCTTCCCTTTGTCCTTCCCTTCCATGCGCCATTCCACTTCGCTTTCGCTGGAGGAGGCCATCTTCTCGGGCTGCGGAAGGCCTCGTACACGAGGGGTCTGCAATCTGCTGCGCTGCGCTCTGTTCTTGAGACACCAAACAGGCCCGTGCCACCGCATGACTTTGCAACCAGCAACAGTTGTTGGACCACACAGCCTTAAATTTAAAACCACCAGCTTGCACGTGGAGATGGGGGCCAAAAGAGACTGTCCAGTTCCTATTCAGGAGTCGTCCTAGGCTCAGGAGATTAAATCGCACAGGTGCAACCAGGGCTTCGAACTCAACGACGATAGGACTGGATCTCTCCACGGCAAAGCAAACGCGAACCACAGCACTCTTCTGAACCCCTATGGAAGCACCCGTGGCAGTCACACAATCTCTACCAACATGCTCACTCAGGCTCAGCACTTGCACATGCTGCAGTGTCTCCTCGCTGATCAGGTGCGTTGACGCTCCGGAGTCCAGCAACCACCAGTCCATGGCTTCAGAGCTGCTACCATGTGTCACATGCGGGGCTGCCATGCTCATGTCATGAAAATAAAATTCACTCAATCCATGCTCACCAAGCGTCGACAGGGCCTTCTCAAGCTCAACGGGGGTCTCTAGGCTTCCAAGCTGCGACGTTCCAAGCTCAACTGGGGCCTTCTCAAGCTCAACGGGGGTCTCTAGGCTTCCAAGCTGCGACGTTCCAAGCTCAACTGGGGCCTTCTCAAGCTCAACGGGGGTCTCTAGGCTTCCAAGCTGCGATGTTCCACTCTCAACTGGGGCCTTCTCAAGCTCAACGGGGGTCTCTAGGCTTCCAAGCTGCGATGTTCCAAGCTCAACTGGGGCCTTCTCAAGCTCAACGGGGGTCTCTAGGCTTCCAAGCTGCGAGGTTCCAAGCTCAACTGTGGCCTCTGAACTCTCCAACAACCACGACCTTCCAAAGGCTTCCCAATCACCATCGCTCAAGCTCGACTCATTGTCGGAATCTCCCTGAGCGATATCAAAGAACTCGCAACCAACTGCCGCTGCAAACACGTGCGGGCCCTCCAAGGTCAAAGCCGCCAATTGCGGTTCGAGAAGCGTCGCTGCTGCCGCCACACCTTTGGCCGCTTTCTTAGGGCATCGGTTTGAATAGTGCCCCAATTCATTGCAGTTGTAGCACTTCACGTTGGCACGCTTGTCGTGCTTTGGGTCACTACCAGAGCTACCACCGCCCCCTTTCCCAGGGTCTTGAGTAGCGTTCCCCTTTCCACCTTTCTCTCCCTTCTTGTCATGCTTGTCCTTTCCTGAGCGACCTTTGTCCTTTCCCTTGTCCTTCCCTTTGTCCTTTCCTTTATCTTTCCCCTTTTCCTTCCCTTTGTCCTTCCCCTTTCCATCGCCCTTGAAGTTCAGCGGATTCGCTATGTCGTTGTTGTTCCTGCGGTCTCGACCTCTCCCGGAATCGGCGAAGGTAAGGATCTTGATATTTGCGTCGTAGAACTTGATCGCAGTCTCAAGCTCACTCATGGAGTCAATCTTCGCATGCAACAAGATGTACCTCTTCACATCTGCATCAAGACCTTTCAACACAATCATGCTCTGATCCGCTTCACTCAACGCAAGGTCTGGGAACGCAGCAACAAGTCGACCATACTTTGCAAGCTCAACCTGCACGCTGCGAAACACTTCCAAAGGACGATCCTTCGTAGAGGCAGGGGGTTGGTATCTCAACATCTCTTCTCGCAAGGTCGAGGCTTCTATCCTCGAGCAAACCGACAGATCTTGATGCAAGCGCCTCAACGCCTCATAGCCTGCCGGAACACCAAGCTGTTCACGCTCAACTTGCTTCAAAATGTCAAGCCCACGGGAAAAGTTCGCAAAGGACTGCCGAAGGTAAAGGAACACTCTGGTACTCCTAATGCTCTCTCCTTTCGCCAAGTCTTTGTTCAAGATTGGCTTGTCTTTCACAAAACAAGCCTGCACTTCCGACGGTATCCTATCATCAAACAAGGCAATCCATGGCAAAAACACTTCAAGGTACTCAACCCATGCTTCGATCTCGGCACGCCGACCCTCGTTCATGCGTCCACCATCCAACATGGGCAACTTCGGCACATATGAGTCTGCCTTAGGATTCCTGATAGGAGCGCCGTTCCCATCATCAACCTCCGTGGCGTGGTCCACGCTGTCACTGATGCTACTCAAGCTACCAGCTCCCTTGCCTTTCTTCTCAGCACTTGTCCGGTCCTGGACCAGCTGCTGCACCAGCGACATCATTTGAGATATCTGCTGCTGCTGCTGCTGCACTGTCTGAACCAAAAGCTGGGATCCCAGGGCTGCCTGAACGGCAACGGGGTCCGCTGCAGGTGGTGGTACCAAACCTGTGGTGACATGGGTGAAGCCATTGCCGGTATGGGGGTGCCCATAGCAGTCGGAGAACCAACCACCGGGCTTCCTGTGGGATGCACTGCACCCGACAAGTTCGACATCGGGCTGAAAGCAACTCCACTACCGACAACGGGGTTCCTTGGTGGAAGTGACGAGTGTCTAGACCCTGAAGGCCTCTTATAGGAGGCTCAGCCCCTCTCCTGCCTCTCTCGCGAAGCATTTGGGGTTCACTCTCACCTATGTTGGTAGTACGATCGCCTTCCACGGCCCTCCACCAAGACAACTCAAGCACACACCAAGTCAGCGTATTGGGCTCACTTTCTTTCTTTGCAACAGGAGCTTCCACGCTCCGCTACCACGTTAAAAACCCAAGATGCCAAGCAAGGCACCAAGGATACAACCAAGCCAACTCACACAAGTCCAAACCAAGCAAGCAAGCTCAGACACTCGGACAACTTCTGTTTCGGCTTGCAGCACTCACACCAGTGCTCGTCACTTGAGCCAAAATGGAAAACGTATTACAGCTCTCCAACTTGACAGCTCGGCTTAAAAGACCCCCAAAACTACCCTCAAGTCACGAAACTCGACGAGAGTGGTTTCCTTTGAGGCAAAGCGTTCCTGCACCGCTAATCGTACTCAGGCTACTGGGAAAACTTCAAAAGCTGAGCAGACAAGCTATGCACACAAAACTGCAAACTGCAAAACTCACCGTGTCGCACCCTCACAGGATGACGCACAGTCTCGAACTTCTACATCTCCCACTCCCTTTTCTTGAAACACGGGTACGCCACAGAGTTGTTCTCTTCAGGTGGTGTGATGATCCACGCTTCAGGCAACACTCTTGCCTGAGCAAAGATGAATCAGGAACATGCCCGCCTCTCCCTCCCTTTTCTGTGTATGACAGGTTCTCTGCAGAGGAATGCAACACCGTTGCTGGTCCATGCTGCGAGTGGACCTCATTTCGGTCTAAGAGTGCCTGAGACTTCTCTTTTGCTCAAGCTCGTGTCAGTTGAACTCATTGAGAACTCGTCATGGAGCGAACTGTTGACACTAGCTTAGCTTGACGAGTTTCGTCAGTGGCTGCGCACCTTGAACATGAATTCCCTGATGAAGGTGCCCAAGGTTTTGGAAGACGTTCTTGGAGAGCGAGAGGATCCTCGAAGAGATGAGGCAACACTGCGTTTGCGTCAGTGGCAGTTTGCGTGAAAGTTCCTGTCTAAGGACATGTTAACTTTGTTGTCCTGCATGCTGGCTCAGAGTTGTGTGTGTGTGTAGTTGTAGGAACTCCGTAGTTGTGCCTTGGAGGCTCGACGGAAGTGCTGCTTTAAGTGGGAAAGCCTTTTGAATTGCTTGAGTTGTAGGGATGTGTGTCTGGAAGCTGTAGAAGTGACTGTGCACGTTTTGCTTGCTTTAGGTGTGGTTGGGAGGTCCCGAGAACTCCCACTGACGTTTGAGTTTGTTTTGTGGCTGTGGAGAACACGTGGCAGAGCAGAGTTTTCACCTGTGTGTAAAGAGTTTCACTGACGAAGCCTCCGGCTTATGACTTTGGCTCATCGTGAGAAAAAAGGGTTCAGCGCGCTGCTGCTGTGTTTTCACATGGTAGCGGAGCGTGTGTAGCACGCTCGTAGAAACTGGAAGCCATGGCTGACCCCGGCCCCTGTGCCTGAAGACGAAGACGACGAAGCTTTGTTTGGCCCCGGTGGTGCCCAGGACGGGCACCAACCGCCAACACAATCCCCTGGAGCTTCTGCTTCAGTGGGAGGACCCGCCACGGTCGTCGGACTTGACCCTCAACTCCAGCAGATGATGGTCCAGATGATGCAGAGTCAGCAAATGATGATGCAGAATCAGCAACAGACACTTCAAGTTCTGGTGGCAAAGATGGAGGCCGACGAGAGAAGGAGACGTGAGCAGGAAGCATTGTCTGCAGCTGTGAGCAACCCATTTGGGGGTGCTTCAAGTGCAGCAGCTGCTGGAAGTCCCACGGCAAAGGCTTCTGCTCCTCCACCGGCACCATCACAGAACCTGCATGTTGGAAGTAACCGTGCAGAGAAGTATCTGCCAGCATTGCCGCTCATCGATAATGTGTCGATGGGAAAAGGGCGTGTGAGAGAGCTGGAGGAGTACCATCGGTGGTGCGAGGTGCTTGCTTCCTGGCTGGCGTTGATAGACGACAACTATGTCAATGAGTTGCGCCAGGCAATGACGCATGACCGTGAGATCAAGCAGTCTGACATGGCAGTTCCGGTAGCCTCGCGTTCGGCAAGGTTGTTTTACTACCTGCAACAAAGTCTGCAGAAGTTCGAACGTGGGATGGAACTGGTGAGAAGCACGTCGATGCGTCAAGGACAAGCTGCTTGTGGTTATGAGGTGATGCGTCAAATGCACCAGACCTTCAGCATTGTCTCTCGCATGGAGGCCATTGCTGTGAGAGATGAAGCCCTTCGCCTAACTTCGAAGGCGAGTTCGTACAAGCGACCGCTTGACTGCGTCCGCTTCCTTGAGGACGAGCTTGGGAAGGTAGACCAGAAGCTGCATCGGTTCCCTGAACTGAGGCTTGGAGCATCTGATCGTTCAACCCTTCTTCTTCAATCTGTCAGCCCAGAGTGTAGGCATTACGTTGTCCTGCATGGGAAGTCTGGGAGCTGGGAGGAACTGGTTGAAAGCATCCGGTTCTACGAGGAGCAAACCCGATTGTGTGATGCTGGTTCGCTGAATGCAGTTGGGGAGCGCGGCCTCTGCTGGAACTGTGGCAAATCAGGCCATATGAGTTGGCAGTGCCCCGACAAGAGCTCTGGCAAAGGGAAGAAGAGGGATGAACCGAAAGGTGGAAAGCCTTCTGGTTCCAAGAATCGAGAGAAGAGCCCTAAAGGGAAGGGCAAAGGCAAAGGGAAGACAGACAAAGGAAAGGGTGGAAAGCCCAAGGGGAAGCCCAAGAACAAAGGAAAGCCCAAGGGCCGAGCTGTGGAAGACGAGCAGTCTGATCAGGTGATGGCAATGCGGTCTCATCATCTGAGTGGCTTGGGTCCGGGGACAAGAACTAATGAGCCCAATGAAGCTGAGCCCCCTCGTCTCACCATGACGAACGGAGAGATCGAGAGACTGAACCAGTCATCCTCTAGGAATAGCTCTTTCGCATGGCTCATTGATAGTGGAGCCACCTGCCACGTGTTGTCAGAGAGTGCGTTGGGTTTTTACGAAGTCGTCAAGGAGCATTCGGGACCTCTTCCTGTGCTCATGAGTGCTAGCGATACGCCCATGGAATGTGTCAAGTTGGTTGACATTCGGGTGAAGTTTGGGAAGTTGGGGCCCGTAGTGCTTCAACAGGTCTTGGTTTGCAAGATTGGTTTCAACGTAGTCAGTTCTTGGCAAGCATCCCTTTCGGGATGGAGTACCTGGCTCACCTCAGAGCCTGGAGCAAGCTGCTTGGTGAAGCAGACGGAACGAGGTTCCTCGATGTGGGTGCCTTTGGTTCGTGAAGCCAGGAGCTGGTGGGCGTTGGCTAAGGAGATTGGCCCTACCAAGGCAAAGCCGAAAGGAAGAAGAAGCAAAGGGGACTCACCCAAGCCGGGGTGGAGCCCGAACGACGACGCGATGGAAGTGGATAAGGTGCAGAAGAAGGCACCGCCCAACGTAGGAAGAGCATTGGAGGTGACGCCTTTTAAGTTTTTGTTGCGAGCATTTTCAGTGAAGCAACATGTGGGGGAACATGAGCTGCATGAGCATGTTTTTCAGGAGCGTTTGAGTGGATGTGAGCATGCTGCAGTTGCGAAAGTAGGAGTAGACCTGGAAACCCCACCCTCTGCATGTTGTGCTGAAGCTTTATGTTCCGCCGCAGCTGTTTTGCTTAAGTCTGCAAGCAACACGTCTTTGGAGAAGCAAACCAGTAGGGACACACGCTGTGGAGACAAGGGTTTTGAGTGCGTAGGGGTAGGGCCTGTGCCGCTCCAGCCTCAGAGTGTTTGCATTAGGAGTAGGAGTGTCTTGCGTGTAGGACGTAGGAGTGACTTGCACCCCAGCGCTTGTGTGCCTGAGTGTTTGTTGGGACAGAGGGAAGAGAGGAAGTGTGCCTTTCGGATTTTGCGTTGGCCAGGAGTGTTTCTGAAAGCATTGCTGGTGTTGTGTGCTCTAGGAGTGTTTTGCTCAAAGCCTGGAGCCTTTGTAAGGGACCTTGGAAAGGATGGAGCTTCCGGAAGCCTCGCCTCCGCTCTGTCTTGTGAACTCCCAAAGTGGGAGTGTGGCCCAGGTGGAAGCCTTTTCGACGAGCATGATTGCTCGTCTTGCGCACCGTTTCGAGGAGGAAGGTCAGCTGTCTCTTTCGAGGCAGCTTCTCCAAAACATCGACCTTTTTACCTCGACCCCTGGCTCGGTCGAACGGCTGTTGGGGATTCCAGCCTGCCTTGGGGAGTTGGAGACACAGGAGTTGGTGGTCAATACAAGCGGCATTGCGGTGAAGCAACCTATGCTCATTGCCGAGCTGCGAGCCATTGCTGCTCCGACGGTGGACCAGTCGGTTTTGACGGACACCCTCGTCGAAGAGCACGACCGTCGTGCAGAGTATGCAAGGTATGGCTATGTTTTGACCACCATGGGGGTGGTAGTCGCCGATGTGACTGCTACCATCCGCCAACCGCACCTTCCATGCGAGCAAAGGGGGTACTGGCGCAACAATCAGGTTGGCATCCAGCTCACCTTGAAGAAATTCCTTCTGTACCTGGAGGCGATTCGAGAGTTGCGGTGCCATCCTGCTCAATACCAGTTGTTCGAGGCAGGGCTAGCAAGCATTCTGCCAAACGAGCTCAAGGTCGAGCGTGTGCCGGCTGCCGACTTGAGAGCGCTTTTGGCGGACGTGCTCGTCCAGAGCAACCGCCGGGTGACCTTGGCTGCTCAACCGCCAACTATAATACCGGATGTTGCACCATCCGCGTCGGGTGGCACGGCACCGCCTCTTCACAAAAGTGCCCCAGCTCCACCTCCTTCGGGGTGGGCTTTGCTCAACCAAGCGCGTGCAAAAGCCGAGGCAATGATTCGATTGCATGCCGACATGAAGAGAGCTGCAACAGCCGAGGTGGCTCCATCATCGTCGACGGGCCCCGCTTTTCCACCAGGGCCTCCGGCTTTCTTGCCGTTCAGCCCTCCTTCCCCGCTTACGCCGTCCGTCTTTTCCTATGCTCCATCTTCGGCACCAGGCACGCCTATGGAAGCAGGCATGCCTCTAACTCCGCCTCCTCTACCTCCTCCATCTTGGGCACCAGGCACGCCTATGGAAGCAAGCCTGCCTATACCTCCGCCTCCTCTACCTCCTCCATCGACACCGCACCCAGATACATTGAGGGAGCTTGCGGGCGAGGTTCCAATGGAGGTCGAGATGCCGATGACGCCCGTGGAGGCATTCGGTGCCCCTGGGACCCCTATGGACGTGAGTTCCGAGGTCCCAAGGGAGCCAATGGTCGGTGGGATTGGAAGTCCGGGGAGCGCTTCTCCTTTGACCCCGCCGGCAGAGACGAGTATGGTGGTTCCAAATCCACCGATGGACAATTCGGATGTGGGAAACTCGGGCTCCGAGATGGATTGATATGCTTGGGTATGGGCCCTGAGGGCCTAAAAGCCGGGCATGAGTTGCTCCGATCTTCGCTGCAATGCACAAAATTGGTAGGAGTAGGTCTGAAAGCCCTGCTGTTTGCAGTAGGAGACTGGCTGTGTGCATTAGGAGGTAGGGTAGGAGCGTTTGAGTGCTTGGTAGGTGACTGTGAGTGCAGCCTGCCTGCCGCGAATGGGTCTGCACACTGTCCCTCTGTGCCCAGGTCTTCATGGAAAGGAAGCAGTGCCTTGGCTTTAGGGTTGGTTCTGGGTTTGGTTTTCAGAGGTTGGCTGCGTAGGTGCGTGAAGCTTTTGAGTGTGCGCCGTAGGAGTAGGCTGAAGTTTGTGCGTGTAACTTTGGTAGGACGTGTGCCACGTAGGTCTTGGAGTGTTGTGCGCCGCCTGTTGTTTTTGCGTGGCGTGCTTGTTTGTGAGTTGAAAGCTGAGCCTACGGGCGAGGAAGCAAAAGGGCCAATGATGAAACGTTGGCGTGCCTTTAAGAAGTGGGCCTTGTGTGGGCTTCGGTCCCTGCGGGGGTCCGAGCAAAAGAAGGCCGTGGCACGTTCTGAGGCCCTGCGTATGCTTGCTGGTTTGCCGACCCCGGTTGTTGTGAATTCGGAGTCGGAGGAAGAGTTGATTCCTGATCCGTTGGAAGCTGAACTTGCGAAACCCAGCGGAAGTGAACCCCCTAGGCCCTCCGATGTTCGAAAGAAACCCCGTGTGGAGAATGTTCCCTCAGGTGAACCGGGTGCCCTGAGTTCCCCGGAGGTGGTGAGCGATGCTCTGGATCCTGAGGTTCCGGTCTATTTGACCTCGGAGCGGCTGAAGGCGCACCGAAATAAGGGCCACCAACCTTATCTTAGTTGCTGTGACACATGTCAAAGCGCTAGAGGGAGAGTGCCGGCTCGTAGGAAGCACATGAAACACCACCACGGACCCGGAGAGTTGCAAGTCGACTTTGGATTTTTCGGAAAGAATGTTCGTTTCCTTCTCATGGTTCATGTGGTGTCGGGGTACATACATACCGTGGTCTTAGGACCTGAGGATGAAGTGCCCGCTGTATCGGTTTGCAAAGCCTTTACGGAAATGGGATTGAGTGGATTGGACATTGTTGTCCACGGGGACCAAGAAAATCTCCTCGAGAGTGTTTTCCGCAATGCAGCGAAACACCGGACATTCGGGGGGAGGTCAATGCACTGGGTCCCGTTCGCGATAAACAGACCTCAAGCGAAGGGCATTGTTGAACGCCATGTTTGCCTTGTGAAAGAAGCGTTCTGGTCTGTTTGGCTGGGCTTAGAAGAGCGTGTAGGTGAAAAGTTGCCTCTAGGGAGCCATCTGTTTGTTGAGGCCATGAGGTACTCTGTGAGGATGCATAACTTGTTTCATGTGTCCAAGGAACACAGCACGCCTTTGGAGAGACTGCGTGGGTCGACAGTTCAGCCAGTGAAGAGCTGTGAGTTTGGGGTTGTGGGTTTTGGAAAGCCGCAGAAGGACTACCCAGAGCACCGCGGAAAGCGCTTGGTGAGGGCACTCTATGTAGGACCTCACGGTGCTAATGGCTCTGGGATTCGAGTCTTTGTTCCAATAGGTATTGGAAAGCCCCCTCGTTTGGAAATCTTCAGCTCTTTTCGTGCCAAAGATCCAGTGGAGTTTGACAAAGCTGCTTTGCGTGACCTTCGAGGTAATAAGGAAGACCCTGAAAGACCCATCAAGTTCGATGTTCCAATCGATGGTCCGAGTCCGCCGCTTGATTCCCCAAATCTCCCTGAAGGAAGTCTTGAGTTTCCTGTTGAACGCACCGAACCACCTGCTCTTGAGGGCCCTGAAGCAATGGAAGAAGAAGGAGAGTTGGATGGGTATTCTCCGGATTTTTCGGACGTGCCTGAAGAAACAGGCATGGAGGTTGAGCCTCCCGGAGGCGTAGGTCTTGAGGACCTCGACGCCCCTATGGATCCAGGAGAAGACGATGCCATGGAAGAGGGCCTGACGTGGCTCTATGAGCATGGCCTTAGGCAACTCTTTGATGGGCCTGACTTGAGAGTGACGACAAAAATCCGTAAGGGAGATAATGTCAAAGAGTGGTTCCGTATGAAGTTTGGTGGAAAGAAGATTTGGGTCCATGTCCCGGACAATGCGGTTTGCGAAGTTTCTGGCAAGGTTTTGCCTCGTAAGCATCTTGAAGAAGGTATGAGACTCGAGCTCTCAGAACTTGATGCTTTTGGTGTAGCTACGATTATAGGAGAAGCTGAGGCCCGTAAACGAGCTACGCGGAGAATCCATACGACTAGGTGGGTTCTGACTTCGAAACCGTCGGCCACGAACCCTGAACGAGTTCGTGCTCGTCTTGTTGTGAGAGACTACGCATTTGGATCCAATCCTCTAGCTGATGGGATATATTCCCCCACCACGTCTTTGGAAGCCTTGAGAGGTGTCCTTGCTATTCATGCTGTCAGAGGTGGCACCTTGTTGTCAGCAGATGTGAGCGTTGCCTTCATGCAAGCGCCTGTGCAGGGAGTAGAGTGTATCCGGTTTCCGAATGGGATGTATGATGAGGAGAACAAGCCGCTGTTTGCGCAGCTACACAAAGCCATGAATGGCTTGAGAGTAGGACCACTGAGCTGGTACCTAGAGTTTACAAGCACGCTGCGTAAGCAGTTTGGGTTTGGTGAGACTGCCGACCCTACTGTGCATCACCGGCTTGAGAAGGATGGTGCGCTGACCTTGGTGTTAGTGTATGTTGACGATCTCATCATCTTTTCCCAGAATCCGCCAGTTGCCAAGGATCTGTACGCTAAGCTAGCGAAGATCTATAAAATGAAGCAGACAGGGCTTCTAGAACCTGGCAAAGACTGGGCAGCTCGAGTTCTTGGGTCGAGTGATCGCCCGAACCACTGAGCACGGACCTGTGTTCTTTGGCCTGAAGCCGGGGTACTTGAAGTCGCTTGGAGAAGAGTTTGGCATTAGCGGAAAAGGTGTGAAACCAGTGCTGGGAAACCTCGAGAGGGAGTACCGGAAGAAGGAGGCTGGAACACCTATCAGCACTGAGGCGTATGAACGCTATAGACGTGTGCTTGGTAAGTTGATGTGGGCAAGCCTGACGTTGCCGCATTTGTCCTACCCGGTAGGATTTCTGGGCCGGTATCAGAGTGACCCAGATAGCCAGGCAGAAGCTTGCTTGAGACGCGTGGTTCGCTGGGTGATGGCTTTGCCTGAGTACCTTCAGCGATTTTCGGCAGAAGCGTTTGAGTATCCTTGCTGCGCTTCGGAAACCATGCTCTCTGGCTTTGTGGATGCGTCATGGAACATTTGCTCTGTGTCTGGTGCTATCGTGAAGTGGCATGGCATCATGATCAAAACTTTCTCGCGGAAACAGTCGGTGACCGCGTTGAGTTCGGCGGAGGCCGAATTGGCAGCCCTGACTGAGGCAGCCAAAGAGTCGGTGTACTTGTCTTTGCTCATGGAAACGCTCCTGTATGGAATACCCAAAGGAGAGACCGGTGAGTTTCCGATTCACCTGGCTTCGGATTCGGAAGCCGCTTTGTCGATTAGCAAAATGACGGGGTTGTTACGCCGTGTTCGGCACCTGGAGCTTCGTCATCGCTATCTTCAAGAGCTAGTCCACCTGGAAAGGCTGATTCTAAGCTTCATCAGTGGAGAACGGAATCCAGCCGATGGACTGACGAAATCTCCTGAGGAGTTGTTGCTTGAGCATTTGCTGGTTGCGTGTGGACTGGAAAGAGTGTGTGAAGAAGACCTTCAGGGTCTTGTAGTTCCTGAACACCTTCGTGAACGAATGGAAGAACTTGAAGAAGTATGTGAAAAGCTTGAGAAAATCCCGACAAACCTGGCGAAGTACGAGCCAGTGGCAAGAGACCTTGCGTTGGGATCTGTTCCTCTGCTTGTGATCGAGGTGTTTTGTTCAACGGACAGTGCGTTGTGCCGAGCGTGTGCTCGTGACCGAGTAGCATATATAGGCATAACTGAGAAAGAAGACTTCTTAAACAAGAGTACTCAAATGTTTCTAGGAGAGGTCTTGCTGTGTCTGTTGAGTAGGAAACCGCCCCAGATCTATGTCCACATAGCTTCCCCGTGTACCGCTGGATGTAGCTACCGCTTTAAGAACTGGCATCGACCGAAGTTTCGACATCGGTGGCGAGAGCAGGTCAAGAAGCATGTTGCATCTTGGAAAGCTTTAGGACGACTTCTGGAGGACCGCTGCAAAGAGATCCTGGTTACCCAGGAATGGCCAAAGAACTGTGGTCTTTGGAAGGAGGAAAGTTATCTGAAAGAAAAGAAGCGCCTTGGTCTGAACTTTGGAAGAGTTGTGGACCGTTGTGCCTTCGACGGGGTCTTTAAGCGGTGGTTCTTTGCTACAAACCGAGAGGAGTGGAGTGAAATCTTCTCTGGAAAGCCCTGTGACAAAAGTCATCAGCATGTTTCACTTGCTAGTGTCGAAGAAACAGGTATCTATCCGACTAAACTGGGTAGAGCTCTTTTGCGTGCTGCGAAAGTCACGTTAGGTCTTGTAGGAACACCTTCTTAGGTCGGCAGTAGGAGTGCTCGCTTTCGGACTTTGCCTGGGATGAGATGTTTAAGCACTGGAAACACCGAGCTGTGAAGAAGTGCGTGGCTCTGAGGCATCACAGTCCAAGCGGGGGTGTGAAAGTTCCTGTCTAAGGACATGTTAACTTTGTTGTCCTGCATGCTGGCTCAGAGTTGTGTGTGTGTAGTTGTAGGAACTCCGTAGTTGTGCCTTGGAGGCTCGACGGGAGTGCTGCTTTAAGTGGGAAAGCCTTTTGAATTGCTTGAGTTGTAGGGATGTGTGTCTGGAAGCTGTAGAAGTGACTGTGCACGTTTTTGCTTGCTTTAGGTGTAGTTGGGTAGGTCCCGAGAACTCCCACTGACGTTTGAATTTGTTTTGTGGCTGTGGAGAACACGTGGCAGAGCAGAGTTTTCACCTGTGTGTAAAGAGTTTCACTGACGAAGCCTCCGGCTTATGACTTTGGCTCAAGTCGTGAGAAAAATAGGGTTCAGCGCGCTGCTGCTGTGTTTTCACAGTTTGTGGACCTCGAGCATGAACCTGAGCGACCAAGTGACAATGCTGCGTCAAGCTCAGCATCAACCACAAGCTTCTTAACGTGACTCACCGTATCCTGTTTCAGGCCGACTCACTAGGTCGAACCTGTAAGAGCAGCAGTGGCCGCAGAGCTCAGACTTCGCTCGTTTCAGTAAGGTGCTAAGACCTACTCAGCCACAAGGTGCCAGAGCCACAGTCATCGACCCCACTTGGACAAAAGAAGATGTCCGAATTCTGTTTGCTTCACTTGCATGATCTCTTTTGAATGTAGTTCTGAATTTATATATTCCCATGATGACCAATACGTTCTCATCTTGATGCCGGTCCATTGACGAGATAATGCTTTGAATTCTAAGCGGCATTTCCGGCAAAGTCAAAATGCTCGCTTAGGCTTAGGATTCCGTCGGCCTTTGTTAGCTTTGGTAGTGTGGCTTGAACTTGCAGCGAACGTGAGCATGTGAACCTAGTAGCATGTGCTTAGCAGCAGCATGAAGCAGTTTTTGCATGTTTTCTTTGCACTCGGCTGATTTTGCGACACGTTTGAAGAGAGTTTTGTACTGTGTACAAGTAGCTGGAACAGCGAATTCGGGGATCATGGTTTTCGCGATGGTTTTTGGAACCAGCGAATTCGGGGACCATGGTATTTACGATGGTTTTGGAACCGGCGAATTCGGGGACCGTCGCTTTTGAAACCAGCGAATTCGGGGACCATGGTGTTTGCGATGGGTAGCTCTAAGATGTCAGCAGATCATGTGGGCTCAGCATTTTGCACCCACCCTCCACTCCCAAGTCAGTATCTGTTGTGCATCCTTCAGGATGCCACTCACTGTCACTTCAAGTGTGTATGGCCTGGCAGTGCAGCTCCCAGAGGCGCTCGGTCGCACTAGCTTCCCCCTGGTGTGGGCTCCTGTTTTTCCTGGCCTTCGCATGTGGTGCAAGTGAGCGCTTTTGTGCGTGTTCGTACTATGCTACTTTCTTTTGCGTCAGCTCGTGCCTCAAGGGAGTACTTTTCATCAATCCGTGCAAATTCTCATTTTGTTGTAGCCCAGTGCCAGCTTTCCTTCCAGAAGCGGAGGATTTGTTCAGGCTTGCTGGATCTGGCGGGGGTCCTTTGCGTTTCTTTAGCGTCGACTTTGCTACCACCACATCGAGTGAAAAGAAAGCGTTCGCAACGGGAATGTCGTGTGCAGTTGAGAGCTGGGGTGGCTGAACATGGTTTTGTACTAACTAACATGCACGGTGACTTACTTCGACTCTTGCTTTATTCAGCTTGGAGTGCCGGGACGAATAGCAGTTGCGTGCATCCTGAGTTCTTGCTTCCTGAAAGGCGCTCTGGACTATGAGCTTGGGCTTCAGGGCGACTGCCGATGATGCTCATGGCTGACGGCTCTCGTGTTGGCCATCCCTCTTCTAGTTTAAAACAAAAAGCAGCCTCATTCCGGACACCAAAAATGGGCCGTCGATTTTGGACTCCTTGAACGATGCAGAAGCCAGATCTGGCAGGAGACGTGCGGCAAACCCGGAGGGCCCAGAGTCGACTATTGCATTTGAAGCAGGCGTTGTTGAAAGAGTTTGACGACGTCTTTTCGTTGAAAATTGACAGCAGATCGAGACAAATTCAACCGCGCTAGTTGTTGATATAGCTGAAGCGCGCGATGCTGCTCCCCGTGAGGAATCGCATTTGTTCCTATCAAATGTGAACAAGCGATCGTCAATTCAAGATCACCCCCCTCGAAATTTGTTCCAAATCACATATTTTGGAACTTTCAAATTTATGGACTCTGTGGTGGCTACCGAGCCCTACGCTGCTGTCTGCGTGTGTCGAGTCACTACGTTTTTGATTTAACCGTCTGCCTGTTGGGCAAGGCTGCTGAAAAATGATGGGCATTGCTTGCGGGAAGGGATCATGGCTGGGAGGCCGCATGTTTTTTCGCTTGCAACGTTGTGGCTAGAAGTGCTTCTGGTAGTTTATGGCATTTAGGGGTTGGCATTTTTCTGTGGTCGTGGATGATCGTTGCATTGATGGTTTTGTAACGCATTCACGCTGACATACGTCATTCCCCAGCAAAGTTATGGATTTCAATGTCAAGGAAATCAACTAGCAATATGCACCTTCCATGCGCAGTTAAGCAACAACCCCATCTCCTTACAACCCCATCTCCTTGCATCGTACCAAGACGCAGTAGCAGCTCGTAGCAAATGTATGTATGGCAGTATGGTTCATGAGTTGTGGTTTCTTGATGGCAACGTGCCTACTGCAATCATGCGTCTTGAGCAGAAGTGCCGTTAGTTGTGTTGTATGGAGCCATGCATCATGGTCATCATGGCCATCATGGCCTTGGTTCGCAATGGGCAGATGACGACAAAGATTATATGTGCCTCCCGGCACTGCACGCCAAAAGTGACCAAGGGTCGCGTGTGGAGGGCAAGCGCGTTTACCCACGCGCAGACGTTGCTTGCCAAGGCGGGGCGTGACTTCGCATAGCCATCAAAGATGTGGCAATCACCGAGTCAAATCCGTTCTTCACTTTCGTTGTCTAGTGCAGCTGTTTTCAAGAAGTGGTGTGTACACTGGAATTACAGCTTCCGTGCAACTGTGTCTTTCGCATGCTTCGCTTTTGATTTGCCAAAAAATGCAGAGGATCCGAATGTGGCAGCCTTTTGAAGAATGACATGTACGCCTGGCAGTTCCACTCCGCAGCCGGAGTTCACACGGCGCAGCAAAGCAAGGCATCCTTGCGAGTTTACTCTACGGAAGACCACAGCAAGCTTTACGACGCTCGGAGTACGTTGTGATGAAGTCGCGGTGATCGCAGTGATCGTTTTCTTTAGCTGGCTGTTTGTATCTGTTAGTGTGTTGCTGCACACTTGGAGAGCTGCACACGCTGCTTAAAGTCTTCGTAGAAGCGGTGGCTAATGGGGCTAATGCGGCCAATGCGGCTAATGCGGCTAATGACCGTCAGGACGGCCTGGCTGGGCGGCCGCATGTGACGGGACCCCCACGGCCATACGACACCCCGCGTCGCCGATTCCCGGGGGCCAATGTCTCACAAGTGGATGGGTTTCTTGGCCCTTGCGAGTCGCGTGAGCGTTTTTTATTGGGGGGGGATTTCTGGGGGATTTTGGGGGAGGTTTGGGATTTGCGCGATTTGGGGGAGGCTTCTGCGAGATGACATGACTCCATTGGCTTCGGAGCATCCCTCTCAGTACGGGGAGCTCTACAACGGAGCTGCTGGAGTCCATAAACATTGGCTTCTGAAGCCAAAGGCAGAAGAGCAAGGCGAAGTGCAACGCAGCCTCTTGGCTACGACACTGTGTGAAACACTGTATGACACTGAGTGTTGCTGTGCGCTTCGCATCTTCGCATCTTCGCATCTTGACTGGGGTGTTTGTCATGTTTGTTTTGCTTGTGCAGCTGTTTGTTAGCCGGTGAGGTGATTTGTGTGAGGCCTGTTAAGCCACTCCCTGAAACAGGCTGTGGTGGGGCAGGCCCGTCCCAAGTGGACGAGATTCTTTTGGGACGCGACATAGACGGGTCCACCACTTCGACGTTGAAGCAGCTGGAGTTTTCGAGGGGCGCAGCGGGTTGCAAGAGCATTGGTGTGGCTCCCAAGCTCATGGGAAAGCGCTGCGTTCCAGGCGGCGCCTCGGAGGTGGACGAGCTCATTTGGGGCACGGATGTCGATGGCTCCTCGGATCCTGTGTTCTTAAAGGCCAAGGACCAGCTCTTCCGAGGGGCGGCCGGGGTGCCCGGGGCGGCAGTGGCCGGGGCGGGAGTCGGAAAGATGCCGCTGACCAGCCGAGGCCCGCAGGACCCTCGAAAAAGATTGAGACAGAATGGCCGGGGGTATCTCTTTTTGTTTCTCCTCCCTTTGAAGAGGCCGGCGGCACTTGCCAGCAACAACGAGTGCACCGAGTGCCATACCAAGTGCCACACCGAGTGGGCCGAGCGAGAGCAAAGCCGAAGGTCGCCGGCACCTTGCAGGACCTGCGGGATCTGCAAAGAAAGAAGTAGCTGAAAGGGACATCTAAAAAGAACGGCTCTCTTTCTCTCTGAGACCTTTCTCGTGTTTTTGTGCGCAGGACCTGCAGATCGAGTGGCATTTTTGTTAGGCTCCGGCATGGGTCGGATTTTCACTTCTTCGCTCCTTCGCTGCTTCGTACTGCTTCGTACTGCTTCGCTGCCTTCGCTGCCTTCGTGCTTTGTCTCTTTGTTTTCTCCCATGTTCCCTTTCATGTTTCTTTGCTCCCTTTCACGCCCTGCTCTTGTCGCCTTGCCATTCTGGAAGGGAAGCCCGACAAAGGGAAGGAGGAGGAAAGCCAAACTTTGGGCCGTGGCCGTCGCCACATTCCGGCTACTAAGCTGCTGCACCGTCTGTAGCTGCACTGTAGCTGCACTGTCTGCCACTGCACTTTTGGTAGCTGCACTTTTGGTAGCTGCAGAGTTGTAGCTGCTCTTGAGTTTGTTTTTTGCAGTCCTAGGCTGTGGGAGCTTCTCGGGTGGATGACATTGTGCTGGGCAGAGACATCGATGGCCTGCGAAGGGACCGTTCTAGGGGCTTGATACGTCCTCCATATCTGTGTTTCCAACCCCGTGACAGGCCATCGTAAGCTCTCAATTGTTCTCAAGATGGGGTTAAACTCAGTAAACACACACCGTCCAGAGGTGCCACAGGCCGTTGAGTAGAACTGTGCCAGTGCTGCCAGCGTCGGGTTTGTGGGGTTTTTTCTGCCAAACTCTGAATGTTAGAGGCTTGGGCCGTGGCTGAACCGGGGCTTTTAGCTCGGCTGGGCCTTCCGCAGACAAGCCTCCGCTTCCGAAATCAAGCCATCAGGAACCGGGTGTTGGGAAGTGAACTGAAGCTTTCGGGCCAATTCAAACTGGATGTTGCCAAGTTTCGGTGAAGTGGAGGATAGAGACCTGATGACTGCACCCCCTAAACCCTTAACCCTAAACCCTATACCCTAAACCCTAAACCCTAAACCCTAAACCCTAAACCCTAAACCCTAAGCCCTAAGCTCTAAACCCTAAACCCTAAACCCTAAACCCTAAACCCTAAACCGTTTGACAACGGGTAATTAAACTGTTGAACTCAAACATCGTCTGATTTTGGTCTGTTGAAGCAAGGCCTGTGCTTCTGCATAATGGCCAAATCCTTTCTGAAAAATATTCCTCCCCCCCTCAGACTCGAGCCGGCTGGGAGGAAGCTAGAGGGGGGAGCGGGCCAAGGGGGGACGTGCAAATCGGATGGGCGCCATCCGTTTTTCGAGTCTAATCCCCACCTTCTGAGAAACGCGGGCATCCGCTGAAAGCTTGGGAAAGAGTTTTGGAGACGACAGGCTCGTGATGCGCATGATGCTGGCGTAAAAGGCGGCAAAAGTTGAGCCCTGAGCCCCGAGCCCCTGGAAGACTTTAGTTTGGCAGACTGGCAGACGCTCATCAGCTGCATTTGTGGGCAGACGAAACTGACGAAACTCCATGAAACAATGGCCTCAAGAACAAGTCATCTGCACGGACCAGCTTGTGCGGAGGGAAAGGCAAGGAGGGCAACTGGGGGAGATGTCATATGTGTCACCTGAGCAACATGCCTCACATACCAACAGTTGTGCCCAACATGTTGCCCAACATCTCCAAGTCTGACTCTGCAGTCTGCCTGATGTTCGCACTTTTTGGTGCTGTGCTGCTCGTTGCCAGGCTCCGCCCAGCAGTTTGCGCTCTTCGCCGACGCCGCAGGAGCCGAAGGAGCCCCGAGCGGTTGGGGTGGTGTGTTAGCTGTTGCCTTTTCTTCTTCCCCACCCACCCCTTTTTCTTCGGTGTTTTGGGGTTGTTAAGAGGTTTACTGTTAGATGTGAAGAAAGCTCAACTCTTCTATTCGGAACTCTTCTCCCCGGTCTACTCCTCATCCCAGTGCCCAACCCCAAAGTGACCCCACAACCCCCAAAGAGTTTTTTCGCCGGAGTGCCCAGCCCCAGAGTCTCCCTGGACCAACCCCAGAGAGCGAGTGTCCCCCGGGAGTGCCCAACCCCATTCTATCTCTACCATAGGGTGGGGATGTTCGAAGTAAACTAGTTTTGTTTTGTTTTCATGGTGTTTCCATTCTGTCTCATACAAGCGTGTTTTCTGAGTGGACCGTGACAGAGTTTCCCCGATGCCTTTTCTCGCAGGTGCCGCCGGGCGCCGCTGCGCCAGGGGAGCCCGGCTGTTGATCAACTCAAGGAAAGAGATCTCTCCTCGCTGAAAGTTGTGATTCCAAAAAACGGGGACAGTTGCAGAAGATCCAGGGTCGTATGGGAAAAGGGCACACTGGCACACATGGCTGTGGCATCTGTGGCATTTGATGTGGCCATCACTCCTGAGGCCGGTGAGGAGAGCCGCTTGGAGGGCCGCCGCCACCTCCCCGCCAGGGCGCCCGAAAAATCCAGTCAGAAAACACAGAGAAGATCGAGCACGTTCCTCAGTCGACTCTCTGTGAGAGGCCTTCGGTGCCTCCAGGGTGGACGACGTCGTCCTGGGGAAGGACATCGACGGTCAGCACCCCAGAGTGCCCCCGTGGCTGTCTGTCCCGTTGGCTCTCTCTCTCTCTCCTCTCTCTCCGTCTTTCTCTTTCTCTTTCTCCGCTTTTCTTCTTTTGATGGGGTCTGATGTACTTCTCAGTTTTGAATGCTTGCCCTCTCAGGATCCGCCCAGCAGTTTGCCACCGCCGAAGTTGCAGGCATCGAATGGAGGGTGCGGGGTTCCCCCGCCACACTTCCCCAAGGGGTCTAGGGTGCTCGGCAGATGCTCTGCACATGCTCCGTCACCGTCACGTCAGAACCCCTTCACACGAAGGCCCACAAGACTTAGGAGATTGCAAGAGCTCAGCCAAGAGTTCAGCCAAGAACCTTGAGTGGCCGCCGCGCCGCCACGCAGCCGACCAGATGCAAACTTTCTTGGTAGCAAAATGGTAAAAGAGCAAAAAGAGTAAAAGAGTAAAAGGGTAAAAGAGCAAAAGAGTAAAGGAGTAAAAGAGTAAAAGAACAAGAGCAGAAGAGTAAAAGAGAAAATCATAAGAATGGAAAATTGTAAAATAGTAAAGTAGCAAAAACGTAAAAAAGTAAAATAGCAAAAAGTACAAATAGTAAAATAGTAAAATAGTAAAATAGTAAAATAGTAAAATAGCAAAATAGCAAAATAGCAAAATAGTAAAATAGTAAAATAGTAAAATAGTAAAATAGTAAAATAGTAAAATAGTAAAATAGTAAAATAGTAAAATAGTAAAATAGAAAAATAGAAAAATAGAAAATAGAAAAATAGTAAAATAGTAAAATTGTAAAATAGTAAAATAGTAAAATAGTAAAATAGTAAAATAGTAAAATAGTAAAATAGTAAAATAGTAAAATAGTAAAATAGTAAATTGTAAAATAGTAAAATAGTAAAGTAGTAAGATGATAAAATAGTAAAATGGTAAAACAGTAAAATAGTGAAATGACAAAATAAAATCTGGGTCCAGACGGCACAGGTGGGTTTTCGAGATGCAAGCTGCTGAGGGCGTAGAGGAAATCCTGGTAAATGTAAAGAAACGGAGGAGTTTTCTTTGGATTGCGTCAAAACAAGAAAATAGCAAACTCTTGGTCCAAGCGTCGAAGGTGGGTGTAGTAAAGCAAGTAGAATCCTGGTCCAACATGCAAGGTTGGGTTTTCGAGATGCAAACTGCTTGGTGCCATGTATCTCGGGCGCCGGCTTTGCATCTCGAAACCCAACCTTGCATGTCGGACGCCACAGTCCCCACACACGTCCGAAACAGCCCGAAACATCGGCTTAAAGGGGGGTGTGAAGCTGCAATCCAACAGCACTCAGCAGCCTCAGATTCAAACAAGGGAGCTCAAAGCACCAAACGTTCAGGAAGGAATTCCAATGTGGGAGGGCTTCGAGTTTGGAGTACGATGTGAACTGGGAGGCAGAGTTGCATCCTGAGATCTCCTATGGTCCCCTATGATTTCGTGATCCCCGCGTGAAGCGAGTGAGGCGAGTGAGGCGAGTGAAGCGAGTGAAGCGAGTGAAGCATGATGGGTCGAAGTCTCGCGAGATCTCGCGAGAGAGGTGCTGGCGCTGCCGGGCGGCGCTGTGCTGGGAACCCTGTGTCATCCGTGTTGGCTCTGAGTGTTTTTGCGCAGAACTCAGGTTGGGGTGGATCTTCGTGTACAGGGAAGACGGCACGTGGGGAGCCCGCAGAGCCGCAGAGCCTTCGAGCCTTCTCGCATCTTCTCGCCTTTGGGCGCTTTTCAGTGCCCGTGCCCTCACGTGCCCTCAAAATCTCAGGCGCCGCAGGAAGGAGGACAGCGCTATGGACATGAGAGATGAACGCCAAACAAAATCTTGAGTGAGAGCTTTGTGAGAAAAGCAACATGACTGCTTGTCTTAGCTTTCTCCCAGTCGCTTTTTCTTTTTCGCTCTCTCCCTCTCTCCCTCTCTCCCCCTCTCTCCCCTCTCTCCCACTCACTCCCTCTCTGTTTTTCTTTCCGAACTCATTTCTGGCTCTTTCTCTTTTTCTGAGAGTGTGCCACTCGGAGATTTGAGGAGGCGATGCTGCGGGGCACCGGGCAGCGGGCCCAGAGCGGCTCTCTCTTCAGCCTTTGAGAAAGAGAAGTTTGGGTTGCAAGCTAGACGTGTTCTGTTTTTTGTTTTGCATGTTTGTGCTTTCCCTTGTAGTCTGTCTGCTGTGAGGCTCTCCCACGCGGCCTGGAGCGGCGGCTCCAAGAAGTTGCCGAGGGTTTCTTGTAAAAGAGCCGAATCCCAGAAGCAAAGCAGACTCAATGAAGAAACAAGACTCTCTCGAACTCTCTCAAACTCTCCTCCCTCCTGCCTTTTTTTTTTCTCTCTCTCTCTCTCTCTCTCTCTCTCTCCCTCCCTCTCTCTCGAACGGGGAGGACCAAGAACAGTAGGAGAATGTCCGTGTCTTCTCTCTGAGCTTAGCTCTCCTGAGTTCTCTAACTTTTAGAAAGTCTTCATTCTGAGCTTCTGTTCCCAAATTGCGGACTCGCGAAGCTCGGAACAAGTTCTGGAGAGCAGGCTTAAAACTGGCCATGCCCGAGTTGTGAGAAAGGGCGCGGAAATTTTCCTTGTCGTTTCGGCTTCTCGCTTCACTGCACCCACTGCACTCACTGCACTCACTGCACTCACTGCACTCACTGCACTCACTGCACTCACTGCACTCACTGCACTCACTGCACACTCATTCTGGGTTTGGAGACATGCGCATCGTTGAGCGTTGTTGAGAATCTCGAGATTTCTCAAGCAGCGCAGCCGCAGCGGTGTTGCTGCTGACTTGCCGCAACTGCCCTTCGACCGCCATCAGTTCGACGCCCATCGGTTTCCAGGAGGTTCCCACACAGACGTAGCATGACGTCATGACAACTTGTTCACTACAGGTCTAGAAGACGTGTCCTCTCCAGTTCAGTTCCTGAGATGCAGATTTGCTCGACGCCGCCGTAAGTCATCAAAAGGGGTCCTTAAAAGAGCGTTTTGGGTCGTTTCGCTCTACCTGTAGGCGAAAGTCCGAAGAGGAGAAGAGGCGAACATCGGATCGGGAGTGGAGCAGTGCTCCGTGATGTTCAGCTCCTTGCCGGCAAGATGAACAGCAGTGGAGTCTCTCCCCTACCCCTCCCCCTCCCCCCTCTCTCTCTCTCTCTCGCTCTCTTTCTCTCTCTTTATCTCTATCTCTATCTCTCGCTCTCTTTCTCTCTCTTTCTCTCTCTTTCTCTCTCTTTCTCTCTCTTTCTCTCTCTCTCTCTTTCTCTCTCTTTCTCTCTCTTTCTCTCTCTCTTTCTCTCTCTCTTTCTCTCTCTCTTTCTCTCTCTCTCTTTCTCTCTCTCTCTCTTTCTCTCTCTTTCTCTCTCTTTCTCTCTCTTTCTCTCTCTTTCTCTCTCTTTCTCTCTCTCTCTCCCTCCCTCTCCCTCCCTCCTCGACTCTCCCTCCTCGACTCTCTCACTCTCTCACTCTCTCGCTGCCGCCCTCTCCAATCTCCGATTCTCTTGTGCTTCTTTGGTGCGTGGATGTGCGTGGTGGGAGCTTGTCCTTGTGGACCACTCTCACACCGGTCTCATGTCATCTCCTGTGGAAAGCTTCTGCGTGTTTCTGAGGCGGCTGCTGCTGCACGGACTCTCAGGAGACAAGCAGAGAGAATGAAAGCTCGCAGTGAGAAGTGAGACTGCTGCATCTGCGCGGCTTTGCGGCGAGCTGCGGTGCACCTGCGGTGCACCTGCGGTGCCAGCGCGTCTGAGCTGCAAGGATCCCTTGGAGACCCAGTTCAATTTGCCGATTGCGTCCGATGAGAAGACCGTGCCTTATCTGGCCACCGACAGAAGGCTGCAAATTCTGTTTTGAGAATTGCTGGGCAGCTCTGCAGTGCTAGCTCAACTGCTAGGGTGGCCACCTCGAAGGACAAGCAGAGTTGGTTCTCCAGTATACGTGGAGTTTTTGGGGCGTTGCGTCTTGTCAAGGATGTGCCATCGGCTCGGTGACGGCCGCAGTCAGGGGCAGTTCAACGGCGAGGATGCTAGGCAGAACGGCAAAACGATATGAACCAAAGGTCCACACGTTCCCTGACGCCTGAAGAGAAAGAGGCCGAGAAGGCGCAATCTCTCACAATCTCTCACAGCATCTCACAGCATCTCACAGCATCTCACAGCACTCCGGTGCTTCAAGTCAAGGCGTCTCAGAAGTTGCGTATCCCTTGTCAGGTCCGCTTGCAGGGTTTGGTGAACAACTTCGCCAAAAAAGCGCGGGCACCATGTGAGATCAGGGATGTCCTCGTTTACAGGCGTTCAAGAGGCGTTCAAGAGGTGCTCAAGAGGCGCTCAAGAGGCGCTGTGTCAAGGTGTACTCTCTCGGAGCGCAGAAACGAAGGTTCAGTGAGAGTTCTCTGCAGCTTTGTCTGCCAGCTCTGAGGCAGTGCGAGGTTGCCCTTGCGTGTGCTCCAACTTGTGTTGCACAAATTTTGCTACATGTCTACAGGAGTCGCCGTGGGGCTCTTGGCAGTCTTTGCTGTCTCGGCAGGTACTTCAAAGAAGGCACAGCGACTCGATTCGAGACGCAGTATCGGATAGCTCGCAACCTGGGCCGAGAGAACAGGTCATGGAATGTCACGAAGTTGCCCAAAGACTGGGAAAGACTGCCCAGAGTCGTCTGCCCAAGCACCAAGGATAAGAGTCTGGAGTATCTGATTTTGGTGAACCCGCAGGCTTGGTGTCGATAGCACTCCTGCCCCACAATTCACAGTGAGTGTTCTCGGCAGGAGCCGGGAGTCACGGAAGTCACCTGCCCCATAGCAGCCATCCAGGACCAGAATATAGAACCAGGTCAGAAACATTAGACGCATAGTAGACGCATAGCTTCCTTTAGGGAAAGCGCGTAATCGCTTAGGTATTGCATAGCACCGCTCGTCTCCATGAGTTGACATGTCGTGTCAGTATCTTTGCTGGCCCTCGGAGTCTTTTTTTGTTCTGCGCGATCTGTGGCTCCTCTTTCCTTGCTGTGTCATGTTGTGTCACGTCTGTTCTTGCGTCCTCTGTGTCTCGATTTCTGGTTTCTCGTCTTTTCCGGGCTCTTAAAGATGCGCAGGGCGCAGCTTCCCGTGACTTCCCTTGACCGCGCCCCGTACAAATAATCCTAGCAGAATGCCATACAAGCAAGAGCCTAAACCCCAAGCCCGACACTGCCTCGGCTTTGTTTTGTTCCGTGTCCTCGGCGGGACACCTTAGACGAGCGGATGTTCAAATTGCACTTCTTCGTGTTGTGGGGCACGACATTCGCGCCCTATCAGTTCTCAGGTGCCTGGCAGCACCCGCTTCGACAACCATGTTCTTCAATCTCAAAGCGTGTGCAGAGTGTGACGTGTTGCGCGTGGGCTCCTTCCAGCTGCCGCTCTCCATGACGATGCTTCGCAGTCGAAGGCAACACATCGCAAAGAGCTGAGCGGAGCAGAATTTACTGCCAATCCTAGTTTGTAAAGTTCCGCAATGGAGTGTTTGTTAACGATGCTTTATGTTGATGACATCTTTGTTAGTGGCCCTAGCAAGATGCACGAAATGCTGAACATTGAAGACTCAGTTCCTGCGGGTTTCAGGTACGACGCGAGCGATGTTGCAGGTTTTGTCCGTGAGACGTGAGAAGCGTAGACCTTAAGAAAGTCGCACTACCAATCGGATCCGCAGCCTTGCTGTAGGCCAGAGGCCTCACTAACTTCCTTGAGCGCTCTTCTTGATTTGTGAACACACAATCGCAGTGTCGCACCCAAAAGCCCTCGGAAACACAAAGCACTCGTCTTCTCGCTCAGATTGTTCGAGGACATCTACTCTATGGCTGAGGATGGCACGTGGCGACCTCAGGGGAGTTCGGGCACCCTCTCTTTCATCTCTTTTGTCCGTTGCGTGCCCTATGTGCCCTGAAGGAGCTGCTTTCCACCAGAAGTAGTCACTGCTTTGGGAGCAGAGGACGCAGTGAGTGCCATGACGCAGTGAGTGCCGTAACGCACCGTGCTGTTCGCTGATCCTTTTTTGGCTGGATCACGTTCGTTGAAAGGTCCGTCACTTTCAGCAGCTCGCAATCTGTTGACCGCTCGGACAAAGGGGCGAACAGCGGGAAACAAGGTGTTATATGGTTGTACGGACCGTTGCTTCCAGTACATCGCATCCAGTCCTGTTGTCGATTCTGATGGTCGTTTCTGTTTCCATCTGTCATTCTCTTTCTTCTAATCCATTCAAAGGTGGTCGCCGGATCGTTTTGGTGTGGGTGTTGCATGACCGGTTGATGGCTGCGTACACAACATGCGGGGCCGATTAGTCTGATCTGCATGATCTGCGGATCTGAAGAGAAAATTGGAGCTGCTGACTGAACCTTTTCAGCTTTTTTGCGCAGAATTGGGGGCTAGGACGGAGGAGTGGGAGGAGAGCAGCCAGATGCTTCTACCAGTCTATGAAAAGAAAGTTGCACAATGGTTTCCTCCTTATGCCTCCGGGCCAGGACAGAGAGCGCCTCTTGATGATCGCGCCGGCCTCATTTCTGTGCCGCGGAGCATCAATGCAGGTGCAACGCCTGTGCAGGTGTTTAGCGACGCCGATGGAAAGCTATTCAGGCTCGGGAGAGATCATAGTGATCCAGCGAGGAGTGTAAGGGCAAAACAGGCCCCAAAAAAGTTACTGGAGACCACTTGGTATTTGCCAAGATAGGAATAGCGGTACCCGCACAAATAGGAATAGAATTCCCTTAAAGCGACCCCCAAAAGGGTACCCCTATTTATCAACTTGAGGTGGTCAGATATACAACGTTTTACGGGAATCCAGTTGTCATCAAGCGAAGCCGTGGCGAGGAAATGACATATGTTGAAAGCAACTTATATATACCGAAAATTGTATTATGAGGTTCTGTAGCAAAATTCCTGTACCACCTTGACAACTTTGCGCATATAATGGACCTATACTGAAGTTTTTCGACAACTTCAAATTTAGACTGCTACCATTCGCGTGTTTTTGGTGCTATAGAGTCAATTGATGGTATACTATCACTCATGATTACTCATTTGAAATTTCTGATTCAGATATATATATATATATATACATATAGGCATATAGGATACAAAGTTTGAGACCTTATATTGAAACCACTGCTGGTATAAAATGTAGAGAGAAGGGAAAAGAATGTAAACGAAATGAAGCAAGATACAACACCTGAACCAACACGGAAGCTGCTAGAACATATGTGCGAGTTATTAGAGGAAGACGAAAGACCAAATGATCATCGTGGCAGGTATTCACAAAGACAGAATACAAACTGCAACCTGTAAATAGCCATGATGTGATCCAGAATATTGTATCATCGTTATTTTATTTGTGGGAGCACGTGCATGTTTCGGGGGAAATGGTTAAAGTGTTGTGGGAACTGCCTTCGTATCTGTTGAGAAATGTTTGAGTTGATTGAAAGTTCATTATTTGTTATACTGTATTTGTTTTTTTTGTATAATCAATAAAGGCTGAAGATGTATCAGTGAAAAACCGATGGGCACCTAGAAAATGCCGTTTGGATTCGGTGGCAAGAATGAGAACTAGGACATAGGGGCGCGAGTAGTCGGTAGTTGTGATTTTGCCGGAAAATTGGTTAACTTTTAGAAGACATGTTATTTTTTTTGTGTTTAGGTTGCTAATGCTAGAAGTTGTTTTGATAGATTTCAAGGTATTTAACGGTTTTGGTTTGCGGATTGAAAGATTGTGTGTAAAAATGGCGGGCTATTGCAGTGAGAATTCTGGAATTGAGTGCAGCCTGGAAGGTTCTGCCTGGTCGAAGAAACGACCGAGAGCCGAGACACATTCCTGGAGTGCATGAGGCCTGGGCGACCTCGACAGAGTGAGGTACACCACAGCTATCAACCTTTTGTGCCCATGTGGATCACCTGTAACAATACCGGATGAAGTCAGGAGTTTGGGACCCAAGGTCCAAGATTGACCCTGGGACTAATTAGCAAGAAAGCTTGTACCTTGGATCCGAGCACGATACGATTTTGGTACTTTTCAGTACGTTCAGTAGGATCGAAGATTTGGATTCCAGAGTACCCAGAGTTGTTTGATCTTGGATGTTGCGTGGCGTACTTGGCTCCCTATCTCTGCAGCTCGATCTGAGACCAAAGGCTCGTGAACCTTGAATATGCCAGGCAAAGTAGCGCAGTTGCTGCCGACATGGCTCCATTCTTCATGATTCAATGTGCCCGGCCCTTCCGGGCCTTACCATTTGGGGTTCCCCCACCTCCCCCCCTCCCCGCTCCCCTCCCCCTCCGTCCCCTTTACTTGTAATGTACCCGGTATTTCCCGGGCCCTCCGACGATTTGACGATTTCATTCTCGTCAAAGCAGATTTCTTTTGGCGAGCACTGATTGTCGCTTCCCTGCTTCTGACTAGGCGCCGGCTCCCCCTGCACCTGAACTGCTCCTCATCAAACATTCACAACATTCAGGCAACTGCACACTGGTCACCCGCTCAGCTGAAGACTGAAGCTTTAGGTCTAACTTCTTGACGCCTCTACACAATTGAATTGCTTGTTGCACGCACTGCAAGACCTTGGACGTGAATGCAAGAACTTCGCTGCCAGTGACTGCGCTGCCTGATCAAGGTTTGTTTGACAGGCCTTATCGCTCACAGACCTGCGTTGCTCTTTCCAATCCAATTCTTGGTGACTACTTTCACCGAAATCACGATGCCGATCTGCATCCCATTGTATTGCAGGTGCCTTTCCCCTTGCATGATGCTGTTTCCCAAAATCGCTCAGCTGGTCCCCCTCAATGGGAGCGAGCATGCGCATGGGTTCCTCCGAGCCTTCATGAGACATCGAACACGACGGCCACTCTCCCGCCGTCATTTGGCAAGCCGAGTTGATAGCACGTCGGTCAAGACATGCCAGTCTCCACTTGTTGACCATCCCCAGTATCCCCAGGAGCAACCCTCCGCCATCGCCACGGGTAAAGAACTGCACACTGCCCGGGCTGCCCGTGGCAAAGAGATGTCCAAAAGGACAAGCGCCACCCTGCCGGCAGACAACATCACTCACCGCTGCAACGGCCGCACCTTCAAGCAAGATGCTAACCCCCGAAAGAACAGACCAGCGTTGCAGCACTGACCAGTATGTCTTCGAAGCCATCAACATACCACGGCGACGAAGACGGCGACGAAGTGTCCAACACACGCACGCACACAGACCCCTCCCCTTCCTAGACACATCCCTCACAGACCTTTGCGAATTACCAAAAGGCACTGCAGGTCACAAAACAAACACACACACACACACACCAACACACCACACACACACACACACACACACACACACACACACACACACACACACACACACACACCCCCCCCCACACCCACACACACACACACACACACACACACACACACACACACACACACACACACACACACACACACACACACACACACACCCACACACACCCACACGCAGCCCCACACGCACACGCACCCCCACACGCACACGCACACGCACACGCACACGCACACACACACACACAAGCACAAGCACACAAGACAACGCAGGGATGCTTGGCGCAGGGCAGCAACCGGCGAACATTCCGTTTGTGGTCGACGGTGCACTGCCCAAAACACTTGGAACTTGCGGCGTCGTTTGTGGTGCAGAGTCCCTCTTGAGGGGTTTGCAGGTGTGGTCAGGTTATAGGCTATAGGGTCCACGTGGGCTTTTATCATTTTGTCTGATTCCATAAACAGGGTCCGCAGAGCTCCGGAGCGCACAAGCCGCGTGAGGAAACAAGCCAAATCTCCAGAACTCGCCATACAATGTACCATGTGCAGTCCTACAACTTCACACGCGAGCTGCATGCCATGTTGTTTGGGGGTAATTAAGTTAGTGGGGCTGCCAACGTGCACGATGCTTAGCGCGAAGGATTCTTTGCATCTATGCGCAGTCGAACCCTGGCGAGCGGTGAGCCTAATTCCCAGGCACTCCGGATGTTTCACTAAAACCAAGGCTCGTAACAATAGCGTACGGCCTTGGTGCAAAGCTCAAAAGATGTGAGAGGGCTGTCTTGCGCTGTCTTGCGCTTCTTCGACATGGTCCTTTGACACGTCTTTGTGTCTTTGTGTGGGCCTTTGTCAGCTCGACCGAACCCAATATTTCAGGCATGGGCACTGCAGAACGCTTCCATCAGCATCATCTTCGCGACATCGATGTGCTAAACAAGTCCATTTGCAAGCAACCATGCTCTGAGCCATTGAGAAAACGGCCTCGTCCGAGGCAGGACCATGAATCGAGCAGTGTCAGCAAATGTCAGAGCAGAGTGACGAATACAATGGAGATTGAAAAAGGGAGAGGAGAGCGCGGAGATCCCAAAGATCGCATTCTCCCCCCCCCCCCCTCCCCCGCCTCCCACGATTTCCTTTGCCAGGCCCGGTGCCGATGCGGCGGTGCCTTGCAGTGGCCACGATGGCGACAGTGTTCCCGGGACATAAAAAAAGTCTCCCCCTTGTCTGTTTTTCTTCTCTCCTGATTTGCAGAGCTAGTTGATCGCTCGCCCCAACGTGTTGAAAATCGTTGAGTGATGCCTTCAGGAGGCTTCCTTCAGGCTTCGCCCCAAAACACCAGAGATAGCTTGAGCTTCTTCCGGACCCCAGAAGCCCCGCCCCCAGACGTAGAAAGGTACGTAAGGAGAGCTCTTGAGTGGCAAAATGTGGGATGTCAGATGTCTCATTCCTCTTCCTTGTTTCTTTAACTTCCGCTGGCCAGAGACTCATTCACAGCTTCTCTCCTTGGAAGGCTGGCCTCCGATATGTCCTGCTTGCTGCAGTCCCGTTGGGGCCCGAGAGGTCTTGACGCAGCTCCCTTCCCCATTTCCTTCCCCTCCCTTCCACCCCTCCCTTCCACCCCTCCCTTCCACCCCTCCCTTCCACCCCCTTCCCCCCCCCTTCCCCGCACCCTCTCTGAGAGTGGGGCAGTTTTGGGGAGTTGTTGGGGTGTTGTGATTGGGTGTTGTTCTTGCTTCTCCCCCTTTAAGTTCTCCTCGGCCTCTCCTCTCTCTATCTCTCTCCTCTCCATCTTTTGTGGTGGCACGGGCAAAGGAGAGCAGTGAGAGTCTCTTTTTTGCATTAAGCTCTCAATTCTGCAGAAAAGGTTTGAAACCTGAGGCCTTGTTAACTTCTCCAATCCACAGACTTTTCTCGGAGAATCCTTTTCTGGGGTGGGCGCCCAAGAATCCCCCCCTTTTCACCCTTTTCCGCCTTTTCTAGACCCCGGATGTCTCTCTCTTGCTTTGGCTGCTTTTTCGCCTCACGCTAGGGGATGAAGAGCCAGGAGCCTTTCTTTGTTTTTTTTTTGCGTTTATGTATACACTGTAGGGTGTGTGTATATATGTATACATCGATCATGCTATGTGTTGTTAGAGTGTTGCATCTCTTACGAGTCATGTTGGCAGATGTCTTTTTTAAAGTTGGTGTTTTTCCATGCTGGTCTCCAAGAGGCCAGGGAACTCCGTCGACTCCGGCGCTCCAGGCGTCCGCTACGGGAGGAGTGGATAGGAGGGTAAAAAAGGAACAGGGGAGGAACGAGAGGCCTTCTCTCCACAAGAAGTATTCTCAGGATTATGTGGAGGAAGCGCATGTTTGTGCCGCTGTCCTGTCGCCAAAGTTGCGAGGCAGCCGTTCCGGAGCTGCAGCATTTGGCGCCTGGAACATATAGTGCGTGCGGGTGCACGTGTGTTACATGAATACTTTGGGAGTTTGAGTTCTTTGGGTCGTTAAAAGGAACTTTATTAGATGGCAGGAAGTAAATTTCGACACTTCGTACAGCTTTGCCCTGCTGCATGTGCTCCGCCGTGCCTAGCGTCCTTGGTGCCCATCTCTTGCAGGGAGGCAGCTGAGTTTTTTGACACTGGAACTGTGAACGGGTTTCCAATCATGCATGCAGTCTTTATTCGTGCAAATAGCCTGCCTAGTTTTGTCCGAACATTGGCAGCGTGCTTGTTTAGCACGTTTGCTCCACAACCTGGAACCATTTGGCTGCTGCCATGTACACCAGTACACACCCTCAGAGGTCCGTGAATGCCTCAAATGCCTCACGGCAGTCGAGCACCGTATCGGTTGCACTTGTGGGAGCCACGAGGTGCGACTCAATGTTTGGCTGAACCTACTGGCCGGTCAGTTGGACAGCTGTCATGTGCACCCACGAGTCCCGATCTACACCGATGCGTACTGCAAATTGGGACAACAGCGACACAGACCATTAGATGGGGTCATGCCCGCAGCAACACCCTCCCAGCCTGAAAACGGTGGGAAGCGATTGCTTCCCCTGCATTTCGCCGTGATGTGCCGGTAATTGCTGCGGCTCGAACATTGCCGATCCAGCCGCAATGACCACACGTGTTACAGAGAGACGATGTTCCCATGGCGAGGTCGCACCGTCTTGAACTGCCGGATGCCTCTTGATGATTTTGTGGGACGCTGTTTCTTTGCTTCTGAGTTTTTTGCCTTGGCGCAATTCTCGGTTGTACCGCTTGCGATGGGGATGTATACTGGCCTGCGGCCTGCTCCACCAGGACCAGACCTGAACCCGAGCACGTGGCAAAAGAGTCGCTTGCGAATGTTGTTTCTGGGTCTTGGAAGCACATGACAGATGCCTGAGCAATTTCTGCCATCGTTTTCTTCCTCCTGCTGCTGGAGTGCGGAATGTGTGTGTTGCTCTCCGTCTTACGTGAGAGCACGTGGAAACGTGTACGGTGATGGCGCAAGTAACGCTAGCCACTAAAGGGTATCGGTGCGGGATGCGCCAAAATGATCTGCAAAAGAAATCCCAAAAAGAGAAGAGCCGCCCGCCTTGTTCTATTTGTCAGGATCTGTCACAATATTCCGAGATGTTCCGACACCATGTTCCGGCACCATGCTTCCCCAGGCGCGCAATGCCCGACGGCTGGTGGAGACGCTGGCAAGCCTGCAAAGGCAGAGAGCCTTGCTGCCGATAGGACTTAAATGGGAGCAATCAATGTATCATGAGTTGCTGGAGCCTTTACAGTGGTCTCAGCTTCTTTGGTCTCTCCTCTCCGATGTCCTTGCCCACAGAGATGGAGTCCAGAGAGAGAGAGAGACAGAGAGAGCCAGAGAGAAACTTTTGTGAGAATTGTCGCAGAGACTGTCAAATTGTCAAAGCGAAGGCAAAAAAAGCCCCGAAGAAGGGCCGGGGCGGACTCGAAAGTAGCTTGGACGTCGAGCCAGGCCGGGCACTTTTTCGGCATGCATTCATAAACAGACAAGGGACATGTCTCTGAAGGCACGCGCTGAGAACTCGCTCTCTCGCTCTCTCCCTCTCTCTCTGAAAGGACTCTCCTCTCTTGGCCATTTTTTTTGTACTGTTTGATCGAATTTGGTTGGTGTTGATTTTTTCAGCTCGTTCTCTTGCTCTCTCGCTGATCTCGCTGAAGGACGCGCTGCTCCTCTCGGCTCCTCCTTCCACCGAGGCACAGCCCACAGTGTCCCACAGCCCCGCTTTCTTGGCATAAGCCGCAAGAGGCGAGAGGTGAGAGGTGTGTTAGCCGAGAGGTCAATGGAACGGTGCAAGCACCTACCAACTTTATTGCCAAGTATGCGAGGCACGTGAATTTTGATTTGCATGGTTTGAAATTCCCATGTTCAATCCATATGTGCTGCACGAGGTTGTCGCCGAAAGCAACACTTGCGGTGTGGGTGTTGGCCCAATCCTAAGCCGAATCGAACAGAATCGAAGATGTGTTTGACATGGTTTGACGGCTTTCAAGTTTTCGAGTTTTCAAGTTTTCAATGCGCGATGTGAAAAATCTCGTGCCCCGAGCGTGCTGCCGACTCGATGCCTCCGCATTTTCAGTTGGTGCCACTGGTGCCCCCCATTGGTGTCTTGTGGTGTCAGTTGGACACAAGGAAATGGAGGGTATGTTTTTGTTCTTTTTTTTGGGGTTCGCTTTTCTTGGTTTTTTTCCTAGGAAAGCCAACATCCCCTTTATATGTTAATAGCATATGGTTCATCTCCTTGTTTTTCGTATGAAAATCCATACTTTCCGTAGGTTTTGACTAGGAAAAGAAGAGAAGGAAAGAAGGAATGAATGAAGGAAGGAGGGAAGGAAAGAAGGAAGGAAGGAAGAAAGGAAGCAAGGAAGAGAGAAAGGAAAGAAGAAAGGAAAGAAGAAGGAAAGAAGAAGGAAAGAAGAAAGGAAAGAAGAAAGGAAAGAAGAAAGGAAAGAAGAAAGGAAGGAGGCAAGGAATGAAGGAAGAAAGGAAGCAAGGGAAGGCAGGAACAAAGAAAGAAGGAAAAAAGGAGAGCCAGTCAGCAACAAGAGACTGCGGTTCGAATTGTGGAGCTGTGCAAAGCGTGCTTCAATGCGTGTGAATCTTGTTGAAACCCATCATGTGAGCATTGTGTTGCAAATGGGGGGAGCTGCGCCCCCCCCAACCCCCCCGCTTTTTTAAAGCCGTGCAAAGCGTGCTTCAATTCCTATGAATCTTATTGAAGCCCATCGTGTGATCATTGTGGTTGCAAATGGGGGAGGGGGGCGGGCTCCCCCCCCCCAAAACCCCCGCTTCTTTTAAGCCGTGCAAAGCGTGCTTCAAAGCCTAAGAAACTTGTTGAAACCCATCATGTGAGCATTGTGTTGCAAATGGGGACCTGTGTTTCCTGGGAAAACCAAGAAAACAAACCAAAAAAACACTGAGAAGAATCCTATGAAAACATGGACGGAATATAGCCTTTTCCCACGAAAAACCAAGAAAACAAACCAAGAACAACTCATGAGTAAGAAATCCTGTGAAATTTGTATGAATCCTATGACAATATAGAGAGAAAGGTAGCCATTTCCACCAACGAAAATCTAAGGGAGATGACAGGAAATCCGTCCAAAATGTAAGGAAAATAGGGTTTTCTTTATGAAGAGCCAACGAAAACCTAAGAGAAATGACAGGAAATCCTTCCAAAATGTAAGGACAATAGGTTTTTGCTAGGAAATACCAACGAAAACCTCAGGGAAATGACATGCAATTCGTCCAAAATGTAACGAATGTAGGGCTTTTTCTCTAGGGAAAAGCAAGAAAATCGAACCAGACGGTGGTATGAACAATCGACAAAAAAGACACCAAAAAACACAAGACACAAAAACAATCACCCCAAGGAAACTTCCTTCGCACACTTCGGGAGGTCCTAGGATTTGCTCTCAAAGGCTGAGTAGGCTTTGCTCCCAAAACGTTTTTTACGTTGGCAAACTCGGGCCCGTGGCTGAGATGCTTTGGAGCGTTTGACTCTGTCAATATTGGTCAGTGCCGCCTCTCAGATGCCCCCGAGACTCCTTGCAGGGCTTTCGATGAAATATTGCCAACATGCAGGACGGTGTTTCCAAAAGAAGATGCCAGTTTGCGTGCTGGGTAGTACAGGGCGCCGTGTAAGTTCCTTGTCTGTAGGACAAGTGGGAACGTTCCATGAACACAAGTTGCATAAGTTTTGTGTTTGTATCAGAACAGCTTTAGGAGCCCCAACGCGTCTAGCAGCGTTTTCGACGTTTTGCTAGAATTCCGAAAGGGGCCCAGAATCAAATGGCACATGCCTATATGACGGTGTATTGTGCATAGAACGGTAGGCAAATCAACATCATGCTGAGGATGTGCAGTTTGACTATGTAGATGTGCATCAACTGGTGGCCATCAAGGGTACAAGATGCCCGTGTTGAGGGGTGACTGCTAAGCATCGATTTCCCCTTCGTGGCGGGGGTAGTGGCGTGGCCATGTGCGACGCCAGTAGGCGCTCGCCTGCAAGTGCAAGGAGAAACAGGTTGCGCAGGTCCAGCTGGCCAAACCCCAGGTCGGACCAGTATGCTGCAGTGCCGTCGGACAAAGTCTGGTTGCTTCATCGTTTCAACGCCGCATGTTTGACTGCGCAAGGTCCTTTCGCTAAATATTGCATTCACTTCCGCCAAATCAGTGCTTCAAGATCGGGGCGGAAAGAGACATTTTCCCGTTCCCTATGATCGATGGAAATTTGTTGCAACCGCATGGCTTCAAGCAGTGGCGATGGAACATTCTGCTGCGTCAGCGCAGACCGATGTTCACAAACGGATTGTGTCCAGGTCGCTGGATTTCCTGGCTCGCATGGACTCTGCTCAAGCTGGCCGTTGGGAGCAGTTTTTGCCAGATTGGGTTGCGGGAGTCAGTAGCCCGAATGGCCCTGGCTGCATTGACTTGAAGGCGGACATGGTGGACAACCTCGAGAGCGCAGGTCGCTGTGATCCCTCGCTGAGCCTTGCGGACAACATCCGAGAGGTGGTTGAGACTGCTGCGTCCATGTTTCCATCACCTCCTGATGGTCTAGACCGGTTTCCAGCTTTCTCTACAGGCAGTCGGGTTGAGTACGTACAGCATGTTCGCAACCAGCTGCACTGTGGTAAGCTGGGGTTGAGCGACCAGATCTCTGGCGGCGGCACCATTCTGGCAGTGGGCAAGAAGGATTCTGGCAAGCAACGCGAGGTGTGGCATGGGTGAAGGGTGTCTCAAGCTGCGCTGAAACCTCCGCCACCAAGGCACTTGGCGTCGCCCTGTGCCTTGGTGCACTTGGAAGCCAAGGACGAGAACCCAATCCGAGTGTGATGCCAAGTGTTGGTTTGACCAGCTGAGACTGCCTCTTCAGTTGCGACCGTGGATGGCTCGCCCTCCGGTGACCGCTCGCGAGCTTGTGCGTGAGGCAGGCGTGAGTTATGCGGAGATAGAGCGCTGCTTGGAGCCGCAAGCAGATGCAGCGGCACGTTGGCTGTATCCAGTGTCGCAGATGTGGCTCATGGTCAAGCTACGTTACCCAAGAGAAGCTCTTGAACGTGTGCGCTGACGCCGGTTTAAGCAGCGACTGCATTCTAGCAGCGGACTTGCCGACGCCTCAGGACTTGAGCATGGTCTTTGCTGCAGCCACCGACGACGTCATGATCTTTAGCAACGCCGGTCCGGGTGTCACAGCTGCAGCCGCTGAACGCTTGGACGAAGCTATTGTCTCCCACGGTGTGCTCAAGAACGCCGCCAAGGATGTCACAGACTGCCTCAATGCCACGTGCGTAGGGGTCAATTTGGAGAACGGCGTGCAGTGGGCCGTTCCTCCGGAATGCTGTTTAGCCTTGATCGTGTGCGCAACAGAGCTTGCTGCTCGCAAGGAGGCATCGCCGGAGCAGGTTCTCGAGCTGTTGGGCTGCCTCCGGTGGTATGACTTGCTGCGAAGACAGCAATTGGCCGCGTACCAGCAAGTCTACAAGTTCACAATGCACGCTGACTCTCACCAGCAACCTGTACCAGGGGAAGTGATAGAGGAGCTGTTGCTGGGGACGCTCCTGGGAATTTTCTGGCTAACTGACCTTCGAAAGCCTACCCTGGACCTCATAGCAGCTTCTGATGCCTCCACAGTTTTTGGGCTTGGAGCCTCTGTCGCCAAGATGCCGGCTGATCAATTGCGGCGTCTGAGGCGTCTTGCAGAGAAGCAGGGTGACTACGTCTTCTTGGAGGGAACTCCGCTGAGCCAGCTTCCAAAGCGTCTTGGGCAGGCGCATTGTTTGGGACTGAAGCGGGAAGACTTCGTGCATGTTTTTTCTGTCAGAAAGCCACAGGTCACACATAAATCTGCTAGAGGCCGAAGCTTTTGTGTTGCTGCTGCGCTGGAGCCTTCGTTCCCGTTCACGACATGCTTCCAAAGTCGTCATCATTCTGGACTCAGCAGTGTGGCTTGGTGCTGCGTCCAAAGGCAGATCGTCCACCATCCTGAACTGCTTGCTGCGACGGGCAGCTTCCTTGGAGATGGCCGCTGACTTGACAGTGCAGCTCATACTCGTGACTTCTGCTGAGAATCCCAATGATGACCCTTCGCGAGGGGTTAGACGCAGAGCCAAGGCACGCATCTAGGCCCTACGAATTTGTTTTCCATGTTCGCTTGCTGGTCACCGCCCATTCTGGGCTGGACGTGCAAACTGGCAGGCGTGCTTTCAAAGGCGCGCGCGGGCTCAAATGACATGCACGTTGAAGGTAGAAGTGCCCTCATCCATCCAAGTCTTCCGGATCACTTGATTGATTGCTCGGAGTGGGTTCCTCACTGCGAAATGTGTCTCGAGCGCACAGTGAGATGCTGTGCACTTACTTTCTCTGTCGGAAGTCTTCGGCCAACGAAGCGTGACGCTGCTCGGGCACTACTTCCTGCCAGGGTCAGATGAGTGTGCGCTGTTCTTTTGTTCGGCCACAGGGCTTAGCCACTGCCGCCAGTGTCAGGGATGGGGGACAGTGTTGCGCCTGTTCTCGCACGCTTTTGTTTCTCTACCATCCGGCAGTTCCATCGCAGTTTTACAGCAATCTTGTCAACTCGAAATCCGTCAGAGGCACGGCGTAAAGTGAGCCTTGCACAATGACGGTGTATTGTGCATAGAACGGTTGGCAAATCAACATCATGCTGAGGATGTGCAGTTTGACTATGTAGATGTGCGTCAACTGTATCAAGGGTACAAGACGCCCGTGTTGAGGGGTGACTGCGAAGCATCGCCCGCCCAGCCCAACCCAGGGACAGTGTTGCGCCTGTTCTCGCACGCTTTTGTTTCTCTACCATCCGGCACTTCCGTCGCAGTTTTGCAGCAATCTTGTCAACTCGAAATCCGTCAGAGGCACGGCGGAAAGTGAGCCTTGCGCAATGCATGTTTCAAGGCCGGCAAAATGCATTCGCGTAGCTGCTTCTTTGCAAAACCGCGATAGACCTGAACCCGCGCGGGAAAAACAGAGGCCCCGGGCACAGCAATCCAAAATAGGAAATGCATGCTTCGCCCGTGCGTATACGCATTCAGCGTTTTTCTTTTTGAATAACGCACAAGGAAAGAACGTCAATGCAAATGTGGAAAGCAAGACCAAAGCAAGACCAAATGAATTTTTCAAACCTCGAAAAAGCATTCGCGCAGCGTCCGGTCGTCCATGTCTATTGGGCTGCCTGTGTTTCGTTACAGCGTGCATGCAGATCAAAACCAAATCCCAAAACAGAAATAGATTGGTGTTTTGCGACCAGCCGCACCTCGGGGCATGTAGGACCGTGGTTGGTCGCAACAGACCAACCACACTAATCTATTTCTACTTTCGGTGTTGATCTGTTGACACGCTGCAACGAAACACAGGCAACCCAAGTGACGTGGACGATCGGACGCTGTGCGAATGCAACAGGCGAAGAATGCATTTGCGTTTTGGTTTCCTATGTCCGGGCCTCTGTCTGCTCCGCACGAGTTCAGGTCCATTGTGGTTTGGCAAGGAGGCAGTTGCGCGAATGCATTTAACCGGCTCTGAACAATGCATTCATGTTTAGTCAGTCTGAGCAGCTTTGGATTGCTGCGAGACGTCGTAAATGCTGCTAGACGTGTTAGGGCTCTTATAGCTTTCCTTTTGATGCAAACAAAGAAAAGAGAAATCGAACAGCTCACGCACGAGGACAAACACAGACTACAACACGACGAGAAACCCTTGCCAAATGCTTTTTTCATTTGGCATGCCCCGAAATGTATTGGTGGCGAAACACCAATCTAGAATCTATTTCCATTTCTAGATGGGTTTTGATCTGCTTACACGCTGTAAGGGTAACGAAGCACAGACAGCCCAATAGACATGGGCGACCGGCGGTTGTGCGCATGCATTTTCGCGTCCTGAAGAATGCATTTGGTCTTGCTTTGGTCTTGCTTTCCACACTTGATGCTGATAGTATGCTGATACTGTATTCTCTCCTTTTGCATTTTGGAAGAAAGCTGAACGCTGCGCGAATGCAATTTTCGAGGCCTGAAGATTGCTTTGGTCTTGCTTTGGTCTTGCTTTCACATTTGCAATGATGTTCTTTCCTTGTGAGTTTCTCAATACGGGAAAAGTCTCTGTCTTTTCCGCACGGGTTCAGGTCTATCGTGGTTTTGCAAAGAAGCAGCTACGCGAATGCCTTCAGCCGGCCTTGAAAATGCATTCCGGCATGTTCCTTTTCGGGATTCTTGCGAGACTTTGAAAGTGCTGCTAGACAGACGTGTGAGGGCCCTTATAGCCCTTCCTTCTTTTTCAGAGAGAGAAAGAGAATCGACGAGTTCATGAATCATGAACGAGGACAAACGGGAAACCGTTGCCAAATGCTCTTTCGGCAGACGAAGACTGCATTTGGCATGCCGAGGTGCGTGTGGGATCGTGGTTGGTCGCAAAGCACCAATCTGTTTCCATTCTTGGATTTGGCTTTGATCTGTTTGCTGTTTGCACGCTGTAACGAAACACAGACAGCCCAGTAAACATGGGCGACCAGAGGCTGCGCATATGCAATTTTCGAGGCCTGAGGATTGCGTTTGGTCTTGCTTTGGTCTTGCTTTCACGTTTGCAATGATGTTCTTTCCTTCTGCATTTTTCAACAAGGAAAAGCGCTGAATGCATTTACGCACGGGCGAAGAATGCAGTTGCACTTTGGTTCCTGTGTCCGGGGCCTCTGTGTCTTCGCACGGGTTCAGGTCTATTGTGTTTTTGCAAAGAAGCAGCGACGCGAACGCATTCAGCCGGCCTTGAAAGATGCATTCTGTAGGCCTGTTCCTTTCGATTCTGGGCCCCTCTCGGAATTCTTGCAGAACGTCGAAAATGTTGCTAGATGTGGTTGGGCCCTTATAGCTCTCCCTTCTTATGCAGGGAAAAAGACATGTGAGAATCGACGAGTTCATGAACGAGGGCAAACACAGACTAGCTACAACACGCCGGGAAGCCGTTGCCAAACGCAATTTTTCGGGCGACGAAAAACACATTTGGCATGCTCCGAATTGCATGTGGGATCGTGGTTATTCGCAAAACACCAATCGATGTCATTTTTTTTGGATTTTGTTTTGATCTGCGTACATGTTGTAACGAAACACAGACAGCACATTTGACATGCGCGACTGGAGGCTGCGCGAACGCATTTTGCCAGGCCCGAATAATGCAGTCTTGATTGCCGGTGATTTTTTTCTGCGCGGGGTCAGGCAGCCTCCAAGTCTTCTCGTTCTGTGCTTTGCCAGAACTCTCTCGTGTCTTTCGAGGTCCTGACGCCGGTGTGGCTACTCGTCGGCTGGTGCCTTCTACGCTTGGAGGTGAAGAGGCTTCGGAAGCATCTTGAGATGCCGAATCTCACTCACAGCATACTCTTGCGGCCACTTGCGAATAGACCGATGGCATGGGAGCGCGACAGAGCCGGGGACCGATTGTCGTTGACTCCAGGGACCCCAGTTCACCTCAAGATTTGCGCGAAACCCTCTCCGACTTTTTGCGCCGCTGAGGCAAGAGGCTGGAATTTCCATTGACCACGCGAGAAGCAAGAAGTGTGCAGCAAAAGCACCGCGGAAGCAAATGGGTCTGCAGGGCCTGCAGCCGATTGCACTAAGATTGAGAGAAGAAGAGAAGAAGACACGAGAAAAGGGGAAGACACCAAGAAAGGAACGCACGATCAGGATTCATCTTTTGTCTCGGGCCGGCGGCGCGAGCATCGAGCTGTTGCGGAAGCCAAAACAGAACAGGGTTTTTCATGAGGGGCACATGTTTTTCTGTCATGGCTTCAAAAGTGCTCTCCTAATGTTTTGCTACATGTTTTGCTACATGTTTGGCTACATGTTGTCACGTTTTTTTTTGACCCTCGTTGCTCGGGTTCAAAAGTAAACGTCACGAAGAGGAGGCACGTGGGGGTGCACCATCCTCCTTGGCTTGGTGTTGCTTCAAGCTTCTCGGTGGCGCACCTACAAAGTGTCCCTGACTGCCGGGTGTTGCGTATTGGGAGGGCGAGTGGTGCATACCAAAACGCCTACAAAGTCGTGTTCCTGGTTCCAGGTTTGCTTATCGGGGGGTGGGGGTGAGCGCTGAGTACCCCAACTCCGGGTTTCGCCTTTCGGGGGTGAGAGATCAGCGAGAGGTGAGAGAGAGAGATGTGAGAGAGATGAGAAAAAGATGAGGGGGAGATGACAGAGAAATGTCGGAGAGATGATGGAGAGGTGTAGATTTGAGAGAGGGGGTTTGAAAGAGAGAGAGAGAGAGAGTGAGTGAGTTCGAGAGTTTGAGAGAGAGAAAGAGAGAGAGAGAGAGAGAGAGAGAGAGAGACGAGAGATGAGGTACTACGTGTCTGCATCTACGTGTCTGCATGAGGGTTCGTGGCTGTCGTGGCACACCGTGCTCTCTGCGGCTCAGAGCGGCTCTGCGCGGCTCCGCCGTTCTGTGGCCCTAGAAGGGTTGAGAGAGCACCCCACATCTAGGCTCCGGTATGGAACGTGTTGAGAAAGAGAGAAAGAGCCCCCTCAACTCCCAACTACAAAACACGGTCAGCTCTCAGAGCGGAGTGGGGAGAGCCCTGGGGGAGAGCCCGGATGCCCACTAAGCATTGTGCCTCCTTTTGATTCTATTCGCTCCCACTCTCTCTCTCTCTCTCCCTCTCTCTCTCTTAGAGGAAGAAAAACGTGCTCTTTCTCTCGCATCTTTCTTTGTGACTTAAAGAGTAGCTCTTCTGGGTCTGCGCCGTGAGAGAGAGAGAGAGAGATAGAGAGATAGAGAGAGTGGGAGAGAGGGAGAGAGAGACAGAGAGAGAGAGGCATAGGGAGAGCGTGCGCCTACTCTATATGGGCCATGGCATCCAGCTCAGCCTGCTTTCGGTGCTCTTGGGTGAGGCCAGCGTCACTACTGCAGGGAGAATATGCCTGCTGTTTCTCAACATTTCCGCCTTTTGTTCTCTCCGCGTATTTTAATCTCTATTTGTCTTTCTTTCTCTCCTTCTCTCCCTCTCTGCAGGGCTGCAGTTCCGACCTGGATACATATGGCTTCTTGGTGCGGTTCCCAGGTTCACGGACTTAGCTTCATCTCTCCTTTTTTGAGCAGTTGCCGTTCAAGAGTCGTTCATAGTCTCATGTTGTTAACGTCTCAGAAATAGAGCGAGAGAGCGAGAGAGAGAGAGAGAGAGGAAGAGAGTTCTTCCTTGTGTCTGTTTTCTTGTGAGGCCTGGGTGGTTCTCGTGCTGGGCTGCTTCTGCCTTGTCGCTGTGCGCTCAGTGCTCTGCCACGTCCTGCCACGTGTGTCTTTCTCTCATGATTCATGTACTCATATGTCTCATAAGTGCATGTAGGCACGGCTCAAGATGGGCCGCCAGCCGGGGACCCACGTTGTAACGAGATTCAGTAAAGAGAGAGAAGAGAGAGGCAGGAAGGAAGGGAGGGAGGGCGGCAGGGAGGGAGGGAGATTGAACCAGCCCCCCAGGAAGTGCATCGTGGGCAACCCCCAATTGATTTCCGCCCAACGCCCGGAAGTGCGAAAGTTGGGGGAGCCGAGCCTTCCCATGTTCTTCGAGCTCGGCAACACTTGGGGTTGAGCTGTTCCGCAAAAGGCTCAAGTCCAGCTACGGGACGTAAAAAAGGACGCGTTTACCCACGTTTGCCTGCAGATTTGTGGGCGAGCGAAGTAGTTGTATGAGAAGTATAGGAAAACACTGGCAGGCGCGGATAGGGCAGAAGACGTGCTCTGTTTGAGAAAGTAGACGGAGAACATGTGTTGGTTGTATTGGTGATGTCGACATGGGAGCAAATTCAAAACTCGGAGCTCTGAAGTTATATTCGTTTGGAAGCACGAATGCTTCGAGGCATTGCCCGCGCGGACTTCTGGCTTTGTGCATCTTCGTGGCTGCAAACGATCTACAGCCCGAAATGTTGAGGTCAAACGCCATGTTTGGGAGAATGTTCGCAACCACTGAAGTAGCTTACGCCCTCAACTGTGCAGGTTCAAGCCAGGTAAGAATAGTAGAATTGTGCCGTGTGCTCTGCATGGCTTTCTCGCTGGCTCCGGTCATCGTTTTGCATCTCGCAGGCGAGACGCCCCCCAGAGACGCTTCCAGATGCGTTTCGTGCATCCTAGACTACACGATAGGCATTTCTACCAGTATTTAGACTACACTTTTGGCATGTCTATTGGCATGTCTAGATGAGTGCCAGCTAGGGCCGGAGCTCACTTGGACATGCTTTGTGGGTGGAGATGACGCGGCGAGGGCTGCAGTTTCCAGCTCTGCTAGAACAGCGTGCGTGGCTCCTCGTACGTTTTCGGCGCAGTCGCCTGCTGACCGCAGAGCTGTGCGGTTAAAGCAAGCACGTAACCAACCCCCCCCCCCCCCCCCCGAAACAAAAATGGAATAGAAGCAACAGTTCCCCGGGCAAACGTCGGTAACGCAGCCTAAATTCAGTGCATCTACTTAGCTCCCTGGCACAGTAATCTGCTACTAGTAACCAGCGCACATCGTGTTGCAAGTGCAAGAAGCTAAAAGGCATGCGCCACCAAGAAGCCTAAGAAGCTTGATGCCTCGATCTTCCGCGTGAAAGTCCCAAGCATAGAACAGCAACTTGGATGTCCACACCCTTGGCGTGTTTGCAAAAAAACTGCATACTGCAGCTACAGTACAAGAGAACTAATGCCCTGTTGCCCACCATAGGCGCCGCCTTGCAGAATTTGAGGGCATTGAAGGGGAAGGAGTAAACGTGATATGGCAGCATCTCTGCAAGTGCGTTCGCCACCGCCCCTGGCCCCGAAGCCGAAATCCCGCAACTCGACAGAACCTTTGCGCATCGTTGGTTCGATCTCGACTGTGCCTCAGCGGGCGAACTTCCATAGGGCTGGACACTATAAGTAGACTATAAGGCTATAAGGAGATTATCTACAGGCCTTGCGGCACGGGCCGGCCTGGCCGTCCGAAAACTAAAACTCGGGTTTGGGTTTAGGGACTGGAAAAAATAGAGAAAGAAGAAGAAGAAGAAGAAGAAGAAGAAGAAGAAGAAGAAGAAGAAGAAGAAGAAGAAGAAGAAGAAGAAGAAGAAGAAGAAGAAGAAGAGAAAGAAGAAGAAGAAGAAGAAGAAGAAGAAGAAGAAGAAGAAGAAGAAGAAGAAGAAGAAGAAGAAGAAGAAGAAGAAGAAGAAGAAGAAGAAGAAGAAGAAGAAGAAGAAGAAGAAGAAGAAGAAGAAGAATAAGAAGAAGAAGAAGAATAAGAAGACAAAGAAGAAGAAAAGAAGCAAGAAGAAAAGGAAGAAGAAGAAGAAGACAAAGAAGAAGAAAAGAAGCAAGAAGAAAAGGAAGAATAAGAAGAATAAGAGAAAGAAGAAGAAACAGAAGTAGAAACAGAAGTAGAAGAAAAGAAAAAATAATAAATAGAAGAAGAAAAGAAGAGAAAGAATAATAACGAGAAATAAAGGAAGAAAAAGAAGACATAAAGAAGAAGAAAAAGAAGAAACCGAAAAGAAAATAAATACTAATAACAAGAAGAAAGGGTAAAGGAAGAAAAAAAAGAATAAGAGAAATAAGAATATGAAAAAAAGAAGAAGAATAAACATAAGAAGAATAAGATAAAGAAGAATGAAAAGAAGAAGAAAATATAGAAGAAGAAGAAGAAGAAGAAGCAGAAGAATAATAAAAGAACGAAGAATAAAAAGAAGAAGAATAAAAGAAAAGAAAGAATAATAACAAAAGGAAGAAAAATAAGAAGAAGAAGAAGAAGAGAAAGAAGAGGAAGAACAAGAAGAAAAACAAAGAAGAATACAAGTAAGAAATCAAATGAACAGGAAGCAGAAGAGAAGAAAGAACAGGAAGCGACAGCCGAAACCCTACATATAATCCTCTGCGTGCGCGCGCGTGCGCGCGCGTGCATGCGTGCTTGCGTGCGTGCGTGCGCGCGCGCGCGCGCGCGCGCGCGCGCGCGCGCAACAGCATCAGTGGCATCAGCGGCTTGGGGGTGCCCCCCCCCCCCCCCCCCCCCCCCTCCTGCACCCCCCATTGGCCCCCCCTTCCCCCCCACCCACGCGAGCATCATGAGCATCAGCGCCTTGGGGCTGAATGCGAACAGGTGGCTAGACCCTTTTTTGGATGCCTTTTTTTCGCCCCCCACTCTTCCAGGGCTTCCGGGAGCCGTCCTTGCAAGGAGCAGCGCCAACCCACGCGACGTGGGCGCGGTTGGCGCTGCGTGCATACACGGCAGCCACATAACGAGGTGTTTTTGAACAGTTTTTCGCGCAACACGCAAAAAACACGGTATTTACCACGTTTTCGGCCCGGACCCACCCCCAAGCGAGCATCATGAGCATCAGCGAGGCCCTCATGAGCATCAGCCGAGGCTCCGGAGGGCCCCGGAGAAATGAAGGGCTCATGGTTGCTCACGTGTGGGTGCGTATCGCGGGCGTCGGCTGACCCCCCCGAAGCCTCGGGTGTCAATGATGCTCACCGTGGAGGCGCGGCAGTGCCCCCGAAAGGAGGTGTGTGTCGAAACACGCGAAAAACATGGTATTTACGGTGTTTTCTGGCTTTGTTGAGGCGCCCGGGCCCTCCCGTGGCCCCGGGGGCGGGTCGCTGATGCTCATGATGCTCGCCCCTGTAGGGGGCGGGGTACCCCCCCAAAACTTGAGGTATAAGGTCATTTTTCGCATGTTCAAAAAGCAGGGTCGATGATGCGCGCCGGGTCACGCATCATGAGCCCTCCAGGGCGTTTGGCGGCCCTCCAAAAACGCAAAAACACATGGTATTTACGATGTTTTCGGCACTTCCGCGCATGCGCGTTTGGGACCCCGCTCGGAACCCTCCCGGAGCTCCCCCCCCGAGCCTCATGCAAGGAGACATGCCATTTTCAGGGCGGGTCGGCGGCATTAGGCGCAAAAAATAGCCCAAAATATTATGGGCCAGGGCTTGCGATTGGTTTGACTAGTTTGAATAGTTTGAATGGGAGGCCCGGGCTCGTAATTTAGTATTGGGGGGAGGCCCGGGCTCGTAATTTAGTATAGGGGGGAGGCCCGGGCTCGTAGTTATGTAAGATTCTCCACCGCATAACATTCCCTTGCACAGTGGTGAATATTTGAGTTTTTCAGACTGAAGATGATGGGAGATGATGGAGATGAAGAAGATGAAGAAGATGATGAAGATGATGAAGATGATGAAGATGATGAAGATGATGAAGATGATGAAGATGATGAAGATGATACTCGGAGATGAGGGGTGATGAGACATGATGAGAGAGGATGAGGAATAGTAGGGGATGCTGGAGATGACGGGAGATGATGAAGATGATGGTAGATGATGGAGATGATGGGAGATGATGGGAGATGATGGGAGATGATGGGAGATGATGGGAGATGATGGGAGGAGAATTCCCCAGCCCCCACCCCCCCATTTGGAAAGAAATGAATTAATTGAATTAATTGAAATAATTGATATTTATGCAACTAATTCACTTATTTCAATTCAATTAATTAATTAATTCATTAATTCAATTAATTCAATTGAATCAATAATTCCATTAATTCAATAAATTCAATTAATTCATGATTAATTCAATTAATTCAATTAATTCAATTAATTCAATTAATTAATTCAATTAATTCAATTAATTCAATTAATTCAATTAATTCAATTAATTCAATTAATTCAATTAATTCAATTAATTCAATTTAATTCAATTAATTCAATTATTTCAATTAATTCAATTAATTCAATTAATTCAATTAATTCAATTAATTCAATTAATTCAATTAATTCAATTAATTGCAACCCTCCCCTTTGGAAATAAATACCACCCCCTTTGGAAATAAATGAATTAATTGAATCAATTAATTGAATTAATTGAATTAACTGAAATAATTGAATTAATTGAATTAGTTGAATTAATTCAATTAATCCAACGAATCCAATGAATTCAATTAATTCAATTAATTCAAGTAATTCAATTAATTCAATTAATTCAGTTAATTCAACTATAATTCAATTAATTCAATTAAGTCAATTAATTCAATTGATTCAAGTAATTCAAGTAATTCAATTAATTCAATTAATACAATTAAAACAATTAATTCCAGTAATTCAATTAATTGAATTAATTCAATTAATTCAATTAATTCAATTAATTCAATTAATTCAACTAATTCAATTAATTCAATTAATTCAATTAATTCAATTCATTCAAGTAATTCAATTAATTCAAGTAATTCAATTAATTCAATTAATTCAATGAATTCAATTAATTCAATTAATTGCCACTCCCCGCTTTGGAAATAAATGCCCCCCCCCCTTTGGAAATACATCAATTAATTCAATTAATTCAATCAAGTGAAAATTGAATTAATTGAATTAATTGAATTAATTGAATTAATTGAATTAATTGAATTAATTGAATTCATTGAATTAATTGAATTAATTGAATTAATTGAATTAATTGAATTAATTGAATTAATTGAATTAATTGAATTAATTGAATTAATTGAATTAATTGAATTAATTGAATTAATTGAATTAATTGAATTACTTGAATTACTTGAATTAATTGAATTAATTGAAGTAATTGAATTACTTGAATTACTTGAATTAATTGAATTAATTGAATTAATTGAAAAATTGAAATAATTGAATTTATTGAATTATTTCACGTAATTCATTTATTTCCAAGGGGGGGGGTGGGGGCTGGGGAATCCCCCCCATTTGGAAATACATGAATTACTTGAATTAATTGAGTTAACTGAAATACTTCACTTAATTCAATTAATTCACTTAATTCACTTAATTCAATTAATTCAATGAATTCAATTAATTCAATTAATTGCAACCCCCCTTTGGAAATAAATGAATTAATTGAATTACTTGAATTGCTTTTATTTATTGAATTAATTGAATTTAATTTCTCATCCCAGAATTACATTCATTAAAGTCATTACATTCCAGCGAGAAAGTGGAAATTAAGGAATTTAATGAATGAAATTCTATCTGTGCAACCCTACAGGACCTAAAATATTGTCTATTTGGAAGATGGCTCTTGTGAATAAGTATACGTTTTGGGGCCTGCTTTCCTCTTGTAAATACGAGTCCCAGCTTCCAAATAGACCCTATTTAAGCTGCACACCCACCCCCCCCCCACCCCCACCTAAAATAACGCGGAGGAATTCGTGCCCTGACCACACCGCTGGGTCGGAGCGGACGGTTAAAAGTCAGCTTATGGGACCATGCGGCATGGCGGGCCGGGCGGAGCGGGCGGAGCGGGCGGAGCGGGTGGAGCGGGCGGGCATGGGGCAATGCGGGCAATGGCACCGGGACCATGAGGACATGGGGCCTGGCGGTCATGGAAACCATAGGACCATGCCTGAACCCCATTGAAATGGTCCCAGCTCCGCCCCCCGCCCACCCCATGGCTCCCCACCCAGGAGCGGGCGGGCATGGGGCAATGGGCCATGGGACCATGGGGCATGAGGACATGGGGGCCATGGGTCATGGAGGAGGGCATGCCTGGTAATGTTGGTGTCATAAACTCTGGAGGGCGCGGGCTCGAGGCGTGGGGCCATGGGCCATGAGCCATGGGGCCATAAAGGCCATTGGGGGCGCACAGAGCGGGTGGACGGGCCCCTTTTTGTGGGACCATTCAGCCTTGGCGGGATGGGCGGCGGGCGTCATGGAACCATGGGGGCCATGTCAGCTATAGGGGCCATGAGCCATGGGGCCATGGGCATGGCGACCGTGGTGCGGGCGGAACCATGTGAGCGATGGACGTCCAGGTTAGGGGCTGGTGGGGGCGGGGGGAAGGGCACTGGGGGGGGAGCGGACAACAATGCGTCTTCACTGACGCCGCCCCCGCTCCAGCTGGGGTCGGCGGATAAGGTTTTGGCGTTCAGGCCCCTCAGTTCGCGCTACTGGGCTCCTTGACTCCTTCTGCCGTGGATCGCCTTGGAAGTGGGAAGGCCCTCATTCAGGCCAGCCGCCCCTCAACTGTCCTTTCATCACCCAACGGTTCTTTCGTGGGTTGTGATGGCGGGCTTTTCGTCGGTTGTGTCTGGCTGGGGTGCTTCCAGCCTTCCCAAGAGCAACTTGGGCGCCTCTTTTTCATTTTGCGAAAACATCACCGCTGTGTTGCAGCAAAAAGGCTTGGCGACGGCTTCGTGCTCAGAAAAATTCGACAAAAGCACTTTTGGGGCAGCCGAGGCCATCGAGCAGCCAACGGGCGCCGCCAGCGTGCCGAGAAGCCACTTAAGCACTTAAGTTCAATCAGCGAATCAGCGACCACACCCAGCCAATGCGAGCAGGCAATGCACTGGAGCAATACAGCGAACCACTCGATGTGGTGTACATGGTGTACCAAATTGCGGGAAGAGTCCTCTTCCGCTCCTGCAGAGAAGGGTCACGTGCGACTTTGCACTTTCGAGTTCGAGTTCGGTTGCCTGTCCGCTGTCCGCTGCCCAACGAAATCAGTGCATGGAGCATGAGAGCATGAGATAGCATGAGGCAGCATGAGAGCATGGATATGTGCCTCGATCAGCGCGTTTGGCAGCGTGTCTCACGATTGCTGATAAGCATGCGATGCAGAGACTCTGGAGAGCATGATGCGAAAGAAAGCAAGGAAAGGAAGAGAGCAAGGAAAGGAAGAAAATGGAAGAAAGAAAAGAAAAGAAAAGGGAAGGAAAGGAAATAAAGGAAAAGAAAAGAAGGAAGGAAAGGAAAGGAAAGGAAAGGAAAGGGAAGGGAAGGGAAGGGAAGGGAAGGGAAGGGAAGGAAAGCAAAGGGAAGGGAAGGGAAGGGAGGGAGGAAGGATGAAAGACAGAGAGCGCAGCTTTCGTGGATGTGCATGTGTCATGGTATATCATATCTTTCACTGCCTCAACGTTTCCCCGTCTGAGGTGCGTGGAGGTTGCAGCGCTGAGGCACTGGGTTCTGGGTTTCCAAAGCAAAGAGAGCAGAGAGAGAGACAGGGAGCGAGAGAGAGGGAGGGAGGAGGGAGGGGGGGAGGCGTTTCTCCCCGGAGTTGGCCCGCGTGACGGTGCTGGCCGCGGTTCCTTGGTTGTTTTTTTTGGGGGTCTCCTTTTAGGCTCCCAACATGTTGTCAGAGAGGCGCAGGAGAGGGAGAAGAGTCAGCGTAGGGAGCTGGCGCGAGAGTGAGAGCCCGAGAATGGTGGTCCGTGCCCCCCGATGTACATTTCGAGGCTGACGCTGCTCCTGTGTTGCTTTGTAGGGCTCTCAGCCACGAATCTCAGCATCTTAACACGTTTTGTCGTGGATCTTGCGAGGCTCCGTGGCCAGTCTGGCCCTGGAGGACCAGTTGGACCGCGACATGACGTGGCAATACGTGGCACAGAGCACAGCGGCAGGTAGACAGCCTTGCTGCAGCGGTCGGGAGCTGACAGCACGCGCGCCACATGCGCACATGCGCCACATTGCTTATCTCGAAGGGGGGGAGGCTTTTCTCCCAATTCAAGCCCAATTCGGTTGACGGGGACATGTCGGCTCAGGTGGGCTCTGCCACCTTTGATTTGCTGTGCGTTTTCGGTGCAACTTGTGCTTTTGGCAGTGGACAGACGAGGCATTGCGAGGGTTGTCACACTTGCCTCACTTGCCGCAATTGCCGCAGTTGCGGCAGTTACGGTGGGATATGGACATTGTTGCATTTTTTGCCTAGTACCGAGCACGGAGGTACGCTATGCTTGACATTGTGGCTTCTCTGCAGAGTTTCTGTGATTTTGGACCTCGGACATCCGGATTTTTTCCCGTCGTCCTGAGTCGTCCTTTGCATAGCCTTCGCCTTCGAGGCCTTCGAGATGTTGGCCATTGCCGAGATTGCCCTCATGGAGAGTTTGAGCACTGGCTCACAGGACGGCGACAAAAAGACAGCTCTGTCTCTCCCTCTCTCTCTCCCTATCTTTTCTGGACTGACGAGAGAGACTTCTCGCTCTTTCTCTCCCTACATGATGAGAAAGACGCTCTCGACGCTTCCTCTCTCTCCCTGATCCCCTGGAGAGGAACTCGGAGATGGGAAAGGAGATGGGAAAGGAGGACTTGTCGGAAACGTCCGAGACGTCCCCCTCTGGGTGCAGTGGGCACTCTTCTCAGGGACCTACGGCGCCTACCTATGCGCAGCACTCCTCGTGCCCGGCGCGCCCGGCTTTCCTGTTCACGCGCCTGTGCCTGGTGCTCCCGGTGCCGCTCCCTCGAGGCGCGCGAAAGAGGGGTGGGGGGGGGCAAAGCTGAGCAAGAAGCCTGTTGCAAAGCAGAATAACAGAGCAAGAAGCAACAAAGGAAAAAGGCAAAGAAGCCTTCTTTTTTTTCTCTATCTCTCCCTCTCTTTTGTCGAATTGGGGGGCAAAAGCGTTGGAGAGAGAGAGAGAGAGAGAAACATACAGCCTCACTCGATGAGGCCGAGAGCGTTGGGATGTGCTCGTGCTTGTGACGCTTTTGACGAGGGATATGAGGCAAGGAGATGAAACTTGCGAGATGCTCTGCGAGATTTGCAGGGAGATTCGTGTGAGTTTCTGTTGCGAGCAGCATAAGTCCTGAACAGTGAAGTGAATTGAGCAACTTGTCGTGTGCTGTACTGTTTTGTGCCCAAGTTTTCTAGCTGCAGTCTCAGTAAGCTGCACCAATGCAGCAGCTGCCCAGCAGCTCAGGTCGCAAACGAAGGCCATGCGAGACGTATCCGGGTGAGCAGGACAGAGACGAGAGAGACAAAAAAGCTCTTCGTTCCTTGTTGGCGATCACTCAGACCACTCAGAGTGACTCAGATCAGAGTGTCGCTTCAGAGGCCCACACGATTCCGAGAGGACCGCGCGCAAAGCATGTCAGCCTGTCATATGACTTTCTTTTGCACAAAACTGCACGAATAGAGAGTTGTGCGCTGGTGGGCCGCTGGGCACGAGAATGCACGAGAATGCACGAGACTCGAGAGGCACTTGCGACCTGTGAGGCGGAGTTCAGGCTCGAGGTGCACTCTGAGCCTCTGAGCTTTGGTTTTGTGGGCAGCGGCACGCCCACATGACAGGAGCTCACGGACACCCAGGAGACTGGGGACCTAGGGTGAAGAATTATGGAGACAGGCTCATGAGGCTCGCCTGTTGGCACGAAAAAAGCATGTGTGATGGTCAGGATTTGCGACGGCGGAGGCTGGGACGGCGACTTGAGAACGTCAGCAGAGAGATTGCCATTTCAGGGAGTCTCAGTGTCGAAAGGCGCCAACATCTTGCGATGGTGAGCCGAGCGAGCCTGGCACATTGAAGACACCGGTCTGGCGAAGTTTTCCCGTATGCCAAGACAGGCTGCAGGGATTGTCAGCCTTGCCGCGATTCTTTGCCTTCTCCTGGACAGCATGAGTCGCACGTGGCCAAGCTGATAGGCATACAGAATTCTGAGTGAACACTGCGTCGATACTTGCGAAGTCTTGCGACGAAAATTGAGAACGCAAGTTGCACACGTCCAAGTGAGTCGAGGTCTCTGTTGTGTGGCCGGTGCACCGCCTGGCATCATGGCCTTCATTGTCGAAGCCCTGGGCTGTCAACCCTGCGGCACTGATACATCCCAAGCAGTTGTAAAATGTAGAGAATCTGCAGAATCTGCGCATCGCCTCGGGCCCGTCAACCTGATTGAAAGTCACTGAAAGTCAAGCTCAGGGGCCTGCGGGCCCCTGCCAAAAACGCAAAAACACCAGGTGGGTCAGCGGCTGGGTGGCTCATGTTGGTTTAACATGATGTTGCGATGTACAGCCTGTTCTAACGCTTGTCGTTGGGAGCCCCTTTGGACCAAGCTTGAGGCGAAAACAATTAAGGCTTGGTTTGCCAGAGCCTTCTAGCTCACAACAGTCCAGGTTAAGCCCGAGACATTTAGGGCCAGCTGGCCTTTTGATGTGAGCCGAAACTAGAAGGTGGTTCACCACTTGAACAAGGGAAAGCCCTGGATGACCAGACCAAGGTCGAGGTCGTGATGAATGCGGTGTGGTCCGAAATTCCGTTCGCCTGAAGCCCTCTCCGGCCGTTTCAAGGGGAGCTACTTGAGGTAGATCGGGCGACAAGAGTCATGACCTCCTCCTGAGCGGTTGCACGTCGGAGCTTTGACAAAACAAAGGGCGATGGGAGAGGTACAGGTTCAAAAGACAAAGGTAGCACGTCAGGGTCTCCACGAATACCAACGACCAGCAGAACAAGCTGAGTCAGAAGCAGAACGGGAAGGCCACTATTGCAACACGGGCCACATCGCATCCGAATGTAGAAAGAATATTAAGCATGATGCAGCTGAACAACCAGGTCGGGGAATGGGCAAAGGCAGGAAGCAATACGAATTCAGCATCTATTCATTTCATACTCTATTTTTTGTGCAAACTCTCTTAATATTGGTTTCTGATCATATGTATGTCCTAAACCCGCATATCCCATTCTCTCAATATCAGAAATCGAATAAGCATTGGCATAACCTCGTAAAGCACGAAAATTATCACTTCTTTTCCAATAGTTGATACAGCACGTCTTCAAAAAGCTTTCCTTATCCTAACTCCTTCAACTGCTTCATCTCATATCAAAATCGTTTCAATGCATGTCGTCTGTTGATATGTCGTTTAATTGTTTCTTTAATCGCCCTACAAAAGGTTTATCTTTACCATATGTACAGTCTAAACCATCATTGTTATCTGTTTTCATTCCTTTACATTGGGGGCGCACACGGCCACCACTAACTGTCATTGCCCCACTTGCCCACTTGCCCCACTTGGTGGCGCGGTAGAGCTAATTGACTTTCTACTTGCCCTACTGCCCCACTTGCCCTTGCCCCACTTGCGGCGGGGCTGGGGCGGGGGCAGGGCTTAGGGCTGGAGGCTGCGGGAGCTAAGGGGCAAATGGGGCAAGTGGGGCAAGTGGGGCAAGTGGGGCAAGTGGGGCAAGTGGGGCAAGTGGGGCAAGTGGGGCAAGTGGGGCAAGTGGGGCAAGTGGCATTCCCTCCTCCTTTCTTCTGGCTGGAGCCAACCAAGTCTGTCTCAATCCGGGCTGTCTTTGCGGCAGACTTGTGGCTGAAAACAGAGCTGCACATGGGTCCTGCCGAACTCAGTTTGCCCCGCGCTCACAGGTTTGAACTCTCTCTTCATGCCTGCAGCAACTTTCCTCTTTCCCCCCCCCCCTTCCCCTCATCCTTTCCACCCTCCCCCCACCCTCCCCTCTTGCCCCATGCTTGTCCCAGCCACAAGTCTGCCTCAATCCGAACTCTCTTTGAGGCAGACTACTTTCTTCTTGCACCTCCTCCCTCCCATCTTCTTTCTTTTCCCAGGTATTACTATATCTTTTTTTCTCTCAGTTCGTCAGCCCATTCACTTAAACTTTTTAGCAGCTCCCAAAGGAACCGCTGGCAAGTGTCAACAGCTGAAGCAACAACCACTTCGTTTGGGGTACGTGGCTCAGAGCTCTGCTGACGTCGAAGGCCTTAGCGACCATTTGAGCTCAGACACGAAGATTCTCGTCTGCAAGGCCAATGTAGGGCGGCATAAACAAGGCACCTACAGCTCCTTACCTGCGCCAGATAGGATTCATCATCTGCTCGCTGTTGTGCCTCTTGAACCCGAACAACAAGTCTGCCTCAAAAACACCCCGATTTGAGGCAGGCTTCTGGCTAGGGTACACAGGAGGTAAGCTTGCCCCGGCAGAAACCCATAGTACACAGACAAAAAAACAAAGAGACACAAAAGGCCTGCCTCAAACACAGCCCGATTTGAGGCAGACTTCTGGTTAGGGAACGCACACGGCAAGCTGCCCTGGCAGGGACCCATGGTGCGGAGGTGAAAGATAGAAAGAGGCACAAAACAAGTCTGCCTCACATACAGTCCGATTTGAGGCAGACTTGTTGGCCCGCAGAGAAAACCACCTTGGGGGGAAGGGTAGGGACAGGGACCAGGGGGGGAGGAGGGGGGTTGCCCCACCTGCCCCACTTGCCCCAATTGCCCCACTTGCCCCGCTTGCCCCACTTGGCCCCAAGCAGGGCAAGTGGCAGAAATCGCTTAGCGGCCCACACGGGGGCAAGTGGGGCAAGTGGGGCAAGTGGGGCAAGTGGGGCAATGTCGTTTTCCACCCAGGGACCAGAGGAAGTGGGGCAAGCGGGGCAAAAAACACTTAGTGGCCCACATTTGCACGCCCACTGTTCCTTTACTTTTTTGGTTTTCATGTTGCCTGATCCACTACTTATTACTTCATTGTGGTTGTCAGGGTGCCCTGCTTTGCCATTGAGGAATAAGGTATCATCCCTTTGAGTAGTTTTTGCCACACACCCTTGTAGCGGGTCGGGTGTGGCGGGGGTTTCACCTGCGGGATTTGGCGGGTGACACATGCGAGATTTTGCAGGTGTCCCCTGCGGGATTTGCGGGTGATGCCTGTGGATTTTTTTCGGGTCTTGCGGGTGATGCTTGCGAGATCTTGAGGGTGATGCCAGTGCGGGTCATACCCGTGAGATTTTGCAAGTAAATATTCTTGAAAGTCCTTGAAACTCATTTTTGCAATAGTCCCATAACACCAATTATCTGGAGAACATTGATGATAACAATAGTTGTTAAGCAGGGCTCGGGTATAGAAAACAGAACTATTTTCACAATTTCACGGGAGTTCGTGAAATGATTTCACGGAGTCCGAGTTCTGATTTCACGGGGATCCGGGTGTCCGTGAAAGCATTGTTGTTCATATTGTGAAAGATCGTGCTTAGCGCCATTGGACTTGAGCGCTTTCAGTGAACGAGCTTCTCCGAACTGTTACCTCTCGAGCGGCCGAGAGCCAAGACTTTCTTTAGAGCAAAAGGCGCCATGCTCTTTCGGTGTTAGAGATTGCAGTGCTGTCAGTTGGCACCGGAGCCTCCCTGCTCCCGCGAGATGGCAGCTGATGTTGGCTTGGAGGAGCTGGACGACTGGCTGGACGATGAAGATCGCCAGGAAATACAGCAGCCCGAGATTCCAGCTGCACCGAGGATGCCACCAGGTCTCGAACCTCCTGCCACGACATCCGGCGGGAACAGGCTTCGATCTGAGGAGGTACCTTTGGAACCACCACGCCTGGAAACACCTGCGCCACGCTGGGTTTGCTTTAGATGTGAGAGCGAGCAGTTCAGCCGGGACCAAGATGGATGGTTTTGCTCGGTGTGCTCCAGCAGAGACTTCTACAACAGCAGCGCACCCGGCCGACGGCTGGCGCCAGCAGGAACGTGGGTGTATGTTCCGCGTGCAGACCCTGAGCCCAATGGTTTCGACGCTTCGCCCGGGACACCTTGGCGACCTTCGACCTTGGATGGCCTGTCTTCGACTTCGCCGTCGGCTCGTGAAGCCCGGCGTCCCGCTGGAAGCTTCCCTTGGCAAGAGTGGGCCGAGGGACACCGCCGTGAGACAGCAGAGTCGGAGCGGGCGACGACGGACCCGACCGTGGACCCAGACAATTTGGAGCCACTACGACGACTTTCTCGATGACAACGACGCGCGGCGGCAGCGGCTGCGGCGAAGAGCGGCGGCCAACGACCTCGAGCTGAACCTTCAGGACAAGATCGGCGCCCTCCGGAAGTACAGCCCCGAGGACAGCCTGGAGGTCACGACCCTGAACAAGATCGAGATGTTGACGGCCGTGGCACCTGGAGGGGAAAGCTCCTAAAGGACATGGGGGAGATCTTCTCAAAGAAGGACCGCGGCAGTGATGGTGAGTGGTCTTTCTCCAAAGGACCCAAGCCCGGAGTCAAGTACCGTGGCGGGGCGCCCCCTCAGCCACCGACCTGGAACTATGCGCGGGAAGATGTGCGTGCGTATGACAGGTATGAGAGAAAAGTGCGAGTGTGGGAAAGGCAAGTTTCCTCCTTCATGCCGAAGAACGAGGCCGCGATGATGCTCTACGTGTCTCTGAGAGGCGAGGCGGAAGAGGAGCTAGAGTTCATGGACATGGGCGAGATAGACTCGCCGAGCGGGATAGAGAATATCTTGCAGTCTTTGAGGCGGCCTCTCCAAACACGTGCAATCTACCTCAAGCGAAAGTTCCTGCGCGACTATGAATACCTTGGTCGAAACAACAACGAATCGATCAGGTCCTTTTGCAACAGATATCACCGGACCGAGAAATCTTTGCTGGCTGCAAGGATCGACGTGAATGCGATGTATGATGCCGAGTCCCGTGGCAGCCGGTTGCTGGACAGGATGCGCCTTACTTCGGAACAGCAGCGCCTCATCCTTGTGGCGACGGGCCAGAGCTTGCACTTTGACAGCATACGCGAGTCGGCCCAGCTGCAGTTTCCTGAACATAGGGCGACGCCACCTGTGGCCTACCACCGGGAGTTCGAGAACGTGCAGCATCGGACGTCTGGATATCCAGATGGCAGTCAGCGAGGAGCACCAAAGGGCGGCAAGGACCAAGGAAAAGGAGGCCGAGGACCGAAGGGCCACGGCAAGCATGGAAAAGTTCATCGTGCTTATGTTGCTGAAGAGGCGCCAGATGACGAAGACCAAGGCGAAGACGACATGCCGGGAATCCCGGAAGAAGACGACGACGACGCACAGGGCGACGATGACGACGAGGAGCTTGTGCCCCAGGACGACCCCGAGAACATCGAGGACGTCATGCGCGAAGTGGCAGATTGCTTGACCGTGACTGCGAGAAGACTCCAAGGAGTCACCCTGGGAAGGAAATTCTCTGGAGGTGGCAGAGGCAAAGGTTTGGAGCAGCGTAAAAAGAATAGCCATTGCATGGCTTGCGGCCAGAAAGGCCACTGGCAAGGGGATGAGTCCTGCCCTGTGAGCGCCAAAGGCGGTCGCGGCTCCTCAGCCTCTTCCTCTACCACTTCGCTTCCGAAGGGCGACAGGCACGACAAGAAGAGCAGCGCCAAAGAAAGTCCTCACGGTGTTCCACCCAGCGGGCCTAGACAAGTCGGTTTCCTTCGAGAGCAGCAGCCCCGTCCAAGACCCCGAGGCCGAACTACGGGTCATACTTCACAACCTTCATGACTGCGTTTGTTGGGCCTCCTCAAGAAGTTTTCCTTAGTCGTCCTGGGGATTATGCTGGATTCGCTGTTCTTGACACCGCCTGTCAGAGAAGTTTGTGTAGCAAGACATGGTTGAACAGCCACCGTGAGCAACTTAGGAGTTTCAAGCTGGATGCGAAGCTGAGACCCGAGAACGAAGGCTTTCAGTTCGGCACCGGGCCCATCCAAATCAGCAGTGAGCATGCGTACTTCCCAACATGTCTAGATGGCACCTTGCAAACATGTTCGCTGTTTGGAGCTTCAGTGATGGATGGTGGCAGTGAGATACCGCTGTTGTTGAGCTTGGGAATGATTTCGAAGAAACTCAAAGCCGTTCTGGATTTCCCCAAAGGTGTTGCCTACCTTGGGGTGTTCGGCGTAGAGGTCCCCATCGTCAAGATCAGTGGGCACGTCTGTTTGGCCCTGAACAAGTTCCCCAAGAAGCATTTTGCGCAATGGAAGTCACTGAGCAGCGTTCTGGATCAAGGTGACCCAGACGTGGAGTTTGTGACAGCCCCTGCCTCAGAGACCTCGCCAACACATGTTCACATCGCTGCCGCCACCTCAATGGCTTCAGAAGTGGCGCAAAATGGTGCTGATGTTCCTCGGCGCCGAGATGCAGCTCCTGCGCTTCATGGCGCAGACGGTTCGCCTTCGACTTCGACCACGCTCTTGGCTGGTGCACCAGGACCCGATGCACCAGCGGTGGACCGACAACTTGATCAACTACCTCCAGATGCCCTGCGAACATCCCGCGGCGATGCTGGCTCGAAGCGGCAATCGCCACGGCCAGTTCCAAAAGTGTTGCCAGTGCGGAACAAGGTGTGGAAATGGGTGCACGGAGCGTGGGAAGAGCTGCCCTCTACACCATCGCAGCGGCCGTTGCCTCCCTCTCGCACATATGGAGCGAAACGGGAATGGGCGATCCGGTTGTTGCCGGGGATGGACGTGCAATGCTCAACGGCTTCTTCTTCGGGGAGCCGGTCGGTGACTGGACTGACGGCAAAGGCCAAACCTTCGCCGCCCTGTCGGAGCGAACTGGACGTCACGGAGGCCGAGGTTCGTTCCATGCGGATGGAGGGCAGTCACCAACAAGGGCAAGCAGTGTTGCAGCAGACGAGGGCCCGAGCAGCCCAGCGCATGCAGGCGGTGGGCAGCGATGCTCTTCAGCAGGCCCCGGCCGAAGAGGAGCAGGAGAACGAGCAGATCGACGACGACCTGAGCACCTACGACTGGAGCCTGGTGCCACCTCAGGATTGAGGCGGGGGCATCAAACATGGCTCGTGAGCGAGGTGCGCAAGGCGCGCGAGAACTACAGCTTCGAGGTTGAGCAGCACCAGGAGATGCCCTTTTACAAGAGCGTCTATAGCCTGCCAAAGATTGACGTGCTTGAAATCTTCGCGGGCACGGCCGGCATCACCATGACGGCGCGGCACTACGGCCTCACGGCGCTCCAGCCCCTCGACTTTGTCTACGGCCAGGATCTCAATGACAAGGAGCAGACCAATACGTTAAAAACCGCGGTGCGGCAGCTGAGACCACTTTTCCTTGTGTGTCGGTGGCCCCACAAGAATGCCGGCGACGCACAACTTGGCAACCTCGATGACCTGTGCAACCTCGGAGCCTGGGCTTGCCGTGAACAATGTCACCATGGTCGGCTATTCCTTGGAGAGCACGACCCACGCGGCCGATTCTGGCAACGTGAGTGTGCAGCCTCCCTCTTGGAAATCAAGGATGTGCATAAAACCGTGTGCCACGCAGGTGCTTATGGAGAGGAGGACGAGCAAGGATATCCTACGACCCAGCAGCACCAATGGATCTCAAACAGCCGGGCGGTGCTGGACCGGTTGGGGAACAAGCTCACCGAGGAACAGCTGATGTACTGCCAGGACCAGCCTACGAAGTCCGTGCACAAGAAGGGTTACCCGTGCTTTGGTTTGATATCTTCGGTGCTTGGAGGTGTCCAGGAAGAGGCTAGGCGACGTTTCCCTTCTCGGTTTCAGCATAAGACCTTCGATGTGATGTACGCGCGGCCTCTGAACGACCCGGAGACCTGGAAGCAAGTACTGAACGAGATTGAGCAGCGCTTCTCCAACACCCATAAGAAGCCCTTCAACCTCAATCCCGGCGACCCTCTTCGAGAAGTTCTTAGTCAACTCGTGCCGTGGCAACTGGAACGCGTGCAAGCTGCCTGGACACCACAGTCCCGGCGATGGCCACAGGATATACCCTTCACGCATCGAGGCGCAGCGCTGATGCTCACCACTGGGGAAGTTGCGATAGAATCCGAGGACCTTTCCCAGGTGACCTATCCCAAACAGCGCTTTGCCAAGCCGATCCGTGTGGCTGTGTTCTTCTACGGTGTGCCAAACAAACCACCTGAAGCTCAGGAGACGAGTCCCGATGAGCCACCAGGACAGTCAAGCACGCGACCTCTGCATGGTTTCGACACCGAGCTGTGGTTCGAGGACCCGCCGCGGGAGGTGGACAAGAAGCTGCAGTACAGTTTGGCCCGTTTGCACGTAAATATGGGTCACCCCGCACGGGCCGAGTTGATACGCATGTTGGCGGCCAGCGGCAACCTTTCTCGAAAAGTGCTGCAGGGACTTGACTGCTTGAGGTGCGGCAGCTGCCTGAGAATGCAGAAGCCAAGGCCTCTCCGCCGGTGTCTTCGGTGGCACCCATCTTCACCGGCTACTTCGGCGAGGTGCTGCAGGCAGATTTGGTCTACATCAGGATCATCACCGGCACCGCCATCCCCGTGATCGGCGTCACCTGCGAGGCGACGAACTACCACGCCAGCAAAGCCCTGACCTCCAGGAACCCTTCGGAAGTACTCCAATGCCTTTTGGACATCTGGTACCGTCCTCTTGGGCTCCCTTTGCACTTCAAGTGTGACGCTGGGGGAGAGTTTGCGGCCGATGTAGCCGCCTGGCATGGACGAAGTGGTGTGCTACATGAGGTAATACCTGCAGAAGCTCACCATCGCCTTGGCAAAATCGAGCGCCGAAACAGCCTCATGAGGACCCTTGCCGAGCGCATCATCGACGAGCGGGGCATCCACACCATCGAGGAGCTGAACAAGGTCCTGCCCGCCGTCACCTTCAGCATGAACAGCAGCACCTCTTCGTACGGAAGATCTCCCTTCCAGGCAGTTTTCGGCAGAGTGCCGAGGCCATTGGGAGATATCTGTTCCGATCCAAGGTCCCTCGTGCTTTCACCAGAAGCTGGAGAAAAACGGTTGGCGCCAGAACTTCTGCGTGCTGACGCCCTCAAGGCCCTGGCAGAGTTCAACTCTTCCAGCGCCATTCGGCGCGCTTTGCTGAGAAAGACGCGACATCAAGATGCCAATGACTTCCAGGCTGGACAACCCATTGCTTATTGGCGATGGTCAGGGCGTTCCCGTCAGCATAAAAAAGGTGCTTGGTGTTTGGGCCGCTTCCTTTCACTAGATCCGGACAGGAAATCTTTGTGGTTACAGGTCGGAAGCACTACTGTCAAGGTCGCGGCCAACCAAGTACGTCGAGCTTGCGGATGGGAAGAATGGACACCGAGCACCGAGGATGTGAAGACTCTCCGCGATGCTGAGAACAACCTCAAAGATGCCATGTGGGAAGACCACACCGAAGAACCTCCAGGTGAACTTCAAGAACCAACTGGCGACCCGGGCGACAACCTGCTACCGCCTCCAGGACTACCGCCCGAGCTGCAACAACTACAGGACTACTGGAGGTACACACAAGAGGGTGTGAGTCGAGTGCACGTTGCGCCACGGCGTGAGCTTTACGTACCGCAACCTCACGAGTGTGACTTCAACCTCGAGGACCTGGCAGAAGCACGCAGGACACACCGCAACGAAGGAGACGAACAACTTCCTGAAGACCAGTGGCGCGACCCTTCGAGCCATCACACCTTCGAGGAGCCGTGGACCGGTTCTACTACCTTCTTTTGGAAGCTTGCTCCTGGAGACCAACCTCAAAGGACACGTGAACTACCACGACCGCTTCCCCCAGCTCCAGTTGAAGTTGTTCCACTACCACAACCCGACGACGCTCGACAGCAGCAGCAGACTCGCAGCCCGAGGCCCAAGGACGATGATAGCAGTCGTCGGCGGACTCACATCCAGCAGCAACAGCAGACTCACGTGGGGCCCGTCTTTCAGCAAATTGTGGCGCAAGACAACAGGTCTATCCAGTTCAGTGTCCCAGCTTCGCCTGTGCCACCTACACCGAGGAGTACCAGGAGGGGGCGTTCCAGGACACCGCTGACGAGAAGGGTCACCAGTGACCGTCGTCAAGAGGCGCTGCAGTACGACAGTGCACAGTACGACAGCGCCCAGTACGCCTCTCCAGCCTTGAGCCCAGGACTGCCCGCTACACCTTTGAACGCAGCGCCTGGGACTCCAGACTACACGTCGCTTCCGCTGCGACAACCTCCACTTGAACCAGGTGGACACGTCACGCACAACGAGCACCACGATGCTAACGACACAGATGCACAGGAGACTCAGCCAAACCTTGCTGAGCAAGCGTCAGCTTCCACTCGGCCAGCTCAAGTGCAGGCCATGGAAACGCCCGAGGAAGAGCTACCCACTCTACCTCAGAAGCCGGCGGCAGTTCTTGTGACGAGCAGGCCGCTGAACTTCAACTACCACGACAACGGCGAGGTGACGCTCCGGGACTACCAAGACGACGGCGGCTACAACAACATTCCCTTCAAGCGGAACTACTTTTACAAGTGCTACCTGAACAGCGGCGTCCGCAAGAAGGAGATGAACGAGGCCGGCGTGACCGAGGAGCCCGAAAGGAGCGACGAGTCCTCGGACGACAACTCGATGAGCACATCAAACTCCAGGACCCACAGCCGAAAAGAGCTTAAACAACTTGACCGAGAAATTCCCTGGAGACAGCTGACAATTCTCCCGAAGCCTCAGCTGGACGCCTACCTCGAGGCCACTCGTGTCGAGAACGACAACTGGATGTCGTGGGGCGGGATTCAACCAATATCCCACCGGGAGGCCAAGCGCATCCTGGGCGACGCGAAGCTGTCCCACCGCATACTCAAGTCGCGGGCAGCCTACCGGGACAAGTCGAAAGGCATAGGTCCCTTGAGACCCAAGTGCCGTGTGGTCATCATAGGCTGTGCTGACCCGGATTTGTTCCAGATAACCCGGGATTCACCAACTCCGACAAGACTCTCGGAATCGCTGCTTATGACAATAGCCGCGGCCGGCATCAACAAGGAGTACAACTACACTGGTGAACGCTGGCACTTGTGGGCGTCAGATGCCAAATCGGCATTTCTTCAAGGAGATCAAGATGCTTCAGAGCGCAACGGCCCATTGTACATGCGGCCCCCAAGGGACCCTTTGATCGAGGCCACCGGCAGCTTCCCAGCCGAGCTTTACCTTGTGACAGGCAACTGCTATGGATTGCCCAACGCGCCAAGAGTTTGGTACCTGCGAGTGCACAAGACCATGCTCGAGCGCGGCTTCAAGCGGCATTCGTTCGACAGATGCTTGTACTACTACGTCGGCGACGGCAACAAGCTCCAAGCAGTGGTGATCATCCACGTCGACGACTTCCTCGCGACGTACAGCGAGAGCTTCCCACTGCACCTGTTGGAGAACATGTTCGTGTGGGGCAGCATCACCAAGGTGACGACCGAGGAGCACGCCGTGTACCGTGGAAAGGAGATACGGCTTCACCAAGAAGGCAGCCGCTTCAAGTACTTGGTGACTCAGTCCGAGTTCATCGAGGGCATGGAAGGAGGCAAGATCGCTCGCAAGCTGCAAACTTGACGCCCAGTGAATGGGCAGACTTTCGCAGCGTCAGCGGCAGCCTGCAGTGGATTGCCGGCCAGACAAGGCCAGAAATCGGACCCTTGGTTTCGTTGAGTAACCGGGGAAAGGCTACCGACTACAAGGACCTCCAGCGACTCTACGAAGCGGTGGAGTTCTTAAAAGCCACTCCTCGAGATGGTTTAGTTTACCAGGACATCGCCCTGAATAAGGACAGCTGCTTCGTGACCTACACCGACTCCAGCTTTGCTAACGCCGAGCTCAAATCGCAGTACGGCGTCCTTGTCTTCCTGAGCCAGGTCCGCGTGACCGCCGTGATCACGAAAGGGACGCTAGTGGACTGGAAGTCGGCAAGGTCGGCAAGAGTTTGTAGGTCAACGCTGGCAGCCGAGGCAAGTGCTGCAGACGAGGGCTCTGACAGAGCAGGCTTCGCGAACCTCTGCTTGAGTGAGCTTTTCACAGGACATCAAGCACTCAAGGCACCACCTGTTTTCCCGAATGTTCAAGTAACAGATGCCAAGAGTTTGTATGACACTGTGATAGCTGAAAATCCTGGAGTCAGCGACAAACGCTCTCTGATAAATATCAGGAGCATACAGCAGTGTGTGAAGCCTGAAGACTTTCGGTGGGTGCCAACAAGCCTTATGGCAGCCGATGGTCTCACGAAGCTAGATTGGAAGCTGACTGAGATTTTGAACAAGTTCCTTAGGGACCCGAAGCTTCAACTCACTGATCAAGTCCAAAAAGAAAGTAAGACCAGTGTGAAAGATCGTGCTTAGCGCCATTGGACTTGAGCGCTTTCAGTGAACGAGCTTCTCCGAACTGTTACCTCTCGAGCGGCCGAGAGCCAAGACTTTCTTTAGAGCAAAAGGCGCCATGCTCTTTCGGTGTTAGAGATTGCAGTGCTGTCAGACATATAAGTCCGGGGTTGGGCACTCCCAAAACAACTCTGGGTTGGGCACTGCAGGGAGACTCTGGGGGCTTTTTCTTTGGACGCAGCGGTGCAAGGTATCTACCGCCTAGCGGCAGGAAAGAGCAGACCTAGAGTCCGGTACATGAAAGGCACATTATGCTACTTATGAGCATAACCTCAGTGTATCACAAAAGCAGAACCGCTCCGAAGAGCCCAGCATCCTGCTGAGGATCGTACAGGTTGATATGTTTCTCCAAGGTGGGTAATACCACCCATGATCTTAACAGCATGGTAACGTGTACACAAGCCTTCTTCCGTGAAGAATGGCACGAGCAGCCATCCTCATAAACGCACCTCACGTGGTGTTTACAGAAGATCTCTCTCTCATCCCCAGAGCAGAGTCTTTCTATCCTCAAGGTGAGATCATGTGGAATCTCAATAAAAGCATGTGTGGCAGATTGTTGCTCCCACGACGAAATTAGTTGTTGAATATTTGAAGTTCAGGGTCACGACGCCCTGTAGCGTCTTCGAATCCAGCTCCAAAGAGCCTGATGGCCTACGTCTCCCGAGTAATACAAAGACGGCAATGGTCCTCTAGCCTGCGCGCCTGCCAGACCCCATGAAGCCAAGGCCCCTGCTTACGATCGCTCAAATAGGAATAAAATTCAAAGGTGTATGAGAAGGGTCCAAGCCCTAATATGACGCAGCTGTACACCGCGCTGGATAACAGAGTATGAGATCTCGGACAAAAAGCAGCGCACCAGGTAAGTACATGAACAAGCTCATGACCGTAACACATGTTGCCATTGTTGACAAGCATAAGTCTAGGCAATTTCATGTAGCTTTGAACTGCTTGGTATTGCGGAGATTTCTTCCAGCCCTCGCGTCAGTACTGAGCTGCTACCACCTGCCACACCGCATTGCCCTGTAGAGCATGTAGAAGTTTCGACACCCTGTCCGAGTTTGCTGTGCGCGCATTGATTTCGAGTAAGAACGTCGCCATGCCCTGCATTTCCGCTGTCAATGGCCTTTTTGAATGACATCTCATGACTGTGTCTCCCAAAAGGTTTTGTTTGAGGTCCTGAAGCTGCTGAAGCTGCTGAAGCTGCTGAAGCTGCTGAAGCAAGTCCAGGTCCTTGATTGGTGGCCTCTCCGAATCTTCCACCACCATTGCAATCTCTCCATCCCAAAGTCGGATCTCGCCAGCCCATCTCTTGTATTTTCTTGGGGCCTTTTCGGTGTCCGTTTGGTTTTCGCTCCAACACTTCGTGCACCAGTGCTGCCGCCATTGTGGTCTTGAGTTGAGGCATGGCGTGAGTCCTAGCACAGCCTTGTCTTTCCAGTTCTTTGCTGTTGTATACATGGTGGTGAGCGCCGTGTGTTCCCCCGACCTGAGCCAAACCACAAGACTGTAATCTTGCTTTATCACCTGCAGTTCTTGTTCGTTCCTCAGAGCAAGCTTCACCACTGCCACTGCAAATTCCTGCCGAATTCTCCATTGAGTCGCTCTGGATGTACGGCGTTGTCGGTGTCGACGCGACGGGGCTCGCGGCGTGGCGCTGGGCACTCCGGGGACACTCTGGGCTTGGGCACTCCAATAAGACTGTGGGGTTGGGCACTCCAAGAGACTTTGGGGCTGGGCAAGCCGGGGACCCTCTCCAAGTTCTGGCCAGGGACACTGTGGAGTTGGGCACTCCAGGTACAGCAGGTACAGGGACACTTGGGGGTTGGGCACTCCAGGGATGAGCGAGGAGTAGGCCGGGCGAGGAGAAGAGTTGAGTCCAAAATCTAACAACCCCACACCGAGGGTGGGGAACAAGCAAATGGTGAAGTTTATTATTCGTGAATTAGAAGGATAAAACCATCATATTGCAATACAACATGATTGTTAAATAGTCCCTATGGTTTGCCCGCCCGCTACGCTTCCCGCCCTTCTGGCTGACGTCAATTTTCTTTGTTGTTTGCTCTTGAGTTTCTTGCTTTGGGGTGAAGGATTTGGATGCGAGCAAGGAACTTCGAATAAGGCGATGATCTTAGAAGTTTGATTGTTCGGGGTTTCGTTAAAGAATCGGAAGAGGTGGAGACGCCCCAGAAAACAGAAGAGACGATTTTCTTAATTATGGAAACGGCGAAAGGGGAGATAATGAAGAACATCGACAAGGGATGAATACTTTTGAAATGAAACACGGGGAGGAAAACGAAGAAGGCGACGAGGTCCACGATAAAGAAAGAGGACAAGGGATGAAAAGAAGGAGAACACGCGAGAACTGCTAGAATGAATAAGGTGACAGAAATGACTTTGGAATGAAGCAGGAGGCGAGAAGAGGAAACGAAAGAGGCAGGACGCAGGATACAGGGTACGACCCAGAACCCGCCGTGATACACGCCCCAGAGGGTGGCGAAACGGACACGCCTCCTTTTGCCTATTTTTGGGGCCGGGGGGAAGGGAAGATGCTGGAACGGGGGAAGGAAACCAGATCTTGGCTTGTTCTGGACGGCTCCCGCCTGCGAGGCGAATTTGTTAAGCTTTACTGGTGGAAAAACTGAAAAAATGCCAGTCGAACCTAAAACTTCTAACGCTTTCTTTACACTTTTGTTGCTGGGCGAATCGAGGTTCTTGCGGCTGGACTCCGCATGCCTCGACTGCTGGATGCAGCGAGAGCCGCCAAGTGCGGCTCGGCAGAAGCATGCAGAAGCCTGCTTTCAGGCTTTCTTTTTTCCTGTTTGTTGTTGGCACACTTTGCGCTTGCACTTTGCTTGCACTTTGTTTGCACTTCCAAAGGCTTGAACAACGTGGAGAACGTGGAGGCTCAAGTCGGATCGGATGCCATTCACGGGAGCTGATGGAGCTGGTGTCGGCGTAGACTTGTCCGGCTTGAGTCATGTGTGAGGTTCCGAATCTTCCGAGCAGTGTGTGTTCACTGCTGCTTGCCGGGGCCCTGCTGCGTACCAAGAAGGCGCCCCGTGTGCTTTGCGCACAGAAAAGAGTGCACAATTTATGAGCTTGCAGGAGGCGGACTTCCTTCGCTTCGAGTACCTGGTGGTGCTTGTGGTCCCTTTTCAGCCTGCGAAACAAAGGGGCCCTTGTGGGGAGCAGCAGGGGTTACTCCAGGGCTCTCTCTCTCTCTCTCTCTTCCTCTCTGTCTCTCTCTTTCTTCGTCGAGGTTGCCCAGCTGCAGGTTACTCCAGGGTTCTCGCTCTCTCTGTCTCTCTTTCTCCGTCGAGGGTGCCCAGCTGCTGTACCTGCTGGCACTCCTGCTGGGGGCTCTGCGCTCGTGATGCATTCGGATCGAATTCTTGGTAAAATGTCAGATGCTGGGAGGGTACATACATCTTGTCTCAGAGGCTCTTGGGGCGAGGATTGAGCCGGGGAGGACGGCTGTCGGTAAGTTTCCTGCTCTTCGCCAGCTACCTCCTGCCGGGAAGCCGAGTGAAGGGAAGAGAGGCATCAGTAGTGAGAAGCGGAAGCGGAAGAGAAGCGGAAGAGAAAGGACAAGAATGGAAAAGAGAATGGCAGAGAGAAAGAGAGGAGGCAGAACGTGTCTGTGGGTGTGTGTCTGGGTCTTTTGCCACGAAGCTGTGCGAGGTGCCTGACTTGGGTCCTCGCACGGTTCTACTCGGAGTACTCGGGGCGCGCTTTCAGTCAGAGAGCTTTAATCTGACTTTACTATATCTTTGCATGTCTTTGCTGTGGCTTTGCACAAGCCGTGTCACAGCTTTGCCATGCTCTGCCCAGACAAAGGTGATGGGTGCCATGGCACGTTAAGTCCGTTAAGTCCGTTAAGTGTTACGTGCACGAAAATGTGACGTGCCTTCCGCGCCTTTTCCATGATTATCATGATTCTTTGCGCCCTTCAGCCTTCGACATGCGGTGTCCTAGCTCTGGCACTCATTGGCACTCTAGCAACTCTAGCACTATCTCTGCTGGCATTCACGACTTCGAGAGCTCTCTGCTCAAAGCTATCTTTGGCCATGGGCCCTTGAAGGCCCTTGAAGGCCCTTGGGGGTTGTTTGCTCAGCTTCTCTACGTATTCGACGTATGGTCGTGCGCATGCTGCACATTATCGGCTTCTTCTTGCTTTTGGGGGCCTATGCGGCCTATGCGGAGCCAGTGATGCGAAGGAACCCCGCGACTGAGCCGAAGCGCCAACCCCTCATGCGCTCGCACAAGGACACAAGAGACACCAAGGTGCAAAGTATGCGGCCGGCCTACCGGGGTTACCGTGCCCGTCACCCCATCTTCACATCCTTCGAGGAGGAGCAGGAGCTTCAGGAGCTTCAAGAGCTTCAGGAGCTTCAGGAGCTGGATTTGGAGTGTGGGCTGGCCCCTTGGAGTACATGGAGCATCTGCACGCAGTGTGGAGGTCAGAGAATTCGAACTCGGGATGCTTTCGGAGTCGAAGCATCCACATTCTCTGGAGGTCAAGGTCTGCGATGGTCCGGCGAGCTGCTTGTGAGGCGCTCGGGGCGCTACGTCTTCGTCCCCAACTTCCCCAATTTCCCCAACGTGAACCAGGCGGTGAACCAGGCGGACCCGCAAGACCTTAGCCACGACGTCAACGACGGGATCCACTTCACTTTGCAGGTCGGGGCAGGCTTGCGTGTCCTCACACGTATGAACGCCGTGAACGTCGTGAACAGCTCGAAGTGGGTCCGCTGGCTGGCAAAAGGAACTCACTCGCTGGTGGTCGAGGCCATGTACAGCGGGACGAGCGAAGGGATTCCCTTGAAGTACCGGGGACCAGACACACACGACGAGCTCATGGCTGTTCCCAAGACGGCGCTTCGCCATGGCATCGCCGCGCTTGGCGAGCATTGCCAAAAGCGTGCGGTGGAGTCCCAGCCCTGCAGTGCAGTTGGAAAATCCCGTGGAGGAAAATCCCGTGACACAAACGTGTGCCGCGTGGACTGCCGATGGGGGGACTGGGCGGAGTGGTCCAAGTGCGACAGCTGCGGCGGTAAGGAGATTCGGAGCCGCGCCGTCGCAGCGCGCGCCTCCCAGTCCGGCACGGCCTGCGAGGGCACAAACTCGGAGCAGCGGAGCTGCAAGAACTGCGGGTTTTGGTGAGCTGCGGCAGGAGTGAGAGGACACAAAAGTGAGTCGTGTGAGAGGACACAAAAGTGAGTCCTGCATAGTTGTGGTTCAGACTGGGCCGCAACGCATCAAGGCGTGCGCGCAGAACTTCGCATCCATTTCTTCATTGAGCCATTCCCCTATTGCCCCAGAGTGCCCTTGCAACGCTTGTTCTCTTCGAGCGCTGCCTTGGCTCGAATCCTCCAAGAGGGAGAGAAGCTCCTGCTGCGGAGGGGTTGAACAGTACAAGAGACAATGCAGGGTTACTTGAAGTTCGCATACAAAGAGTCCACATGAGAAGTGTGCGTGTCACTCAAACGTTACATCTCCAAACTTTCTGACTTAGAGATATTGACCACAGTGACCCTCCCCCCCTTTACTTCGAGCAAAACAGCCACGAACGCGAGAAACGCAGAAAGTCACAGACACAGACACACGCACACGCACACGCACACGCACACGCGGACGGGCAGGGGGAGGATCGCACGGGGGTTGGGGGACACTCGGGGACACCAACTCCAACTCTCTGCCAACGCGCCGTGGGCGCGCCTGCAGATGGAGAGGCAGTGAGAGAGCCATCCCCGCGCATCGTGGGAGCGGTCCACGTGAGGCGCGGCTGTTTGGCGATCCAGCTCTCTCTTCTTTTTGGGGGGAGAGAATCTACATTGGAGAGTCTGAAGTTTCCTTGTGGTTTTTGTCGGGTTAGTGTCAGAGAGTCTTCGAGGCCGCCCCCTTCCCTGTCTTTGGGGCCGCCATGGCCTTGGCCTCCGAGGTGCGAACGTGCGAACACTCGTTCTGAGAGCAAAAGTGAGCAAGCGAGAGTGAGACAGGAGAGAGAGTTCTCTTTGCGAGAAAGAGAGAGAGAGAGAGAGAGAGAGAGAGAGACACACGTCTCTGCGAGTGAGAGTGGCATTTTCGTGGTAATTTCTTACCTTTTTTGTGCTTCTTTCTCAAAGCGCGGCTCTTTCTCTCGTTTTCTTGTAAGCTGAAGCTCTGTGATTGAATGGAAAGTGTGCTTTCTCAGCACTTTTCTCCAACCCCCAAAACCTGATAGGATCCATGAACCCGAATGCAGAAAGCAGTCACCTCTAACGTAAATATAACGCAATATAAACGAAACGTCGGTGGCGGGTGGACGGACCACCATCACGGACCACCACCACGGACCACCACCACGCACCACCACCACGCACCACCGCCACGGGAACACCACCACGGACGACCGCCACGGACCACCACTAAGGGACCACCGCCACGGACCACCACCACGGGACCACCGCCACGGGAGTACCATGAAACCACCACCGCGGGACCACCACCACGGGACCACCACCACGGGACCACCACCACGGGACCACCACCACGGGTCCACCACCACGGGACCACCACCACGGGACCACCACGGACCACCACCACGGGACCACCACCACGGGACCACCACAACTACGGGACCAACCACCACGGCACCACCACCACCGTGGAGTTCCCCCTTAGCTTGACGGATTTGGAACACCGCGCACGGCGACTCGCGTCCCGGGGAGTTCCCCCTTAGCCTGACGGATTGAGAACGCCGCGGGCACACGCGTCCTGTGCAGTTCCCCCTTTTCAGCCGCGTTACGCCACTCGCGGACGCTTCGCGAACGCTTTGCAGACGCTTCGCGAACGCTTTGCGGACGCTTTGCGGACGCTTTGCGGACGCTTTGCGGACACAACGCAACGATGTTTGGTAACCTCCCAACCCCCAGACCCCCAACTTTCAAATGGGAACCCTTCTGCGGAGCATTCGGGAAAAGTGAAAAGTTGCGCTTCTTTCGGAATCTGACAGATCCAGAATTATACCTGGACCCCAACGAAAGCACGTGTCTTCGATTATCTCCCTACTTAAACACAGTAAGATAAACATACTTGTTCCCGAGCACTCTTTAAAGAAGGAGGACGTTTGAACGTGTATTTGGTGGTGGCACTAGACCAAAGTATCGAGGTCGCAAAAAACCGGGACCTCACACCCCCGCGCCCGCAGTTTAATAGGCCTAGGCGCGTAGAGGGCGGTCTGCTCTTGAATGCTCTTCAACTCGCAAGCAGGTCTGCTGGAGGGTACACATGATTGGGGGCCCTTCATGGTATCAAGTCCGTATTCGCTGAGAGAGGAAGCTTAAGGTGTCAAGTCTGTTTCGGGCCTGAAGCTCAAGGTGTCAAGTCTGTCAAAACGGCCCCACCATGTGCTATCCGATGCTATCCTAAACTTCTGATTGTTCGCTCTGCAGACTGAGAGACCTGGGGCTTCACATGGTTTAGCGGATTTAGCGGTGATTTTTGTAGGGTTTTGTTCATGTGCAGATGCAAGGTGCACTGCGTGTCACGCGCATGCTTAGGCTGCGTAGGGCTAGCCGATAAGGCCAACAGGAATGTCGGCTCAAACGCTGCCAGTGCGCCTGTTCCGGGCTGTCTCCGGAAGAGTTTCGGGCCGGCGATAATTGGCAAGCGGGAGGCATTTCTTCATGTCTTCTAGCGACGCCGCAAAACCATCAGGGCCCGTCGTTTTCGTCGAATATGCCCGTGCCCACCGCCGGATTCAACAGACGCAGGGTTGGGCTTCATATGGTTGAAGGTGGGTGTTGAAGGTCCCCCCACTTTGTTTGCGCCCCTTTGTCTTTTCTCGACCCTTCCGTTTTTTCTGAGCCCCCTCCCTCCCTCCCCGCTCTTGGGTGACCCCCCCCGGCTTATTACAGCTTCCAGATTCTGGCCATGAGCTTCAGGGGGACGCGCTTCCCTGGTCTATGCAATTTTGTTGCGGAAAGCCTCGCGAGGCTTACCAAGCCTCAACTGTGGGCTCATCAGGTCAACTTGGACTTGCGTCAAGTATTCGAATGCCTCCGTCAGGCCCCGCGTGGGCTCGGGACATGCAGAGACACAAAGAGACTTGCAAGATGCTTGGGCGACGATACGTTTTTGATTCCTGCTCTGCGCGCTGCAATCTCATCCAAGCGTTGCTGACGCTGCTTCACAACATGCAATCCTATCGCTCTTTGAGATGTCGAAAGTCTCTGTCACTGTGAACCTGTCGCTGCTTGCGTTGAGGCTCTTTACAGGTGGTCAAAGATTGCATGCTGGTGATGCGTCAGTATCGGCAGCAATGGTATCGCCGCGCAACTGCTGCTTGTTTTGCGTAAAGCATCGGATGCTACGAGCTGAGACGCTGCGTCACTTTATCAAGGAATGCTTCTTGGGAGCTAACGTGAGCTTGCCGAGTGAACTGTGTGACACGATCCTTGATCCAGTGAGCTGGTCTGCCTTGAGAGCCTCAGCGAAATGCGCCGTCCTGTTGTGCATAGGTAGGAAGCGGCGTGTCCGTAAGGCTTGGCTTCGTAATGAACGCTGCAGCCGAACTTCACAAAGGGTTAGGTTTGCTGAAGAATGGTGGTCGGCTCCTCAGCCTTAATCTTAATCTTTCTGTTTGCTGTCAGATTTTGCATTTACGAGTGGGCACAGACTGACAGCCAACTGTGAGCGCAACTAGCCGCTCTCCGAGCACGCTTTGCCTTGGGCCTCCCGAAAAACATGGCGACGCCAGAGCAACTGGTGCAAGAACTAGCGGCGTTGAGGCAAGAGCTCACACGCCAAGCGCAGCAGCGCCGGCAGGACTTGGAGCAAGTGAGAACAGAGAGTCAACAAAGAGTGAATGAGGCTATGCAGGCAGCCTTAAGTGCGCGAGGGCAGTTGGGCTCGATACCGAATGTTGTCCGCGAGATGGGACAAGCGTTGCAGGAAGCATTGAAAGGCCAAAACAAAGAACTGGTGGAGGCAATGAAAAGTTCATCAAGTCAGAAAGGAAAGATGGTGCTGGTAGACGCCAAGGGGCATGGAAAGCCAAGTACGTTTTCGGGAGATGCTGAACAATATCTTCTGCGGAGACACAGCGTGTCAGCGTGTGTATGTTACATCTATCCAGAGCTACGTGATGTTCTGGAATGGTGTGAAGAACGCGAGAAGAGCGTATCGTCTGACGAGCTTACCGAAGCTTGTGGCGATCGAGCCGATGAGATCGTGTACCGAACCTGTTTGAGAAGTCTACAGAACTATCATCGGCGTTGCAGATGGTGACTGCGAAAGAGCCGTTCGCGATTGTGATCAATTGCAGCGCGAATGGCTCTGAAACTCCATAAGGACTCATCAGAAGAAGACGGCGAGCCGGCCTTGGAAGGTCAACCTGCTGAAGGCGGGGTCGCTGCCGAAGAAGAGGCAGGCGCACCGCTTGACAGATCCAGCCTGGTCGGTTTGCTAAGCGTGGACGTCAAGGCGTCTGTCCCTTTTGAACGAAGGGCTGTGGCTGGTAGCTTCAGAAGCAGGACGAGGTGGAGTCCCTGTTCAAGAAGCCTGAAGTGGGGAAGCCAACGCTCATGGTGGGATTGCCGCCTGATGGACCGTTTGCGGGAGTACAAAGAAGCTACAACTCCCTCCAGAAGGCGAAGAAGGAAACGGAGAAAGAAGTGCTGGAAGCAGGGAGAAAACAAGTGAGAGCCTGCGTTGAAGCCTACAGGTACCAAGTGGGACAACAGCAGCACTACTTCAAGGGTGCGAAGTCTTGGGCGCACGTAGCAGACTCCAAAGCTGGTGCAAGCCATCGCCAAGGGTGTCCGAGCGCAGTTGGTGCTGCCAAAGGTCCAGTGATCTGTATGTGAAGACGCCGGTTATTGATGCCAACACACGTGCCGAACTGGATCCTAAGAAAGTCGCAATTGCCCATTCACTGGAGTTGGAATGGGTGAAGGAACAAAATGTCTACACGAAATTGAATGTTGGCAGGCGACTGGACGTCCTCCTATCACGTTAAAGTGGGTGGATGGCAACAAGGATGACGACGTTCATGAAAACTATCGGTCAAGACTGGTGGCTCGTGAAGTCAAGTCACAGGGACAAGCTGCCTACTCCCTGAGCATGCTTTGTGCAGCTCTATGCCACCTTTGGAGGCAGTCAAGCTGTTGTGTTGACTGATGACCGCTCTACGCGTTTCGCGACACGTTTATAGCCGTGCAAAAGGCGAGTTGTTGTGACGCTCCGGAAGGGGGCGAGTCCGAGGGCATGTGTGATTTCTTTTGCCTGGCAAATTATGAAGGTAGACGAAGCTTTGAACGAGCGCTGCAAATACCGCTGTGATGGACACGTCGGACCGAACCGTGGGATTCAGCTGGTTGGTCTCAGGAGACAGGCAAGGTCACGTACGAGGCAGATCCCCGACACGTGGATTCGCTAGTCGGAGAGCTGAGTTTAGAGACAGCCAAAGCTGCGAAGGCGCCCGCAGACAAGAAGAAACAGGCTGAAGCCTTGAAGAGCTTGGAGATGCCGCCAATGAACGAAGCTGTTTCGTGAGATTGATATGAAGATTCATTGTAAACAAGTGAACTCAGACAATGTATCAAATATAGTACCGTGTTTCATGGTCATGTTGAATCAAACATCAAACCCTAAACCCGCGCCCGATTTGAGCTGTGTGTTTTTGCGCGAGCGGCTTTTGCCGCCTGCCGTCCCCCAACACCCTAGACGGTTGCAAAAAGCACATCCTAAACCCTACTCTTGATACCCTCCTCGCTTTTTGAAGCCGTGCAAGCTTGCTTCAAAGCGTATGAATCGTCTTCATTGCGCGAGCGTTGTGTTTGCAAATGGGGGGCGGGGCTGCCCCCCAAGCCCCCCGTTTTTTTCGTACAAGCTTTCGTCAAAGCATATGAGTCTTTTCGAAACCCATCATCCGAGCATTCTGTTTGCAAATGGGAAGGGTGCTCCCCGCCCCCCGCCCGGCCGCTTTTGTTTAGCCGTGCAAACTTGCTTGGCATATGAATCGTGTTGAAGCCCATAAGCGAGTTTGCAAATGGGGGGGAAATTTGCTCGTTATTTTGGGCTTCTAGTAGTGGTACTACCAGTACTACCAGTACTGTACTACTAGTACTACTAGTACTACTAGTACTACGAGTACTACTAGTACTACTAGTACTACTAGTACTACTAGTACTACTAGTACTACTAGTACTACTAGTACTACTAGTACTACTAGTACTACTAGTACTACTAGTACTACTAGTACTACTAGTACTACTAGTGCTACTAGTACTAGTACTACTGGTACTACTGGTAAAATTGGTACTACTAGTACTACTAGTACTACTAGTACTACTAGTACTACTAGTTGTGAGCAGGTCTAAGCACGCACGTTCCATGTGCAGAGCTGCCAGAACCAGTACTGTAGTTTTCCTTTGCATGTGTAGATTTGCAATTCGTATCAATGCCAATATTTTGGCTCAAGTACCGAGCTTGTGCCTTTGAGCACGGTAGAGTCGTACAGTAGCTCCTAGGTTGCTGTGCGGTCCGACCGGACGCATTAACCAAGGCGCGGCGCTTCGCGTGCCACGCCTGCGGCCTGCTAACCAAGGCGCGGCTTTTCGCCTTGTGTTGCGGCAATGTCCGCAGAGGTTGCAGGTCGGGCTGAGGGCGTCACCCTCCTCGAAGCTATCGAGGGTGGAGACGTTCCCTATCCCGAGCGGATGAGCTACGTCGCTTGGCTTAAGTGGTGTAGGGAGACTGGCAGCCGTCCATTGTCCAAGCGGGATGGGGTCAGCACTACGCCAGAGCAAGAGGCGGCTCTCTGGCGGAAAGTCATGAAGTTCCTCCATGACGCCGAAGAGGAGGACGAGGATGAAGAGGAAGAAGAAGAGGACTCCGAGCTAGTCCCTGAGGCCTCGGGCGCTGGAGGCGACAGTCCGCTCGGGCGCTGGAGGCGACAGTCCGCCGCGGGTGGACGTCAGCGCCGCGGCTAGGGATCTGGCCATGGTCCCTACCGGTGCTGCCTATGTCCCTGCTACGGCACCAGGGTCCCGCCCGGCGGGACCGTCCGGTCCGCCGTCGACAGCAGGTTCAGTGCCAGGCACCGCAGAGGGCTTGCAGGCGGAGCTGCGCGCGATTTTCCGTCCAGACCAAGAACCGGTCGCGGACTACTTGACGCGCGTTTCGCGGATTGTCCTCGCGCTGAAAGCGCATGGAGTCACGGTGAGCTCCCGTGACCTTGACGCCTTAAGCACCAAAGCCACCCTCCTTGCGGATGAGTTCTCCAAGATAGGCGGGGACTGGCATCCTACGAAGATGGTCCGTCGGCTGCGGAC
>CAJNDS010000598.1:0-107130 GCA_905221605.1 Symbiodinium natans
GTGTGCGTGTGTTGTGTGTGCTGTGTGTGTGTGTGTGTTGTGTGTGTGTGTGTGTGTTGTGTGGGTGTGTGTGTGTGTGTGTGTGTGTGTGTGTGTGTGTGTGTGTGTGTGTGTGTGTGTGTGTGTGTGTGTGGTGTGTTGTTTGTTGTGTGTGGTGTGTGTGTGTGTGTGTGTGTGTGTGTGTGTGTGTGTGTGTGTGTGTGTGTGTGTGTGTGTGTGTGTGTGTGTGTGTGTGTGTGTGTGTGTGTGTGTGTGTGTGTGTGTGTGTGTGTGTGTGTGTGTGTGTGTGTGTTTGTGTGTGTGTGTGTGTGTGTGTGTGTGTGTGTGTGTGTGTGTGTGTGTGTGTGTGTGTGTGTGTGTGTGTGTGTGTGTGTGTGTGTGTGTGTGTGTGTGTGTGTGTGTGTGTGTGTGTGTGTGTGTGTTTGTGTGTGCGTGTGTGTTGTGTGTGTGGTGTGTGGGTGTGCGTGTGTGTGTGTGTGTGTGTGGTGTGTGTGTGTGTGTAAGTGTAAGTGTAAGTGTAAGTGTAAGTGTAAGTGTAAGTGTAAGTGTAAGTGTAAGCTGTGTGTGTGTGTAAGCTGTGTGAACTGTCCACGATATGCTGTGACAGTCTTTGCAAGCGAGCTGAGAACGACAGCCTGGACCCAGCCGCTCAACTCTGTTTTGGGGATTTGCAAAGAACAATCGGGTGCATCTCTGCTCAGTATGGCTGATACCTCCCGCTTCACATTGGAGAACCGACGTAAACATTGAAGCAACGGACTGGCGCGCTTCAACGAAGATTCAAGGCGCCTGGGCTCATATCTAGGATCGACAGCATAGGACGCGTACACGCCTCGATCAGGGCATGGGACATGAAATCAGTGAGAGCCCGGAAGAGGCGCCGCATAAGCCGCATAAGCCGCAGGCCAGCAGGAGGAGGGGCACCTCCCGCGAGATGATTGCCACGACCGCCGAAAGAGGACTTCTCTCGCTGTACCGAGAGAACGGGCTCTGCACAGCTTTTCTACTCATACTCTTTCACTCTATCAAGAGCAGTAAGGGGGAGCTCTCAGAGACGGCTCTTCCGGAAAAAAGGCGCCCCCCTTGCCTGACAAGTGCGCGTAGGGGTCGCGGCTCGGAGGATCCTTCTCACGGCTGTCTCAGGGTGGCGAGACGCTTCTCTCTTAGAGCTTCCACTTTTCTTGGTCCTCCGGTCGCCTATATCTGTCATGTTCTCTTTCACGATCGTAGCCTAGCACAAGAATCTGCTGACTTTCTGCTGACATACTGCTATCTGCCGAGTGCTTAGCCGGCGTAGGGATCTCTGTCCTTGGTTTAGGTAGCCGGAGACACTACTCCAGCTTCGTGTGGACTAAGGCCCCTGCCCTGCCATATGCAGCATATGGATCTCCTTCCAAGGTTCTCACAGCACCGAATTCTGGCACTAAGTGAGCACGATACGAATCCAACCTGGAGGTCGATAAGGATCATCGGGTGGTGGTAGCGCTGGCATGAAGAAGCATCATATCATTCACAGGATACACACGTGCCAGCGGAATCAACAGGCCTTCCCGTGGAGGTGGGGCACTAGTGGGCGGCGGCCTTGACCGAAGGCAGGTCGACGACAAGCTGATGAGAGTCGTTGAACAGTTGTCACGAGTGAGCCCACGACGCGCCGTAATGCCCACCAGGGGGAGGCCTCAACTGAACTCGCTCACCATAAGTATCGACGTGGCCATTCACACCATGGACCATAGAAGATAAGGAAGCTGTGGTCAAGACGGCGACCCATAGACGGGAGGATACGCCGTTGACCTTAAGCTGCCGCGGGCTGAGCTGTCAGAGAGAGGGACGGTCAAGCCAACCGCATGCTTGTGAGCTGGCTGCGGCGGATAGCCCGGTGGCGGATATGCACTGGGGGGCGGGTAGCCCGGGTAGCCTTCGTGGCATAGTGTGGGTTTTTTGTGGGGCATGGCGGCATAGAGCAGCTCAATGTCTTTCATGCTCAGTGGAAAGAGATGGTGCATTTGGAGTCTGAACCTGGCGGCGGTGCGCCATAATAAGCTGGTGGCGGCCTCAGCTCTGTTCAAAGAAGGCGCTGATTGAGACATCGCTTGCAGACATGTAGGTCGCGACGGGTAGTAACCCCCGGGAGGCGGATAACCTTCCATTGGATCAGCTCCCTTCATGACGTGCGCGGAAGACACCTTCACATCAACTTCATTCTCCGTCCTGGAGGAGGCGCATTCTGCACGCTCTTCTTGTGAAAATGCCTCGGTCGCAAGCGTCTAAGAAGCGCAGTGCTGCATTGCGTGGCGTTGCTGTGCCGATGCCTGGCAATAGCGCGCTTCACCAAGTCATACCTGTCAGTGGCTAGCAGCGTTCAGCAGCCTTTATCTTGTTTATACTTCGTGACTTGAGAAGGAAAACAGGTGAGACTTGTGGCCTCTCGTCATCGCTCATCGCTTTCTTCGACTCCGACGCTTTCTGGCAAAAGCTTCAAGCTGCCAAACACGGCATGCATCGCTGTGCTAATGCAGAGCTTAACGTATAGAATGTTTGCGTACGTTTGGCAACGCGCGTGGGTACTCATACGCAGAATTATGGTACTCGCCAGTACTCGCCCGGCAACAATAATGACAGGTGAGGTTGACAGATTCTACGGACAACACACTGACATCTCCGCCACATGTTCACCCATGCGCGTAGGGCATACAAAACACAGGATGGCATGCGAGCGATTTTTCATCGTGTGAAGTGAGACTTCAGCTCGCGGTTGTTCACAGGTGAAAGTACTCCCGCCCCCTAAGAAATCTGCGGGTCCCTCTTGGCCATCGATTACATGATGCAAACAACATATTGGACTATGTTGAAATCCTGAAGTCCGGCCTCGTGATTACGTCGTGTGCAACTTAAGCTAAGTGACTACACCATGCCAGCCAACAGATAGGCCAGCACGGTTGAAAAGATCTGAAACATGATTCTTTGGCCTCGCAAGGTGTTATGACATGGATCAGGACAGCTGCCCTGTTCTTGCATCTCTTCTCGCCCTCCCCACCAACATGTTGGGACATGGACATACGTTGAAGCCCACCCTGGAGCTAAAACATGATTTCTGGCTAACGGGTTTAAGCCTACATCCTCTTGTCTGGCTTGGGATCACGCAGGACTACAAATGAATGGTATTCACGCCAAACTGAGGCTAGTGCACACTTCTCGCCGCATCATCCACTCCCGCGAAATACGCAACAATCGCGCCTTGATGTCCAACCTCCGTCTATGAAAAACCACGTTGCCTGACAGTCACGCAGATAGAGATGGAAGCGCTAGGATTCGAACACGCACTGATCCACCTGAGCTGTGCACTCTCTTCTAGAATGCGGAGAGCAGCCTCTTTTGTGGCAAAGTGCACGAAGCCCCTGGACCAGGCCATTGCATGCAAACATTCTGCCGCCATGCTCTCAAGCCTGATACATGCATGTTGAGTCAATGTTGACTCAATGTTGACAACAGTCATAAGGCTTGTGCCATGATGCTCTATCTCTGTAGACCAAGGTGACAAGACCCCACTGGGAGAAAAAGTCACCAACCTGGTGCAGGTTGGTGCAGCCGTTGCATCATGTCTGCTATGTACAATGCCATGTGAGCTCTGTGCAAACCGTGCATCGGCATGCCTCTTCTTCACTATCCCTGTCGCCGATGCCACCGACAAAAACCTGGAATAGGACAACGGACAGGACTCGCTTGAACGAATGCAGTCGTCATGCTGCTCGCCTTGCAGGGGTCGACTTCACTGAGCATAGAGTCCTGCTTCTGCTTGTCATCATCGGTGTCCTGATATGTCAGGAGCATGGCAATATCAAGAAAAAAACCTCCATCGCAGCCTTCTTCCTAGGCGTTGCAAACCCCATGGCCAGCTGTCTCTGAACGCCTGGCAGGGCGCAATGAAACCCTTGCATGGCTTGGAACATCGACATACGCTGACGCACGTCAACTAAAGCTATCCCAGCAGCATCTCATGAACCCTGCCTGGAAAATCCTGCCTGTCAACTACAGCGCAGTCTGCATCAGCAGCAAATCTGAACGTCACAAAGGCATACCTCAGTGCAGGCCGCTGTGCGCAAGGTTGCGACTTGCACGTTGTCACGAACATCAGGCCATCGCGGAGCTTTGTTCTTCTCTCCATCCTGCATCGAAGTAGCGTCTAGCAGAGTCTAGCATGCGAGGCTACGGAGAGCCGACTCTCCTTGCCTTGGGAGGGCAAACATTGCAATGAACAACATGTCCGTACCTTGGACTATCCGAGTGACTGAGACTTCACAATGTACTGTACAGCTAAGGCAGCTAAGGGCGATACTTGGTAAAGTGTTGCTCCACCTGCACGGCGTGGTGAAGGGTCTAATGTTGTTGAAGTCTGATGCGGTCTGTCCATGTAAGTCAGGCAGTTTGCTCCAGTGTGCGCAGCAGACACAACTGCCTGCAACATGGAACTATGAGGCAATCACATGCAATCTCTTCATCGAACTCTCCCTGACGAATATCAAGTCTGACCCGTGTCTTTCAGAATTGGCGCCCAAGATTAAGCAAGAGTTGCCGCGTTCTCAAGACCCAAGGGCAGAGGCCAGGGCGCAGGTAAATAATGTGGCTCTGTACGAGATACAATGAGATAGCAAGTGAGAGCTTGACGGACCCGAGCAGAGGCTAGGGGTGCTCTACAAACCCGTACAAAGAACTTTTCCCGTGACCGACAGAACATGCCTATGAGGCAGGCCAATGTACTAAATTCCTTGATACTGAAACAGCTACTGGCTACAGCAAAAGCTGGCAGCGTCTGGCTCATGCCAGACTGAATTCCCAATCGCACAGTCACTCTGAAGCTCCACCTCGCGCTCATCAACTTTGTCGGGAAGTCCTCCAACAAACACCTGACAGTGCAAAAATGTGTCAAAAAAACAGGTTACCACTTGGTTAACGACCCCGCCGAATATGCAATGTTTTTTGGGGCTGTGAAGTGCAAAACCTCGTGATGTTCGATGTTTTTCTGTGTCGTTGCCTCGGAGTGCATGTCCGAAAACCCATTTTTGCGCAGGTGCGAGATGCTTTTTCCCGAATCCACTGTATATAAGCAGCCGTGTTTTCGTGCGTGACGATTTTTCGACTATGGACTTTCAGCAGCCGCATTCGTGAATAAGGTGTTCTTTCGCTGCTATTCACAGCGGAGTTGCCGGTTCTGAGAGGTTTTGTGAGACGTTGATTTTTGAAAGGGCTCTGGAGGAGCATCAAGGTTGTGTACTTGTGTGGAAATGCTGGTTTTTACAGTGACTTTGCCGGTTCAGTCTACTTGCTCTGTGTAGGATTGCTTTTTTTCGAGATAAGGTTTAGAGTCTTGGGTTGAAGGTTTTGGGTTTGCATGATGTTATTGGGGGGATGACGTTTTGGATCTTGGTTTTGGGTTGAGGGTTTTGGGCTTGCATGGTTTTGCTTGATGAGGCTTTGGGTTGAAGGTTAAGGGTTTCGGCTTGCATGGTTTTTTTTTGGGACGAGGGTTTGGGCTTGCGTGATTCTTGTCTGTACGCTACCACCCCCACCCCCCCGCCAATCCCACCCCCACCCCCCGCCCCCCCCACTCCCGGTTTTGGGTTGAGGGTTTTGGGTTGCTTTGGGACGAGGTGTTGGGGTTGAGGTTTAGGGTTTCGGCTTGCTTTTTTTGGGAGGAGGGTTTGGGTTTAGGGTAGAGGGTGGGGTTTTGGGCTTTGTGCACTACCCCCCACCCCCCCTCCCCCAACATCAGAAACAGACCGGAAAACCCGAAAGCATGCAAAACCTGCTACCGACCCCTCCAGAAGTTCAATGCGAGTTTGTGCAATGTTTGCGGCTGCTTCGAGGGCATGTCCGAAAACATCATATTTATCGATAGAGACTTTGTCGGCAGGTCGAATTCACTGTGAGTCACAGCATTTTCGGATGTCTTCGATTTATCGGGTTGCGGGAGCGGCATTCGTGACAATGCTCAGACAAGTTTTCTTCCGGGGCGTGCTTTTTGCAAGCTTGAGATGTCTCAGGTTCGGTCTAATCCGAGCATTTGTTGATTCTGTTCTTAATTTTTTGGGGGGGCCCCACCGCAATAAGAAAGGCAGGGTGCTGCAATGATAAGACCATGGCAATGTATTGATTCTCAGTTTAAAAAATAGGAGTGTATTGAAACATTAGGCATGTCCGCCGACCCCCGCTGGAGTGCGGGAGGCGTTAGTCGCCCTAGTCCCACCTTTTATGGCAGCGTCACCAGCACCCTCATGCACGGCCCCCACCGCCTCATCTGCACCCCCTTCCTTGAAATCGCACTCCACTACGCCTGCCTTGAAATGAAGTGTTTGTGCATGCCCCCCCCACCCACCCCCCCCACCCCCGCCCCCTCCACCCCCACCCTGCCCCCCCACCCCACCCCCTCCCTGAGACGAAGTGCTTTAAGGGCTGCAGTGTATGCCCGCCCTTCAGTGCAGCCTGTGCCCGAGGAGGCTTGTGGGACTTTTTTCCGGCTCGTGCAGCTTGTCTTGTGCGCGGCGCGCCCACGCTTGCATGCCTCTGCCTCATCGGGGCGTTGCCCGCCCCTGGGCGCCCGCCCTTAAAAATCTTTGATTCTCTATTAAAAATGAATAGCAAAGTATTGATTCGGCGCAGGGCCCCCCACAGCCTGCCATAACTGTGGTCCCTTTTTGCAACTGTGGTGCTGTCTTTGCCGGGCAGAGCCCATAAGGGGTAGGTAGCTCAGGAAAGAATGAAAACCGCTCTCCTCCACTCCTCCAGTAAGGCATCACATGAGAACTCCTAGCTTTATGAAGGGCCTCAGCTCTTAGAAAAACTTCGTCTTTTTGGATAAGGGTTTAGGCTGCGCTTCTGGGTTGATTATGGCCGCCTTGCTCAGCAGCACATTGCTTTTCAGAGAGAGTCCTGTCCCCTGGACTTCAGCATGCCCGCGCAAGATCCCCGAGACGATGATGCAAGTCTGTCGTGACACGGTATTGGATTACAAAGAGAGCACACACACTTGTGAGGGCGTTCATTGGCCATACTGAGTTTCTTGACCAGCTGCTAAATGTTGGGAGGGACTCCGTCAGCACGATACCACCCCCTGTCCCCCTGCCTCCCCCCACCCCTTCCCTGGCAACACCCCCCCTTCCCTATCAACACCCCCCCTTCCCTACCAACACCCCCCTTTCCCTACCAACACCCGAAAAATCTGAAGTAGAAGTCTGAAGGCCCGAAAACGAGCAAAAAGAGAGCGGGGTCACGAATAACGTCGTAAGCACAAATACCAAAAATGGCGAACCCAAGACATCATTCGGCGAAGGTCTGCAAGGCTTGGGGCTGTAAGAGATACCGGCCTTCAAGTGTTTCCGCACGGCAAGCTCATCTTCTTTGTGCCTGGTGTTCCATGGGCCGCAGCTGCATTGCACATGTTTCAACTCTTGCAAGGCGTTGCAAGAAAATCTCGTTTTGTTGCGTCCTCATCAGAGTACGGCCGCCGCTGTGCCAGGTGGCTCCAAAGCCGGAGCATGCTATGATCCAAGTGGCTGCGGCTGAGGTCTGCCAGGTATGCTACAGTACGACGCCTCACCATTTCGTGCCCAATGCAACAGCCCTGCAACAGCCCTGCAACAGCCCTGCCATGGTAAGCTCCACTGCTTCCCGGGTCCATGGTTTTCCGATGTTTTCCGCTTTCAATCGACTGCTTCGAAGGACATGGGAGCCGCCGGCTCCGTCGGAGTCGCCGTCGTCTCCGTCGGAGCCGCCATCGGAGTCGGTCCCTTCGGAAGAGGCTGCGGCCTCATTGCGAGATGCCCTCCCACGCGCTCTCCCCACCCCCACCCTAAGCCCTAAGCTCCAGCTCAGGGAATCTCTCAGGGATCAGCTTCTGCCAAGGAGGAACGACGACTTTAGCCTTTGCGGCGGCTTTGGCCGTGGCACCTGGGCTCGGGGTGTTCTACCCGCGCGCTGCAAAAGGCTCCACAACACAAGGCCCAAGACCGATCACTTTGTCTGGATGTCCAGACCTGGCCAGACAGAGAGAGGGCGGAGGACAGCGGCACGGGGGCGCATAGCGGCAGTGCGATGAGCTGCAAGGTTGACCAGCATGGAGCGTGCACGTGTCTTCAGCAAAATCCTGCAATTCTTGTCAGCATCACGGCGGTGGCAGCCCGTGGAAGGGAGCTGCCTAATCCGTGTGGGATGCTAACGATCATGAAGTTTCACGGTTTCACGGACGCTAACATCGAAGACCAACACATTATTCTGTTCCAACATGGCTCAACCTGTGCACCATGTCCGTATGTTTCGCGGCCTCCATTTGCGAGAAGTCTCGCTTTGCGCCCCGCCTTGCTGCATCGGATCGCATCAAATCACGTCGCCCATCTCCATGCAAGAATTGCGAAGTAGGCCCTTGGCTCTTCAGGAAGGTCACCACGTCTGGGCAACAGGAAAGACGTCGGTGCCATCACCTCGCGGCACAAAAGTTCCCAAGATGCCGAAATTCCGAAAAGAAGACCTTGAAGGCCTCCCTCGCCCTAGGGCCTAAGATTCTTACAGACTCTCGCCAAGCAGTGGCTGTTGGCTTCCACCCTTTCTTCACAAGCTCCTCACGAGACGACAATGATCTCAGGTGGCGTCATTGCAAGCAGTCTGCCATGTCTCCCAAGACGTCGTCCAGCGTGACTTTGACCACAGTGGCATTCTCGTCAATGCAGAATGTTCGCTTCACCTTGAGCCAGCTTGGCGAATCGCGAAGAAGCTGCTGCCCATTCCGACGACAAGAAGAAATGGGGCCTTCTCGCCAAAAGGTATGCCGAGATATCTAGCCATCGCTGCAAGACTGTTGGGAGCTGCCTCCAAAGAAACGGCCACCAAAAAGCAGGACAAACTGCAGTGACTTTTTGCGTTCCATCTCACCTCGTTCGGCAAAGCGAAGTGTTGCCTGAACACGTCCTTCCCAAATCGGAAGCGAGAGAAACGGCTCTCTTTCCTATAGATGCTTACCGATTGGGATAAGCCTTCTCACACCACCTGTCCTGCAAACTTCTCAAGGCTCCTACAGTACCCCCTGCAAATCCCAGATCCAACACTTAAGCCCTGGAAGAGGGTAATTCGCCTCGGCTTCCTGCCGAGAAGTGCTTGGAACAAGCAGACCCGGATCCGGTCTGCTTCCCCCTAACCCAAATCTTCCCACAAATCCCCCCCCCCCCCCCGCGCCCTGTGGGACCCCCCCCCATCGGAGCTGCAAACAGATGCTGGCTGTTGGTGCTTTTTCTTTCCGGACCCCTGCAACCCTCCTGGGACCCCCCCTCAAAACCCCCCCCACCCTGGGACCCCCTTTGATATGGGACCTACAACCCTTCCCTCACACCCTTTTTTGAGACCTTTCCTCCCCGTGGCCGGCCCGGCTGCCGAGGCGGGGCGCGCAAGCGTCTACAATTCGGAATAATTAGGAATGGAAATCTTTTTGGGGGTAATCTTGAGGGGAAAAGCTCTCCCACCACCAACGGACTGTTGACCGTTCAAGTTCTGGGGAAGGACGGGCAGATCTCAATGATCCAGTTTGGGGTGGTGGTATTCGGGCCAGCTGCTCTCGCGGTACCATTGGGCCCCCCCCGGACATCGAACTCAAACAAGAACAGCAACAACGTGACTAGTTGGCGAAGCCGTTTTTCAGCAAGAACTCGATATCAAAGTCAATCACAATGCTCAACACTCTGTCAAAGTACAATGAGTTCTGGAAGTGTCTCTACCTCTACATCCCATAGCATCTTGCAGCAATAAGCGCTTCAAGTCCTTTAAGCAACACCAGCGCCGGAAAAAGAAGTCCTGTCAGGAGCATTGAACTTCGCAACCACACAGGAAACTGCGCAGGTCGGCCCTCAAAGTTGGTGTTAGCATGCGTGACCTGTAGGCCGAAGTCCACCTCTGCGAACGTGCACCGCCTCTCTGGAAAGCGAAGGCAACTTGCCCCCCTTCTTTGCACACAACATCAAACCCAAAAAGAAGAACATGGCCTAGGCAGCAAATTCTGGATCTCCCAATCCCTGGACACCGGACGAACATAGGCACAACATGGCACAACATGGCACAACTGTTGTGCAGAATTCCAGCTGGCCTCGGACTGACGAAAAGAAAATCCTCAGGCATCACCTCATCGAGGGTGACCTGGATGCTGTGATGGCCAAAATGGCTGGAGCAGCGCTAGAGAAGCAGCTGACATCACAGGCGCTGTGCGGCCGTGGTTTCGAATGGACTGCTTTTTACTCCGCTGGGGCAGCTGCCCCGAGCAATCCTGGCCTCGGGAGGAACGGAGGTGTCTCTTGGAGAAGTCATCGAATTGATTATGTGCGTGAAGAGAACAAAGAGAATGGCAAGCCGCGAACAGCCAATCCATGAGATCAGCCAATGCATCATTGAACGTCAGAGCCTGAAACAAAACATGTCACGTTGAGACCCGGCTAATTTCTTTGCCGGAATCTGACGACTGCTTTTGCTCGGCTTTGCTCGGCTTTGCCTTGGGGGTGGCGAAGAACGACGGAGGAAACGCCTCCAAAATGAATCAAAAGAGCGAGAGAGAATGTGAGGAAAGAGAGAAAGCGAGAAGAGAGAGCAAAAGAGAGAGAGAGAGAGACAGAGCGAGCGAGAAAGCATCAAAGACATGAGCACTTCTGTCGCAAAAACTGCAGACACAAAAGAGGTTGCACGTGACAGGTCTTCGTTTTGTGGCGCCTGGCGCATCTCTGTGTCGTTCTGATCCCATTCGCCGGGCCTTTGACTGAGGGAAATTGTACAAGGATTGCGGCAATCAAAGTTCGAGCAACACTTGCGCCTGATGAATCGGTGGAAGCGGCTGATCTGGCACGTGATCGCCACATGGCGATACAATTTCACAATACACTGTCAGGACTCCCGGACTCCCCGCTTCGATCTGAAGCAGGCCTCGCATGCCTTCTCCCAGTCAATTGCAACCATGCACAACCTTATACTTATCCGGGACAACGATGATTGCACACCAGCATCTATTCACTTCATCACAGTTCGACATGGCATCGCCCCAGACCCCAAATCCCAGCATCAAGCTCGATGAGGTCCTCTTCAGAGCATCCTGGCACGAAAGAGCGACCTAGGCAGCACTGACCTGCCTGCGGCATGCTCGGCTGCTCCGCCGCGCCGCAGCCCCGCCTTGCCTGTTCCGCCGCCTGTGGCCGGTCTTGGCCATGCTGCCTGGCCTGATACAGTGAGGATTCCGCAAGTCTTTGTGGCTCAGCAGCTACACACGGAGAGGGGCGGTGTGGATTGCCGTGATATGTCGTGGGCATGCGACGTCTTCAAACTCGGAGGCAGGCCAGGCAGCAGCGGAAGCAGAGGAGGGGGTTTTCCACCACAGGACACTGTGAGAAGAAGAGGCCGACTTTTGACCTGTCAGAGAATCCAGTAAAGGTCAAACTTGACAAGCTGAAGAGGCATAGGAATGAGACGAGTGATGCCATCCTACTTCGCTGCCACTTGTAAACGCTGCCGTGGCTTGGAGTAGTTTCATCCTGCACCCTGGCAGCACTCCTTCTTGGAACCAGATCTGCGAAGACTGCAACTTGCATTACTTGCATGTGTCTCGCATCATAGAAAAAACTCCTGGCTTGCTGATCATTGCTGTCAATCAAAGAGCGACAAACAGGTCTTTTGCTCACTGGTTTTCGTATACTGAATCCTGGGCGTGCCAGGTGGTCGAATCTTGAGATCTGCTGAAGGCTGAAGCATTTGGGACGCCTGCTAACAACGGCATTCCGGCCTTCGGTGTCTCCACTTCCAACACTGCTTTCGTCGTGGCCAGCCAATCTGCCTTCAGGAAAACTGCGCGCGCACACACACAGACACGCGCACTCCGAACCAGCATTGTTTCTACGCTACGCTTTGTTCCCTCCGTCTCAGGAGGGTTCTGGCGCTACATCATTAAGCCTGCGCAGACCCCAAACAGAGAAAGACCAAAAGTGCCGCCGTACTGCGATAGTGCAACAGGCTACCTTCGAACAAAGCTCAGCACGAAGCGATTCACGTTCTGATCATTCGTATGTCGGTGGACCCGGGCCACATGGTTTGTCCCACAAACGTACCCAGCTTTGCAGCAGCCTGAACTTTGCCGATGATGTCCGAAGAATGCAGTCCAGCCTGGAAGGAGTAGCACATAGCACAGTAGCTCCGCTCTCTTTCAAAACTTTCTCACACAGCGCACGCAATTGTGGAGAGCCAGTGGTTCAAAGTGGCTCAAAGTGGTTACATTGGAAAGTCGCGCAGCGGATGCAAGAACCAGAAGCCTCGCAGCCATCATCATCGTCTCTTTGCTCGCGGCAGAACCCACAGGCAAACCAGGGACAAATGCCCCTCTCCTGGCCAACATGCCGGTAGCATGCCTCTTTTATTCCATCACGATGCTTTGTGCCTTTCAAAGCAGTTTTGACGGTCGAACATGGTCGAACTGAAAGGCGGACATCGTAGAGTCGTACATTGGTATGGGAGTGGCCCCTCCGCCGGTGCTCGTTGCTATCGTTACATATTGTTACCGGATACTGGGAACAATACACTCATTGGTTACACCAAGTTAAACTACCTCGCCAGGCGTCATGTGCATGAGCCACTTGTTTTGCCCTTCAGACGCTTTCGGACTGCTCAGGGCCTCTGCTCTGCTGTCACATGGCGCCGAACGCAACAGGTGTCGCATCATGGGCTTGTCTCAAGCACAGGCTGCCGCAGCAGCACTGCAGTTTGCGCAGACAGTACAGCATTGGTCGTTGGCAGCAGCAGAAAAGGAAGAAGATGCTGACTGACACGAGGATCCAAGGTTGTCTGCGCACGTCATCCCACGAAATCAGGACGGCTATTCCTATGGAAATTGCGGCAGTAAAGCTTCCAAGCATGCCCATGGAAATAAGACCGCAGAAGCTGGCAAGGTTGCCTGAACCAACGCAACGGCCAAGAACAGAACAATGGTGGTCGAAGTACATCACACATCGCTGGCAAATCTGGCAGTGATGGGCAGTTTTTGGTAGCTTGGCAAACTTGTAGAGCCTCGAACTCCAGCAGCTCATACTCCAGCTGCTCCAGCTGCCAGGAGCTGCGACGTCCTTGTCGCCCTGGTCAAGATCCCTCCACACGAAGCATCGCACGCAAAAGCTTCGGCGGCCGTCTCTTACGTTCTCCGCGACATTCCCAGACAGGACATGATGTGGGACAGGAAAGCAAGCTTCAGGGGATCGATTCACGACCCCTGGATTCCCAAGTAGCAGCACCAACCAAAATTGGGTTGCTAGCAAGGCTTGCACAAGAATGAAACTCCGACAAGTCCACTTGGAAGCTCCTGGGAAATTCTCTGAAGCGGTCACCGTCACAGCGATGAGAACCGCACAAGTTCCCAACACAATGACGCCACCCGTGCGTTCCTGGCGACGTTGTTCAACTCGCTTCGGCTCGGGTAGGGGAGGAAGGTCGTCCAAGGTCTTTGGACCGCGCTGGTCACAAAGCTCATCGCTGCTCATCACCGCTCACTGTGGCCCCCTCACCGTGGTCGAAACCCGATCTGCGGCCCATTAGAGACTGGTTAACAGAAGAAGAGTGGAACCCTAGTTGACCCTCCTCGATTATTGCAAAATATGCACTTATTGGGTCAAAACCACCGAAGCATGTCGAAGATGAACCGCCTGTGAAGAGGTCAAGGATGCATCTGAATTTGCTCCCTCTCGAAGACATATGAGCGGATACTGGCTACGGAAAATGGTGGGCGTCTGCAGTTGCCCTTCTTTCTCGCAGCTCTTTCTCTGTGGCTCCGATGTGCTCTCCGTTTGGTTCATTCCTCTTCTTGAAAGAGTTCACTTTCTGTGCCTTAATGAAACTGTCTTCTTATCTGTTTTGCTTCGTGTGCTTACTTACCAGACATGTATGTGTTCCTTTACTTTCTTGGCCTCGCTCTGTGAGATGGGGGTCTTGATGCCTGCACCGTTTTTGTGCTAGTGTATGCAAATGGTTTTGCACGTGTGTGTTTCGTTACTTATTCTGCTTTTTGACTCGCTATTCATGTACATCTTTCTCGGCTTACCCATGACTTCTTCAGAGTTGTTTCGTGCTTTCTGCCGTTCATCAATTAGCCTATATCTTGATTTATGTCTTATGTCTGCCCGTCTTCAGTTCTTCCTGCACTGTATGTCTTTCTCTAGAGACGCTGCGAGCCGAAGCGCCCCACGCAGGAGGGGCCACTCCGACCTGAGCCCAGTAATGTTGTTACTAATTGTTACGATATTTACGACCTTTGTGGCTCTTTCAGGGGAGTCCTCGGGGGATGCCGACTCCTTGAAGGCGACGAGGGCTTTGAGCAGCGTCGTGGCCTCATGCAAGGAACGAGCCCCTCACAAAAACGGCTGTGTATTGTGTACGAGATCCCGCTCCTTTGCAACACCGGCTCTGGAACCTTTGACTGCCACGTCCGCACCTGTGGAATCTTAGGAGGCATGCAGGCATTTCTCACACAACGATGGAGCTTGAGCCCCTTGCCATTCGCATTGTGTTCCACAATGATGCTGGTTGAAGTCCTGCCACGAATTACTGCTCAAGGGGCCGCAGATGGGGCACAGAAGCATGAGTGAGTGACAGGATTCATTCTTGATGCTAGGTCGTCAGGCAGCATGCACACCAAGACAAGCAGAAAGCTGAGACGACTCAGCACAGCTACACAACTGCACAACCGCAGGTGTTTCTTTTTCAAGAGACCTAAAGAGAACAGCCGGGGAAGGGGGTGGGGGGGAAGATGACACAGAGGCAGAAGCACAGGACTCCCCCCGGCCTCTGCTCGATGCTCCGAGCTGGGCCTTGGGCCTGAGAGCGCCAAAAGTGTGCGCTTCTTCATGTTTCTTCCATCTGACACTGAAAATGATCTGAATGTCACTGAAATGATCTGAAATGGATTTCTCAAAGGGGGCGAAGAAAAAAGAGCGCACTTTTCTCTCTCGGTCCTCTGCGCCAAGGGGTCCTGCCAGCTGAAGCGCTTGCTTCTTGGACACCTCGGAGCTTTAGATGCAGCAAGGATGTGGAATAAGGCGGCACTCAGCTAAGCGGCTTGTAAAGTCTGGACCGTCTCTTCATTTGTACCATCGCCCATATCGCTAACGAGTGACGCTATACACCAGCGCAATTGCGACGTGTGCTCTGCCTGCTCTGTTTCTTTCAACTAGACAGCAAAGGCTTTGTCCTAGGTCTCCATCAAACACACGACCATGCAGCTAGAGTTTCCCTTGCTGTGTGACATAGACAGATGGAGTCGTGAGGGATACGCAGTGGCAACTTGCATGGTTCAAAGCTTTATAGGTAAAATCTCGCTGCTGTGCACAATGCAGATCAGGCAACTTCTGAACATGCACCACGCTCAATGCAGGAATGGGCCGGAAGCCCTTCAGATGTTTCCAATTTTTGTCTAAGAGAATGCGAGAGCATCAAGTTGCTCCAAGTCGTCGACCCTCACCTCCCAGGCTGGCCATTCTCAATTTGAACTGCGCAGGTGCACTATACTGATCTATGCTACACTGACCCCGACCCCTTTGCCGCCTTCGAAGGCGGTGAATGTGCTGGCCATGCCGGCCCCTGACGCCGACAGGAAAAACTTCGAACCAGATGCATGGTGCAGCAGATGCAACAGTGTTGACGAATCGCAATATGGGGGCCTCCCAATAAGCTTGATCGTTCTGTGTACCGTTCGCCTGACATTGTTGTTGACCATTTGTTTCGTCACGGCCGCTGAGTACACAAAAGAGTAGGCAATCTGATGGAAAAGTTTCCGAAGTCTCTCCCACCTTCGCGATCGCGGTATCCAGGGCCAGGGCCAGGGCCAGGCAACGGCGATGGTTCAGAACCTAACTCAGAGTGTTTAACTCTACGAAACATCCAACACCACTGTCCCAACTTCCAACTGGCATCTCGCAAGCCTTTGAAAACTGACAGCGCTTAACAATTCACAGGCCCTTGCCTCCCGCGAAGTCCTGATACAGCCACCTGCGAACCAACAAATGTACCCACAGAATCCACAGAGTAGGACTGCACAGTGCTGCACAGAACTGCATTTCACTCTGATCTCAGAACGCTGCCATGCTAATGGAACTCCGAGAAGGGTTGCAACTGGTATGCCCAGGGCTATACCATTGGCAATGTTGTACCTGCATCAAGCTCCAAGCAGCGCTCAAGAAGCCAAGTTATCTGCCAATACGTCTGCATTCAGAGCTGACCTGCTCTCCGCTTTATCTCCACACAAAAGGGCCCCCAACCTGATCCATCCCGGGCACCACCTTCTCTACCCCCCCAGCCAGGTCCCCAGCTGCCCCCATCTTCTGAAGAGAGGAGATCTGAAAACAGTTGTTCGTTGGGATCTTTGCGGGAGGGCACTCGGACGAGGCCTGCGAAGAGAAGAGCGGCATCCTATTCTTGACCTCAGTGCACGTCATCCGACGTCATCCGTCATCTCGGCATAGCACTCAACTTGCGTCACTCTTTTGGTGGAGCACCAGCACGTCAATGAGCTTCACCAAGTCAAAGGAGCCTTCGGCTTCGTCGAGACAGACAAAGCAGTCGCACAGCTTCACACATGCACCACGATGTGGCTTCGGCACAACTCACATACTTCCTACTCAGCCCTACTGACACAAGATGTCATCAGCACTGCCGCGACATGACTTTAGCTGAGCAGCCGTTGATGAGGCACATCATTCCCCAGTAGCACAGCAACTGAATGTTGATGTCCTGGCAGGGGCAGTGTCTGAAGCGCGAACAATGGGAGGAAAATAGATGAGCTCGACCTCTCTGATCCCGAAATAGCCCACTGCTATCATGATGGCCTGACACCAGGATGCCTCTAATTGGAGCGATGCTTCAGGCCACTTCGCTCGCCTCTGGCAGAACTCAACTCATTGCTTCTTTCAAGTTCCAGGCCATCAAGAACGCACCCATGATGTCCAAAAACAGAACCTTGGATGCGCTCAGATCCACTGAAAAAGCAGAGATTTCGTCAGCAGATCGATCTGAGTCAAGGACGATTCGAGCCAAACAAAGAAGGCCTTACAAGTGCTGCTCTCCTAGACTCTCCTTTATGAAACAAAGATTCTCTCGTAGCTCCTGAGCCCACGACTCTGCAGAACAAGTACGAAGTTGACCCACGGACGCCTGGCATCTCCGCCCCGCCCTCATGCGATCGCGTGACACCACGTCATTGCTCGCTGTAACTGGAGTTTGCCTCGACAGTGCATAGGCCGATGGGGGACCACCCCTGCACTGGTAGCTGGTGCACATTGGTGCAATCAGGTGTAAAACCGCATGGAGCGCAGAGACTGAGGGTGACACATGGCTCCGACAGCTGGCATAGGGATGATCATCGTTACAGAACCACGCAGGCCGCGATCAGGTCTCGGATGCTATCGTCGACACAACCCGCAGCTGCTGGGCTCCCCCTGTATGCTTTGTCAGAGTGTTGCCCGAGACTGATCACAGCATTGCGTGGGTAGACCTTGAGATACCTTGAGCCCCAAGACTGCGGAGCAAAAACAGAAAAGAAAAGCATCTGGCAGCTGGCATCGCATGCTGCCGTCACTCATATTGTATGTGTATATGCAAATGTATATGCATCTGCATCTGCATCTGCATTTGCATCTGTATATGTATATGTATACGTATATGTCTGTTTATATGTATGTGTATGTGTATGTGTATATGTATATGTATATATATATATGTATAAGTAGGAAGATAGAATCTGCGGCAACGATAATTTGCAAGCCTTCGTTATCCGAACGAACCCAGCGAAATTCGACCTCGGTCATGATTCCGGCACTCACGAAGCTGCATTCTGTGCGTATGTTGCATAGAACTGTGGGCCCCCCGCAATGACTGCTGTTCGGCGCAAAGGCGGCCCATCTCACCCATGCTTTGTGGCCGTCCAGCTTTCTCAGGCCTCAGGCGGCAAAACATCCATCCTTTTCACTCTAGCACACACTTTTCCTCTGTCTGCCGTACATTCGCCAGTGTCGGACCGCCACACCTGAGCACACTTGGGGACATTCGTATGTTCAAGGTGCAGGATGCTGATGTTTTCTGCATTTACTCCCTGGGCCGCCTTGTGCTACTCAAGTGCTACGCAAATAATACGCAAGTGCTACGCAAGTGCTACTCATGCTACTCCCCCCGACCCTCGCCGAGCCGTCTTTGGACGCGGTCACCACCTTGGATTGCGACATGTTGCCGAGAGATGCTGATGTTTACATGCTGATTCGTTTACATTCTCTCTCAGAGTGCTACACACCGTCCATCTGAAGAGAAAGCAGCCATGCGCAGCCTGAGAGTCACTGGTGACGTGGTCTTCGTCGCTGGGCACACAGTGCACACATTCTGATACTCAGAGTGCGACCAGTCTTCATGGCCAACGAGAGACAACAATGGCCGACCAGTGACAGCACTCCACGTCTTGGCCTGAATTCAATTCTTGAAATCATTCTTGACCGCATGCAGACTGGGCATCTCACGTCAAAGGTCGACGCCGTGCCGTCACCAGAAGCTGTCACAACCTTGAGACCGGGCAAAAAGCAATGGAGCCTAGCGGGCCTAGCGGCTTGCAAAGCAGCTCTAAGCAGCTTAAGCGCCAGCTGATTGAGCTCATTAGCAAAATTCTAACGAATCTTAGCCATCCGAGTCCACCGGGCTCCTCGGGACCACATCTGGGCCCTCCTAGAACTTCTCCGGAAAGTCGTCACATCAATAGCTCCGGAAAAACAAGGTCCCAGACCAATTTCTGAACACCTCAAAGCACCCCTCCCCCGCCACTGTTGCAGTTGGCCCGGAAAGCCCCTCACAGGCGATTGAGACTCAACGGCCATATTTTTTGACAGCTCACTAAGCTCGAACGGGTCATCATGTGAGGCATGTTGTGGTCATAGGGCTGGTGCCTCCTATCGGGTGCTTTCGCAGGTGATTCTAGGTCGATTTATTTAGAGTGAGATTCGATCCTTCGCTTTTTTGCAACCGCAGCCGCTTCAACCAGCATTGCTGCTCAAAGGGAGGTTTGTGTGGATCCCCTATAAGTAAGAAGCTCAAGGCTAAGTGTCGATCCTTGAGGCTGTCTGGCGAAAAGGCCGCGCACCGCAACCAATCGTCGTGGCCTTGATCTCATGTGGGCCTATCATGGCCTGTCCACACGATGCGAAGGACAGGCCTGTGATGGTTAGCTTGGTCTTGCCAGTCCGCACATCGGTTATCCTGGAGATCAGACAAGGCGGCAGCGTCACAATGTAAAACAAACAGGGCAGCCGTGTCACTGTAACCCTCTCCCCCTAGAACACGTTCAAGGAAGCCTACCCTGACTGCTAGTTTACCCAGTTTACTTGCTAGATCCTGGCCGATTGATCCATGGAGGCCGTGAGCAGCAAGCTTCCGTCGTGGGAAAACTGCACGCTGAAGACCTGGCCAACATCTTCAGCATCTGTTCAACACCTCTTCAAGATCTGTTGAACACGTTGCACACACAAAGCGGACTCCCGCGGACTCCCGCGGACTCCGGCCTTCATCTCGTGGCCGGACAGGACTTTTACCTGAGTTTCTGTGCGTCATGTCTCCTCAATCCGAGGCCTTTGGCAGACTTGGCAGACTTGGCCTCGGGCACGGTCGAGGGTCTTTGCGTTCCATATTGACACCTCAAAGCACGCCGGTACATGCTTGTCCTGCTAGCGGCTAGCGCATTTCATTCTATCGCTCGCACTATGTTTTCATTACACGCGAATACGCTCGCTCTAGATCACAACATGAGCGTTGCCACACTGCTGCATGAATTCCCTGATGCTTGCACGCATTTGCACGCTCTAGTCACGTGGGGGTCACTGAATTGGATCTTCCAGAGATCAAGCAACCCCCTGACCCGCCCCACCAATCTTATGACAGCAGCCGCGACTGGCAGCTCCTTCTTGCTAGCAAGTCAGCGCGGCTTGCGCTTTGCACTAGGCTGCAACAAGCCTGACCAAGCCTGCTACACAAGCGGAAAATGAAACACGCGTGGAACCGATATGTCCGCCTTTGCAATGATGCTCCATCTACTTGGAGAAATGCCAACACGCGCCAACACACGTCGACGCATTTCCGAGCACAAGGCTTCTGGGTCATCGATGGCCGTGGCTATCAGCTGGCCATCTGGTGAGTACACGGCGCTGTGAATGCTACGCTCGAACCTGGCGCAACATGTGAGAGCTTGCCCACTCTGTTGTCTCTCCCTCTTCTCCCTCTCCCTCTCCCTCTCTCTCGCTTTCTCTCTCTTTTCCCTCTCCTTCTCTCTTCTTCTTCTTCTGAACAACGAAGAGGCCCCCCTCGAGGGAAGGCCCCGGCCTTCTCTCTCTTTCTCTCTCTTTCTGAATGCGATCTCTCTTTTTTGCTTCTTTCTGTTTCCTATCTCTCACTCTCTGACTCAATCATAGAAAGTCCGGAACCCCAAGAAAACAGTAGAGTGCTGCTGAAGCCGAAAGTGCTCCTCTGAACGTGGCAGGGGTGCTTCGACAAGGTTGCCGACAAGCTACCGCTCCTTGGCTGTCCAGGCCGGAAGAGAAAGGAGCAAGAGAAGCCACCCAAGAAAAAGAGAAACCCTCTGAGCCCTCTGAGCAAGCCCAAGCGTTCTCTCTTCTCAAAAAAAGAAATGGTGGGGCAATCGCATTGATCCTGAGAGCCAAGAATCGCTGTGTCCCAGATCTTGACAGTTCGATCATGAGACGACGTCAGCAAGTTACACCCTGAGATGGCAAAAAACACTTCAAGGCAACGTTCTGCTGATCTTCTGCAATGCTCAGACTGCTGATAGGGAAGCGCACCATCAGGGGAGAAGAAGGCGGTGTAGACAGGCCCAGAGTGTCCCACCTTACACCGTCAACGCTTCACACAGGATTGCCAGCGGATGAACAGGGCCCCCGCACAAGAGACAATGCATTGTCCAGTTTGGCAGAGCCACAGCTTGGCAGTTTTGTCCTGCAAAAAGGCAGAAAGTTGCGAAAGAGGATGCAAAACAGAGCTCTGTCAGTCCGTAGAAGCTGTGGCAATCAACTCGCCATCTGGAGAGAACGAGACGCACATGACCTGCTTCTCCACCACGAATGTATGTCGCACTTTCCGAGCTCAAGTACTAACTCAGCGGGAGCAGTGCGTATGTGAGTTGGTGCCGTTTATGTTTTGCATCCCAAGAAGCAAGCATGCGAAAACACACAATCGCTGGTGAGACATGTACACGCCCTTTGTCCGAATTCATGGATTGTATTCTTCCATCTCAGTAAGACCGAGCTCAATGATGGCACAGGAGGCAATGCGAGTAATGCGTAGTTTGCTCAAGGCGTCGCTATCACGAACTTTCTTGTCCAAGGCGGCGACAAAAAAAGTTGAAATGGGACATTTTGGGCAAGCCATGAGAATGAAAACCAAGATGTTTGCATTCAAGTAACAAGTTGGGAAGCTCTTGGAAGGCCTGTAACTGATGAAGAATGTCTGCCCACAGCTTTTTCGACCCCTGGGACTGACATATCCTGGATTCATTCCGATGCCCCCTCTTCCCTCGATTGCTTACTTGTCTTACGGTTTTGATTTTATTCCCTCCCTCTGTTGATCATCTTTATTCGGTCTTTCTCTTCAATGTGCATTCCCATGGTTTCTTGAGGGAAAGGGACCCTTGCCTTTGCAATTCTCCTCAGTACACACAAGTAGATACATCATACTGTCATAAGCCCCAGCATTCCCAACGACTCCAGTGAATCAAAAGAATACTGGAATTCTGAATGGCCATGGGAAATACATTCAACAAGCAAATTTTCTGTTGCCATTTCTGTCTAAAGTAATGAGCCACAAAACCGCAGTTTACCCATGAAGCTGACGAAGCTTCATGTAGTATAATACATACTTGGAAACAAGAAAAGGCTGAGTGCGTGGGTCGGACGTCTGGGAGACAGTCACAAAGACTTGCAAAGCGATCTGAGAGAGGTTGAAACATTGTGCTAAACTACTACTGAAGCTGTTGCACAGGATGTTTTTGTAGCAGGTGTGCAACGGTGAGCAGACCCCTAACATATGCTATCGATCTTGCTCAGGTCATAACCTCAGCAAGTACACGGATTAAATCCGGCATAGCATTCGGGAGTAGGAAACTCAAAGGCCGTATTTGTTCAAGCAAACGCGGGCCCATAAGCCGAGCGCTCTCCAGATTTTGAGGTTTCACCGTGTGCAGGAAAAGAGAACACTTTGAACCCCAAGAAGGCCAAAGGGGGCCCATGCGTTGTCTGGCTACGGAAGCTCGCGGGTGCACGTACTAGTTATTTGCTCGTGCTGGGCCCTGCCAAGTTACTCCAGATTCGGGAATTCTTGGAACTCTTCTCTTAATGGATTCAGAGATGCAAAACAACTCAATTCACTTTTGTTCTGCTTGAGGAGAGGATTGGTGCCTGATCCTCATGGCCGATGAATGTCATCAAGCAATCTCCTCCGAATCGGCGAAACACATGGATGGCAATGGCATCATTTCAATGGTGGCATGCATATGGTCGCATGGCATAACACATGGCACAAGTGTTCGCAATTGCCTGTTTCAATTGACCACAGTCGGACCGTATGATCAAGAGACGCAGTTGCAACCTGGCCACTTTGGGGCTGCACATAGCAAAGCCATTGCCACATCATGCCACATCATTGCCACATCGTTGCCACATGTATTGATGACAGCTGCACATGTGACAGAAACTCTTCGAGACCAGACAATCCCTGCGAAGCCTTTTCGTTGCTTGCTTGGCCAACGCTTCGAGCGACCTGAGGTGAGCCGTATGAAGCGTGGCCATGGCATGGCCCGCATAGTCATCGTAGCCCCCAACCTGGAGAGTGCTGTGCGCCAGGGTCTTCAGAAGCTCGCGATCTCCGGAAGAAATTGCATCCTGCATGGGTCCATCAATGTCCATCGTTGTCCCAACACTCAGTCAAATTGACTTAATTTGACGTAATTTGACTTGAACCATCTTGAACTCTATGTGGAAAGAATCGTGCCTGTGGCACCATCCAGCTGCCTCCGACAGCGATGACCTGAAGGATCTTCTCGCTTTGCATACAGAAAAATACGGAAGAATTTGCTGGAAAGCGCAACTGACCTGCTTCAGCGAGAGGTAGGCCTTGGGCAGCACATGATGGTTTCGGCTGGCGATTCACCGAGCGCTTGAGCCTGGAGGTTCTTCTCTGTTACCCCACCAGACGGATAGAAGTTCAGATGAGGAAATGGTGCTGAGATGGCCTGTCAGCGAGATGCTTAGGGCTGTCACACAGTAGACATCCGCTGCTCGCCTTCAGTGCTTCCGTGCCACCATTAACCTCACAAAGGCTTCTGCAAAGACCAGGGATGACAGTGATGTTCATCATGTAGACATCATGTGTGACCCTTCCTCGGCGGGGAAGAACTTCAGAATGCTCAGGCCCATCCTGCACGGTGTCTCAAAGCTTCAGTGTTTCTCAAAGCTATTTTTCCGAGCGCTTAACAAAGACATCAGCATCAAAAACCACAAACACGGAAAGAAGTTCCAAGGAGACGGCGCCTGCTGGCCTCTTGCACCTCGGAGGGCGTGGCCACTCCGGGGATCACCTTGAAGCGCTCGCAACACAACTTCCACAAGACCCTGCAAAATGCCACAAGAAATGACAGCCGTTCATTTTTTTTGCCGAGAAGCAGGGATCTTGTTCGCGCAGCACCACAGCACCACCTTCCCCGAATCCCGAATGTGTGGGGCGACGCCGGAGGCAAGGCAATGCAGCGTAAAGCGGCGGCGACAGCGGACCGCCTCAGAATTGAGGCCTGGAGTTGCGATGAATCGGGCGCCAGAGCGCACCGCCTCAGTGCCACATTCCGGCATATGAGGCATATGAGGCATATGCCCCGTAAGCTAAGACTTGTCTGGCAATGCTTTCATCGATGCTCATTGGCCTTGTCCTTTGCTCAAGCTGAGCTCTTTTTCTCCGCACTCTGCAGCTGTCACATTGGGATAATCTTCTGCGACAGACAAGCTTCCGCTCCGGCGGGCAGCTCCTGAGGCTGAGTCGACAAATGAGCACCGCAACTGCATTCCGCTGCCCATTCGCGCAGGTCTGACATCAGAAGGGCCAAGCAGCATGCTTCTCCACGAACTCGCTACTTGAAGTTCGTCCGATGAGACCAGGCTCCACGCAGACAAACTCCTGACAAAGGCGAGGCACTTCTCTGAACAGTCTTCAACAACCTGTTGCGATGCCTTGAACACTGGTGGTGGTAAGTCGCCTGGCGATGCCTCCTCATAAGGATTCCACCTCGTGGCCGTGTGCATCCAGATAAACAGGAAAGGTTTGATGCTTTAGCAGCTGGCACAACGATCTCGATGGGCATGGAGGACCCAGAAATGGTACCTGCCATTATCGAGATCACCGAGAATCGCGCAAGGAGACTCGCCAACAGAACCCACTGGCCTTCATTGCACACCGCATACATCGCCTCGTTTCTACTGTTCTTTGCCACGCAGACTATCATACACTGGTTCTGGCGACCTTCCCAGCACCGAACTCAGCCAACGGCAGCAGCTCCTTTCCGCGCAATTGTGACATCCTGCAAACATTCAAGAAAAAAACACTGCAATGTGCCGTAGTCTGGAGCGGAGAAAAGCACCCGCCTTGGCGCCAGCGCCAACATCCTGAGGAAACAACGACGATTGTGATTTACCTCCATCCTGCTTTCTCGACGGTGCATGCGCAGTGATGCTTCTCTCACGAGTCACACTCATACTTTCGCCACCAGTCAGACTCCCGCAAGGGTGCATTCAAAGTAGTAGTTTTCAATGCAAGATCAGAGCTCGAATCGACCAAGTTTCATTGCCACCAATGTATACGCGGTCGGTGAAAGACGGAAGCTGGACGTCTGCTGAGACCTCTAGGCAAGGTGAGGCAAGAGAAGGCAAAGGAACTGCCATCAAAAACAGGACTAAAATTCTCAGACATGCCGGTGCTGGGGGCGCTGCTTCTAGTGCTCGCTCCCCACCCTTCACCTGTGGAAAGAGCAGGACCAACAGCAGTCCATAAGAGCACCACAACATGAGAGCAGGCAGCGGGCAGAGTGCGGTGACGCCTTGTCGAGGTACGCCCGCCCGCCCAGGCCGCGCACCGCGATCTGCGGACAGGGCAACCGGTACTAGCACTACTTCCACTACTACCTACAACCCAACGAGTACCCCACCTTCCCCCCCCCCCGCTGAGTCCCCACCCTACCCCAACCCACCGACGGCACTATCTGTTCAAAGTCCCCTCCGCCCCTCTTGCCTCCTGAACCTCGGGCACGCGAAAGTACGTGTGCAGAAGCGCTTGGAAGGGAAAGGGCGCCTTCACACGAGTCAGTGCTGTACCTCTTCACAGAAATTGACCTTGGAAGTTCAGCAAGGCGGCGTCCCCAGTGTTCTTTATTCTCAGCGTCATCTTCAAGGACACCTGAGCGGGAGCACAAGCCAGCTCTGAGCTGAATCCTAAGGCAGGAAGTCGCTAGGCCCACGACGGCCGATAGACTGACAATGTACTCCAGATTGAAAGGGAAGTTCCAAACTGAACGCGTTGCCTGAAGTTGCAGCACATGTGCTGCAGTCATGTTCATGCCACGCAAATCTGTGAGCAAGCTGCACGGCCTCACTGTCGGCAAGCGAGAGCACCACGGTGGACTTGGCAACAACTTCTAACATGTCGCGGCCAAGTCGTTCAGTCTGGCTGGGTTGCGTGCCGCTTCCGAGTTGTCCTGCGCAGTGTCTCGCAATCAAGGTACATGGTTAGTGAGGAAGCGTGTAACGCAGTCCACGGCCTCTATAGAAGACACTGACCAAAAGCTTGTTCGCGCGAATCCATGTTGAGCCATCGCCTGCTCAAGCATTCCAAAAACTGAACGCACAAAACGCAGATTGCTCACAAAACGCTTAGTTTTGCTGCTCCTTCACTGTGCTGTTTCACTGTTTCAAGAGCAGCCGGCCCGGCTTTGTCCGGCTGTCCGAACTGCGGAAAGACCACGGGCACTCCACCTCGTATGGCCTGGGCCATCGGTGGTTTTCTTTATAAGAGTTCAAAAGGGCCGTGAGTGAGATCAGTGTCCCTTGATGAGATGGTCCCACCTTCTTGCCATCAAAGAGGGCCCCAGGCGACACGAAAATTCCTGAAAAACGCAGTTTTTTTTGTGTAGGCAAAGATGCAGAGATGTTGAATGTGTGCAGAGCATGGCGAAAAAAAACAACGTGCAGCGGCTACATGTAGCGGCCAAGCATCGCTCTTCGCCATCTGGGGTCTTGTAGCTGGTGAGCGTCGCTCCCCACAAATAGATCTGTTGCGGCATTTACAAAACCAACATGAGCCAACTCTCACAATCTTTCATCTGTGTCCTGCATGTGACACACACACACACACACCAACCACACACACCCACGCACGCACATGGACACATCGTGCACCACAAGTGGACATCGAAAAATCTTTCAGGTTGCTTGACCCCCCCCCCCCACAGATGGCTTCGGACCAGGCCCAGCACCTCTAAATGGACTGGAAAAGGCCTGGAGGCACCCTTAAACACACTTCGTATGTGGGCGAGGGGGAGGGGCATTGGGTCTAAACGGCCCCTGAACCCTCCTAGAGCCCCCAGAACACCCCCTAAACCTCCCGAAGCCCTACCCGGACCTTCCTGAACTCATGAGTGTGTGGCACTGCTTGAAGAAAGGATGCAAGCCCCGCACCAGGGTTGTGCTGGCCCCTTGAGATGCGCCCTGGGACCTTTTCTGGTACTGAAACCCCGGCCGGCCCGGCAGCCGAGGCGGGCACGCGCAGACGTTTACAATTCTCAGACCATTAAACCATGAAGCCCGAGTTAGGCGGCTAAACCATGCTTTGAGCGGCAAGACACTAGCTCCAATCTTTCACACCTCCCACACGTGCCACACCTGCCACACCTGCCACACCTGCCCCAACAAGGATTCTTCGCATCCCTGCTTCTACTTCCTAGATACAAAGGGACGCTTGTTGAACGCCTCATGGCAATTTCGGGCTCTGAATGAATGGCCGAGGGACGATGGTGTGTCTGACATCAGTGGTCACAAGTCCACACCACCACCCGATCTCAAGAACTTTGTCATGAACTAACAAACTTGGAGGGCCAAACTACACGCATTGCATTCTCGTGCTGCTCATCAAGACGTGCTGATCGTTGCCGGTTCCATTTTCGTGTCTATGTGTTATTGTGGGTTGCTTTTGCGAGAAGCCGCATGCGGCAAGCTGCGGTCATCCGTCATTCATTCAGGGCTTGCATTGTGTGAGAGAAAGAGAGACGCAGATTGCCTGGGCTGTTGCTCCACTTGCATGGCGAAGCCTGCAGTGTCTCAGACAACTGGGCACATGTAACACCATTGAACTGGGCACATGTAAAACCATTGAGAGGAACTCCGGAAGCGTCTACCCATGTGCCGTTGTTTGCCAGCAAGTCGCTCGACAGTCTCCAGGTCACCTTGCCCCTTGCATGGAGCACTCATGCCTAAAGCCTTCAAGGCCGCCAAGGCTTTGTTTTTGGGCTGAAGCGGCTGCCACTGCAGACTGCAAAAACACGGCAAGGATTCGGCAAGAGTACTGCTAAAGTACTAGTAAAGTCGGGACACCAATGTGCACTCACGTACTTCAAGCGCTGGTGCCAGCAACGCTGGGGCCGGGGCAGCTGCTGCCTGGTCGGCCGTCAAGATGGTGCCGGCTCCTGGCATGCTCAAGACTCAAGACTCTACAAGACACCAAAGCGTTAGCTGCTAATAGCTCTAAGCAATCACAGGCCATATGCGGCCACATGCGACCCCATCAACACCAGCTGTCCGAAGTAGGCACGAGGCTCAGCAGCGGCCATCTCACGCAGCACGTCCTTTGCTTAGCCCCGGTTGTTGGCAGCTCATGTGTCAATTCTTCCTTACCCATGTTTCGGATTGCTCCTTTGAAAAAATTTAATCGCCTTCGTGCCATGTGTGTGCCATTCGCTTGTGGTCCCAGTGGCTTTAGCATCCGCACTTCGGAATGCGACCTCAAGCGTTTGCAACGTCTCACAGTCTCACGCGTCTCACGCAGCAGCCATATGGCAACTCGATTGTCGCCTCGATGACGGAGAAGCCACCATCATAAATGGCTCTGGCAAGTTCGGCCGCCTAGGCGGGAACGGGGGCACTCTTGCTCGTTGAGCAAGCAGTGTTGTTTGGGCATGTATCTAAACGAAAAGTGTCCATGGGCCCTGGACGTTTCCAGCGTCTTCGATTGCCAGGACCTCATGACAAAACATTCGCTCAAGCACACATAACAGAACAAAGCACAACACCATTGTCATAGACATTAACATAAACAGTGCAGCGTAACTAGAAATAGCGCAGCATATAGTGAAACGGAACATGGCGTTTAATACAAGCAGATGGCAACACATGACGACACATGATACCACATGTACATGTGCATCCATGTACATGTACGTCATGTGCATCAGATTCCCACAGCAACGCCGATCATAGGTCACGACTGGCACTATGCGAGCAGATCGCAGATGCTGCTCCAGGTGTGCGTCCACAGCCTGCAAGAAGCTGCACAAGTTGCGCGATGCCGCAAACCTAATCATGTTCCAACGATCGTTGTGCAGTTCGTTGGGAACTCTTCTTCAACTCTGTTGCATGTGCAACCTTGTTTGCAACTCTTGCAACACTCGTCTGGATGGTTGAGGCGAAAGCCGGACAAGGGCGTGGGCGGCTGGGGCTTTTCAATGCCAACACCGCAGCTGCAGCGGCTGCTCCTGCACGTTCCGGTGCGTAAAACCAGGTAGCCGATTCTTTCGCCGCCATGGAAGGGTTGCATTATTTAGAAAAAACGTGGGGCTTTGGCGACACACATGTCCGGGAAAAGTTCGTGATTTGTGCTATGTCTTTTCCGCCAACAGCAGTGTCCTTTGTAGTGCAGTCGGCCCTACAAGGCTTGGCACAACTGGGCAGCTGCTGCTGCAAGCTTTGCTTCTTTTGGCCCAAGCCGCAAAAACGCTGTAAATACCGACGTTTCCGACACCCGCCGGCAGCTGAAAGCCAGGCATGCAGAAGACAGCAGCCAATGCCCACGACCGGAAGCAACAAAAATCACAACAAAAATAAAGGAGGAGTGCGGAAAGTGCTGTAAATACCGAGTATTTCCCTCCAAAAGGCCCGAAAATGCTGCAAATACCGAGGATTCCCGCCCTCCCAACAGAAACCGCGAAAACTGCAAAGAAATCGTTTTCGGCGCAATGTAAAAAAAAAACATGGAAAAGTGCCCAAAACATTGTAAATACCGAGGTTTCGGGAAACACCCCCCCCCCCCCCCCCCTGCCAAAAAAAAAACGAAAAAGCGGTTTAAAAACAGCCTTTTCCGTCAAACACAGCAAAAGCCGAAAAAACGACGAGTTTGGCGAACATATTGAGCACCACTGACCAGCCCAAGACGAAAAAAATAAATACCGATGTTTCCGACTGCACGCAAGACAAGGGACGTAACCAACCCCTCAACCCATGTGAAAGTGTCAACCCTTCCACGGCGGCGAACGAAGCGGCTGCCAAAAACAACCCTGAAAGCATTCCCAGCAATGCGGGCCGGAAATTGCACCAACAGCTGCTGCGGCTGCTAAAGCCTTGCAAGAAAGCCACATGTTTGCTGGCATCTTTTCATTTTTCCACAGCCAACACTGCACCGTGGCCTTGTAGCTGTCGGACGCTGACGTCATCAGCTTGCCCTACCAGCATTGGATCCATCGCATGAACGGCATTTGCACGCCACTCTTAGGCTCCGCTGCTGGGTGATGAAACTAAATAGTGTAGAGCTTGTGGCGATTAAGGTGGAAGGTGTCACTAGGGAAGCCTAAACACACATTCGGTTGCTGCTTTGATAGCTCTTGCCCACTTGTCAAGGTTGACAAGTCCTTGTCATGTCGACCGATTCGAAAGGTGCCGAGCCATGCCACGCATCAATCCTTGAATCCTAAAGCCTATAACCCCTAAACCCCTAACGTGCAAACCCTGAACTGAAGCGAGCTGCTGGTGTTGCGGTGAGCAGCAGCGAGAGCCCCTGCAGAAATCGAAAACCGGGCAGATGGGGGGAGGGGGGGCAGCCTCTCACCCTCATTGGCAAACACAATGCTCGCAGATGCGCTTGGAAAAAGTCTTCTCAAGGCATGGTCTTCGTTGGAAAGCAAAGATCTAAAAGAAAGAAAACAACAGCGGGGGTTGGGGCGGGCGCACCCCCCCCCCCCGCCTGCAAAGATGATAGTCGTATGACGGTTGTGGAAAAGGATTCGCATGCGTTCTCAACTCAAGCCCTTCTTATGGCATGAGCCTGCTATCAAGCAAGCTTGCAGGGCTTCACCTTTTTGTTCTTTGTTCTGTTTTATGTCTGCATGTGTTTCCTAATTTCATACGGAAACCTCGGTTTCCTGTGTTTCTGAAATCGGAAGACCTCTACTTTTTGTACGTTAATCGAAGAACCTCTCTATCTCCACTGTATTTTCATAGGATTTCCTTTGCTTCCTCTATGTTTTCGTAAGTCAACCTCTATCTCTCCACTATGTTTAGAAGCAAACCTCTGTTTCCCCTACTGTGTCAATAGGCAGAGCTATTTTAACTTTGACAAGAAAGCCCCTCTTTCCTCTGCAGTTTGATACGAAACCCAAGACCGAAAAGCAAAACGCCAACAAAACATGCAAAATAGCTAAGGGCCCCGGAGCTTGCTTCGAAGGGTCCTCCGAGATAATCTCCGGGTAACGCATGCAGGTCCCATGAAATAATACTTCTCAATCGAAAATGTTCAGACCAAGCATGAGACCAAGATGGGAACCCCCAGCAACTTACCAAGAGGACCACAACTCCCCAAACCCCGAAATCCCGAAGCCCCTGAAACCCGTAAGACCCCAAACCCTAAACCCCTAAACGGCTGAGACTCGCATGCAGTGCTGTTTCTGCTCTCATTTCTTGTGCTTGGCATCCAATATTGATTTGCTAGGTATTGACCACCCCCCTCCAGAAGTCCAGGTCCTCTCCCAAAATACAAGCACCGATCCATGTTGACCTCCCATCCTATGATAGAATCAATAGCTCGCAGCTTTCCGGGCCTCAGCTTCCGTGATGATTTCGAGAGTTTCAGGCAGCTGCGATGCTGTGTCCGGGGCCGGCAGAGATTGGGGAGTGGCACCTGTCATGAGGCCTGAGCGCCTTCTAGTCCAAAGCTGAGAGCCACCCGCCCTTGTGCACCGCATCAGGGCAGAGACGTATGCTCCTCTTTCCTTCTGCCACTCATGCTCTGTGAGTCTGCTGTGAGCTGTGCCACGAACATTCACGAACTACACTGTGGTTCCACTTGGGAGGCCCACATAATCAAAACAACCGAAGGCCTTGGACAAGGTCTCAGGCTTTCAAAACTCCGCGAATTCTGAGTGAAACCATGCATTCCTGGCTTAGCCAGTGTCATCCTTCTGGTGAGACTCTGGCTGCGGACACGATGGTGCATACGAAGCACCCAGTACCTGAGCTTACAGTAGCTTACAATCCTCACTCTAAAGACTCTGAAGCAGGTCGCAGAGGCCAAACATGAACTGGGCGTTGCACAAGCGAGTCGTGGCCTGTCAGAACGATCTTGGCCTCTCCCGTCCTTCCGCACAATAACTCCCAACAGCGCGACACGGGGAGACCTGGAGAGACCCTCATCCCATCAACTCAACAATCAGGCGCGGGCATCAGGTCACAAATCTTGGCAGTCGCATCACCACCTTGAAGAGCATGGAAGCAACAGACATCCAGAAAAGAACGAAGAAATCCAGACTAGGGTTTGAGACAGAGAGAGAGAGACATAAAGAAAGAACGAAGGAAGAAAGAAAGGAATGAAAGGAAGCAAGGGCCGTTCTAACAAAAACAAAACTTGTGACAGACGCAGCGAATGTGAATGCGAGCACGGAGACACATCCTCATGTTCAGGTACAAGTTGCAAGTTTTGATAGTTGATGTAAAGAAGACAGTCGTCAGGATCGTGTCCGGGCACACATTTCTGGACGCGCAAGAAGCAATGCGATGTCGATGAAATTCGGAGATCCAAGCCACTTGTTCACTCGTCCGATTCACAAACTAACCTCAAATGATCTCAAATAACCTCAATCCGGGTTGGTGTTGGCACAGTTGACACATCGATGCGCGCCGACCTGCGCCATGTGCCTCAAGGCGCCGTGACAGTCGCGAGAACCGCGGAACTTTCCCCGAGACCGTTTTGCACTTCAGCGACGTGGCGATCCAAAACAAAACAAACCAACCGGATCGTCCGCGATGCTCACTGCGCACGCACATGTCCCGTCAAGATGCTAGACGCGGCCGCAAAATGGGCGAGAGTTGCCACCACAGTGGCAGGGACTGAACAGAGCTAAGGCTTTACTGCTGTACTTGTTGGTGTTTTCAACTTGCACGCTGTGGACTGTTGATGACCTTCAGGCTCCCATGGCTTCCAGCTACACAGTTCTCCCCCTCGGATGCTTGAATCCCCCCTCAACTCCCCAGAGCCCTAAATAAGACGTTACAGAGCCCTAAAGACGTCATTTGAAGACCTGCTGGTGCTTCAGCACGGACTATCTACACTCAAGGGGTACTGCAGGGTACCCTTCCTTTGGGAACGCAAGTCCCACTTTGTCAATAGAGCCACGCTGTAGTTTTGGGGATCCCCAGCTACTGGTCGAGAACCATTCATGGCGATTTCTTCACTATGACGTATTCAACAATCCACACATCGCAACGCATGCTCTTGAAGGCTTCACATTTCCAAGGCGAACGCTAGTAGTGACAAACGTCGTGCCATCGCTTGCAAAGGAAGCCAGGTAGACTGGCTTCTGCCCTAAAAGGGTCCGGTCCTCACCATGGTGCGTTCAGCGACTGCTTCAAGACAGAAGTCCGGACGATCTCAATCCACTCCAAGCCCTGCGCGCACACTCCCGTCTTGGCCTCAGGAGGCGACAAGCTCAAGTAGTTTTGTAAGCCGAGCGCAGCGGCCTAAAACTGATTGGCTTTTGCCGCATTTCAATGACTTTGGGGTTTTTATCTCTTTCCCCATCGAGCTGGGCCGAGCTCACCCCATACTCTCCTGACATTGTACGATCATGTCCTGTATCTCCCTGCAGGTAAAGCATCTGCTAGCCGACATGAACCAAGGGAACTTGTTTTTGAGCCACGGGCATTCCAGATCTTCAGTGTACCATCGCTGCTCGTGGTTGTCACGCTTCTGCCTAGCAGTCCAAATGCATGCTTAAATTGTGCTACATCTTCCTGCCTCTCCAAACATGCAAAGATTAATGCAACGAGTGTCCGTACAGGGACTGCGCATGACAGCACAGAAAGAGCAACTGCTTGCCATGGGACCGTCAGGCGAGAAGGTAGCCCAAAGCACTGCGAAGTGGTGCCTGCTTTGCTACGCTTGGCATCGCTTCGCATCGCTTCGCATGCAGCTGCCAGCATAGAAGCGGGAGCAAGATAGAGAGATCACCTGCAGCTCAGGACCTGGCCCTTTCAAGGTGAACTTGCAGATTCCGGTTCTTAGGGTGCAGGTCTCTCAGTCAAAGCAGCAACCAAAACCAGACCTCAGCTGCCAACTTAACCACCCAGATTTTTGCAGTGGAATCCTCCGACGCAGTCACCACCTGCAGAGGCCAAACAACAGAAGAAGCGTGAACTGCAGTGAACTCTGCGAACTTTTTGAAAAAACATGACTCTGAACACCTCAGTGTGCTGAACACCACAGTGTGACAGAGTGTGCGTCACAAAGTGATTCTGTCACAGAATGATGTGTCCCGGTGTCACCCCCAAGCCAAGTCCACAGCACCTGCTTGCTGTCAGGCGAAAACGTGGCGAAGTACACGGCTTCTTTGTGATCCAGCCTCAGCTCTCTTCCACTGTAAATCAGGTTTCATTCCGGATTCACTTGCCACTTCTTACTTCTTACCCTCCAGTCTCTCTCGATGTTGCAGTGAGATGCACTGTGGGCAGCACAGTACTCGAGCGCACCTGCCACTGTCCACGTACCAAAGCCTGCAACAGTAACAAGGCTGACTCCAGTGTAGACTGTGGTGAATTCGCCTCGGCCCCGGCCGTGAGCGTCAGAGCTTTAAAGTTTAAACAGGCTGGCCCCCTGGAAACTCTAGGAAGCCTCTAGGTACTCTCGATGTGCCACTGCATTTACAGTTTCGGGTGTGCGCGAAGGGGATGGGAGGGGGCTCTTAGCATCCGCATGTGACGAGCACCGATGTCAGGAACTGCGGATGCGAGCCTTACAGCCCTGGGGCCCTAACCGTCGCGCCCCCATCAACGCCTCTCAACAGCGACTCCAGGAGAAAAAACACACCTCCCTACGTCACACCTGGCGCGGACACGCTTCCAACTCCAAACTCGACCCATTTCAACTTATTGCACCTGGCCAAAGCCGCGGTGGACGCGCAGCGTTTACAAGTCAGGAACTACGAGTCACTTGTCGAATCTGCCCCCAGGCAATGCATGCGATGAAACGCTTCAAAAAGATACAAATATTCCTGGACGAGCCATCTTCTGAAGAGGTTGCAACCTGAGAGGATGCGACGAGCATGATGCAGACATGATATGAAGCAGCTGGCCACGTCAAGCACCCGGCGTAGCGACAGTCCGGCGATATGCACGCTGAACCTCAAAAGTTCTGCTAAGCGAAGAACAAGTGCAAGTGCCAAAAACTCGGACAAGCGAGAGTAAGAGTACTGCACACTGCTTCTGTGTGCCCCTCCAGAACAAGCTCACATTTTCCGGTCCTCAGCAGTCAGCAGCTTTGGGGTGCCAACTGCAGAGTCATGGCTTGGCTGCAGGCTCTGCGTTCCAAATTCGAGCCGTGCAGTCCTCGGAAGACAAGCGGCACACGTGATATTTTTTACATTCTCGCAAAGCAGAGACAAATTGTTTTCATGTACGCCCGGACCTTGGATGCTGTGATGACTGCCGGACTGATCTTCGCTCTGAGGACGGCGTTGTTCTCACAGGGCAGACTTCTCGCAGAGTTCTCTCACTCCGACAATAACTATTATTGTGTAAGCGTGCAATTTTCTGGCGGAAAAAAGCAGAGAGGATTTTGCCTCGACGCCAGCTTCCAACAAGGTTTCATCGCTGTTTAACCTAGGCCACATGACATGAGACGTTCGATTAAGTTCTGAACCTTCCTGGCCAATTCGAATCTCCAAGGGTGCACAAGTTTGCATACGAGGGCCAGGCGCGAAGCGTTCGCGCACTTCCTTGGGGGCCATCATCCAAAAAAGTGCCACAGTATCTCAACCCCACGACATGATGGTTTCGAACAAGCTAATCCAAATTCTGCACTTCAAACGCAAAGGTTCGTGGCTTGACGACAAGCGGTTGGATTTGTCCCTTTGGTGACTTTGGTGCACGATACGCCACAGTGCGGAACGAAACCTGCCGATGCCTGACGACCGCTAACCTAAAGCCGACAGCCCTTTCCTTTTAAGTTACTTTCCGATACCGCTCCCTGTTTGACACTTCCAGGAGATGCATTTTGGAACAGCCACTGAACAGGCTGCTTGTAATCTGCCAAGTCACCACTATGAAACCAGCCCCACATGCAACGGTGTGACAAACATCTATCCCAAGTATTGTATCTTCATCACCACATGTCCTTCCATGTTCCACTGCAGTTCAGCGGCCATTTTTCCACGCACCATTCTGGGCTCTGGCTTGGGCTCGGAGAAAATGGCAGGAGTCACCGACAGCCTTGCTTCCCTGATACAGACCTTGCAAGAAAAAACACATAAAGAACCTCTCACAGGAGACTTCAGGAGACTTTGGGTCCCAGAGAGCGGCCTGTGCAAGCTCCAGGACTTTGCAACCAAGCCTCAACGAGGCCTCAAAGCAAGCAGACAAGCAAGGCAAGAAACCAACACGAACAAAAACACACACACATACACACACACACACACACACACACACACGAAACAAAAGACTATATATGAAAAAACCTCCTCCCACCTTGGCCATCAACTCCTCTGTTTCGTCATTCACCACAGTCCTTGGTAAACCAGGACGGCAAGAGACTGGAAACTTGAAAGGGCTGTGAGGTGAACCTCAGAGACATTGTCTGAGAGTCTGACACTGAAACAACAACCTTCCCCTTGATTTCAGCTTCCTCGCGCTTTATGCGGGCTTCCTGTCGGGAGGCTGGACAAGATGCAATCAGACAGCATCTGTATGCTCAACATGTGCAGCTCCTCCTCGCGGGCAGCCCTTTCAGCCTCTAAGCACACGTGCCGAAGGCAAACAAAATCTCGGATATTGCTTGCCGAAAGGGCCAGCCTCTTCCAGTGCCCGCCGCTTAAGGTCCTCGATGCGTTGGCGCTCTGCCTTCGCAGATCCAGGGCCGACTCTCATCCCACAGATTTCATCGAAAGCTTGATGCAAGAACATGCCAGCCTCTTCTGCCGCTTTCTCAGCAGCTATTCTGGCAGCTTCGCGTTCCTCCTGTACGCAGAGAAGTCTTCCCGATTCGACGTGGAGTTCAACTGCTCACTTTGTCAACCGCCCTCTCCTCCTCGCGGCGCAGCCTTTCAGCCTGTCGTCAGACAAGGCTGCATGACATGAGGACTACGAGGAATGCAAAGAAGATGTTGCGGAAAAGCAATGAACGGCCTCCTCCATCGCTTGGCGCTGCAAGTTCTCGAGACGCTGACGCTCTGCCTGCACACACCAGATAAATGCTTGCTCATGCAGTTGGAGTGAAACAGTCCGGCCTCCTCTTCGGCTTGCATGCAAGCATTCTCGCGAGCCTCCTAGTGTTGAGATCTTTGGCTTAACGGTAGCCGACCACTAGGGCAAAGCAGGTCGGTGTTTTCAACCCGGTTGAAGTCGGCTCCTCCTCGCGGGCAGCCCTTTCAGCCTGTAAGCGCAAGTGCCGAAGGCAAACAAACAATCCGATGCTGCTGCTGAAAGCGCCAGCCTCTTCCTGTGCTCGCCGTTCAAGGTCCTCGATGCGTTGGCGTTCTGCCTTCGACAGTGATGGATGCAGCGCCGACTCTCATCCCACAGATTTCATCGAAAGCTTGATGCAAGAACATGCCAGCCTCTTCTGCCGCTTTCTCAGCAGCTATTCTGGCAGCTTCGCGTTCCTCCTGTGCGCAGAGAAGTCTTCCCGCATTCAACGTGGAGTTCAACTGCTCACTTTGTCTCACAACCGCCCTCTCCTCCTCGCGGCGCAGCCTTTCAGCCTGTCGTCAGACAAGGCTGCATGACATGAGGACTACGAGGAATGCAAAGAAGATGTTGCGGACCAGCAATGAACGGCCTCCTGCTCCAGACGCTGACGCTCTGCCTGCGAGCTGCATCTTGCTGACAGGAACGATCAACGCTTGCTCAAGCAAATGGAGCGAGAGAGTCCGGCCTCTTCTTCGGCTTGCATGCATGCGTTTTCAAGGGCAGCCTCGCGCACTTGAAGGACTTCTTCATGAACCTGCTGCAGTCAGAAGAACCTACAACTACCCACAACCTGCCTACAAGGCTAGGGACCTTTCTGGGAACCTTCGAACCTCCAGTGACCGCAAGGGATTTCCCTATGAGGCTCAGATAGGGTTAGGATGGGTTAGGGATCGAGCGATCCAATAACGGATCTGCAAAGCCTGGAACCCCAGTTCCGCATGCAATGGCCCAAGGAACAGCGGAACTCCAAAGCTAGTGACAAGCTGCTAGTCATCCATTGGTCAGACATGATCGTCGCGTACTGCAAGACCGACGTGAGCGAAATGTGCTGAAACAGCACAGGAAGCGTATGAGGCAGCATGTCTCTTTGCGAGCCTTCAGGAAGTTCCTTCAGCAACGATTGGATGTCGGCTTAATAGATCTTGATAGGGAGATTAGATGAAATTCGTGGGTTGGTCTTGATTTTGTGTGGTACTTGGTAAGTCGATGCATCAACGTCTGCTTGCGCAACGTCAGTGGGATCTGGTTGCCGTTGAGCGTGAAGCATGCCGCGATAGTAGATGTTTCAGGCCGCTCTTCAAAAATTTCGGCTTGCCAGGAATCCGCCGCTGTTTTCGGCAACTCGCCAGCTGCCAGTGAGCTGTTTAAAATTGAGGTTTCGAATGGCCACCTTGGCAACGATTAGTTTCTCCATGATGCTGCACAGCTCTGCTTGGCGGCACCTGGGAAAATTAGTTTCTCCTCCCATCCTGGAAGTTGCATTTCGCCCGTATGCCCTCGTCGCCGTCGACACCCAAAAACCGATGTTTGACCTGGTTCTGCAGCTGGGCAGCGGCGCTCAGTTCTTCGTGAAAATGCTGCTGGCAAGGCCACTTTGGAAGTTGTGGCTTCCGCCATTGACAGCACCGGACATGCCGCATCCTACTGGGGCCAGGCCAACTTGCAGATGCTCTGCTGCCCCAAAAAGACCAGCATCCTGCTTTCTTCGCCTTCGCCCCGCTACTGACTGGGTCAGGCATCGCCAATCGTCAACAGGTCGACAGGACCGGCCACGCCAAGAACGACAGCCAAGGCGACTCCGCCCCTACAGCCAGGCCCCAATTGAAACACTGCACTCACTTCCGGAATGAAACACCTGGATGAGAGTAAGCCTCTGAAAGGCACATCCATGGCGAGGGAAAGCTTCACTGGTTTGTTCCGGCTTTCTTTGCCTGTTCTTGGTTTTGAACGCGCATATGAGCTCAATTGAGATGGCTTTTGCTGCAGGCGGCTAGCCAATTGCTCTTTGGTTCTTCCCTCATTTCCGTGCTTCACTCTCAGACTTCTGTGGCTGCATACTGAGTCTTGGTACTCGGAAAATAACCACAAAAAATCGGTGGCGACGACCTCTGAATGCACCGAAAGAAAGAAAGCGGGTGCTTCACCACGCAACCTCTTGACTCTCGTAGCGGTTCCACGATGTACCCAGCTATGGAGGTCTCATGTCCTCGTTTGCATGCAGTATGACCATGGCATTCTAAGATGGCGGAAAGCTGAGCTTCGCCGTGGACTTTAGGGTTGCACGGAGGGTTTCCTCACTTCCCACTTGCCACTTACGATTCCGTCTTGCTACTTTGCTGGCTTTGAGGCTAGTCCAGAGCTTTGAAGAGCTTGGGTCAAGAAAATTTGAGCCATGGAGGGGCAGGTTGGGGGGTTCAGGAAATGGTTACGGGAATGGAAGCTCTAGAAGCTCCCACCGCAACGTCACCATTGGAGACTGGTTCGGCATATTGGCATCTGTAGCCCGAACCAGGCCGACGCGGGCCGCGCAGCATCAGTCAAAACTCGTTTTGGACAAACAACACTCCTGCTGCAAATAGCATCGAGTGATCGAGGGAAACCGTTGAAGATGCCCTCTGTTGAACTGCCTCCGGCCGCCAAGTCCATCGAAGGCACCAGGACGGCATGTTGCAAGACATATAGCTTTTCAAGAAGGCAAGTGGGAACGGACACTCGGTACGGGACTGGGGTCAAAATTGATGTGTCCAGTGGCTCACCTGACCAAAGAGCAAACATGGGGGGGAAGCCACGAGGGAACCCACGGCGCATGCACTTTTGTAGAGACAGGACTGACGGACGAATTCGTCAATGCTGGACTCACATGGACTCACATTCTCTGCTCAGAGACGAATGTACTATGCCTTCGCAGTCTTCCACAGCTGTGCCACAGCTGCATCACCGCTGCGCCTCTGATGCCTCCGGCCGCCCTGGCTTCACCTCGACCTCTGATGGAATCTCCACCTCCGGTCTCAATACCTTCGTTTTCAAGTCACGTGGGCCGAGAATTGGAATCAGACATAGCTCAGACCAGTCTAGTAGAGTATTGCCACGCAATATCATGCATTGCCGAGACGACTGTGGACGATTGAGGACACTTCGGGATGATTGTGGACGCACTGAAACTTGCTTGCGCTTTGCATGTGCTGCAGATATGACAACGGAGACATCTAACACAAGTCGAAGCACAGGAGCATGAGCCGCCATGTCAGGAGAGTCTGGATATCCTTCCTTCAGCGCCTCTTGCGAAGCTCCGCCACTGCCAGAAAGTAGGGAAGCTTGTGGCTGCGATGCTACTTCCTCATCCGGGCCAGCATCCAGCAGAAACAATCACGACAAGCTGCCACCAACCCAAGCACCCAAGCACATGTCCATGAAGTCCTGGTTGCTTCGACCGTCCCGCCGAGCATCTTCAGCTTGCTGAGCCTGGTCCAGTAGACATACAGAGCTGCGCTCCCAATGCAACAGTGCACTCAAAACAACTCTCAGAACATCGCCACCGCGTGGACAATGGAACCTTCAGGTGTGGCACTGAGCTCCTCCAGGCACTGACGGCAAACCCACCACCATCTGCATACAACAAGATGCCACCAAGGCGTACAGATGCGGTGCTTGACATTGGTGTATGTGCGGGGACGGCGGGGGACGGCGGGGGATGCGCGGCAGACGGGCCCGTAGAGGCGTGAGGCGTGGGGGCGGGGGATGCGAGGGACGCGAAGGACGCGAGGGCCACGAGGACCGCGAGGGACATCTGGGACACCAGGGACACGAGGGACGCGAGGGACGCGAGAGGTGCGATGGACGAGCAGTGGATGTGGAGAGTGGGACGCGGCAAACACGCGGGATGCACTAGTACTAGTACTATCTAGGCATGGAGATGTGCTCATGGGACGCACTGCCCGCATGATGAGAACGTTCTGTTACCGCATGCCCGATGTGTCCGCACCCATAACAACGTCCATGCTACTACTGCATGCAGTGCGGGCATGGATGCTCATGGCCACTTGAAACTCTGGTAGCGTGTGGGCCGGCATGGATGCTCTGGATGAGCTGGCACCATGGATGTTCTTGTCATGCCTTGCAGGATGCACTGGTAACAGGACGTGCGGGTACGCCAGGGACGCAGGGGACGCCAGGGGCCTAGCTTAGACCATCCGAGACTCCTAGACCTAAGGCTTGGGATACGGCATGATTCGGCACTCTTGACATTCGCTGCGGGATTCTCTGGGAGTGGGCACTCGACGGCACTCTCGGCTTTCTTTGTGGTCCCTCCAGACTCTTTAGGTACTCCACGGACGCTCTGCAGGATTCTGTGCATGCGGGAAGAGCAGCCTCGGACCGGGTGAAGAACAGGAGGCCCGAACGAGGAGAGCAGCTGAATCAAAATTCCAATTGTCCCGTGCGAGAAAAAAAAGAAAAGGACCACTACCGACATCTACCGACCGTACCCTACAATTTGAATTGTTGAAGGACCAATTTGTGTGCCTCTTCGTCTGTACCCTTGCGCAGCAGCATGCCTGAGCTCAAGAAAACTAAGGAGAAATTGTCCGGGAGTCAGCAGGGCAATGCAGTCTGTGGCAGGAACTTTTGCTCAGGGGCGTCAAGCCTGAGCTTGCTCACTTCAAGCACATGCGCCAACGGCCTTCTCCCAGCATCGCCTGCGAACTGAACCATGATCTCATCTCCACCTTGCTTGCCCTCCGGAACTGTGATTTCGAACTCCTGCGCATGGGACACAATAGCATCATCTGTTCAGATATGGTCAGATCGAAGATGCAAAAACCTGACACCGTGCCTTGCCCTCAACCATGATGGTAAACCTGGGATGACACTGGGATTGACAGCATGATACAGCCTACTCCCGAACACGAACCCCACCGACAAGGGAGTTCGGGAGTTCGAGATGTCGGGATTTCGTGCAGGGGGTCTGGACCACTGCGTTCCCGCGAGGGGCATAAGGATCTGGTTCGGGTTCGAGTATGCCCCTGCGCCTCTGCCCCTCTGACCCTTTCTGCCCAAACGGGGTCGATATGGGGCTCTGCACGTCAAGGCGGCAAGATGGGCAAGAGGCGAGGTGGGTTTCCCAGTGCGGGCTTTTACGGGGGGCCCTCGCGCGCTCACAGGCGCGAGGATATTGAGGCAGTTGGGGCTTCATCTTGCTCGTGAGCTCCATTCTGCTCTCGCTTTGCTTTGGGGTGACTTCAAGATTGCGCGCATGCTCTCTCTCTCTCTCTCTCTCTCTCTCTCTCTCTCTCTCTCTCTCTGCTCTAAGCACCTGGGCATACACGCGTGCGGAGTTCTTGGGGGCTCCCGACGCGTTGTTTGCCTCGCAGATAGCATGCTGCTGGCTGGTGGAGTCGCACCATACCATCTCTGCATGCCTGTTGCACTAGCCCGGAAGTGTCCATGAGCCGTGAAGGTCCGTGCGCGTCCGTGCGCATGGCGATCTCATGCGGATGCATTGCCGGACCGGCTCCTCCACAGAGCCTTCGCCACACTGTTACACTTCTTGCCAGCCGCATCTCGGCGGGCATGGCACTGTCAGATACAAGGTGTTGGTCTGAAAGCTTCTCCTGTGGAGAAAGAAGGATGTGGCTGCGCAAGCATTGTGACATATTGTAATCTTGCGGGAAGAAATCTGAATAAACCACTCATGAGGCCTCGTTGACTCAGGAAGCTTCAAGCTTCAGCTCAAGTAAGAGCCAACAACGCCAAGTAGCGAGTCATTTGGGCACAGTGTCGGTGGTATGACGACTCCAAAGGTGTGTGGATCCTGTGCGCAGCAAGATGCTGGCGCGATGGCTGTACAGCCGACGCATACATCATCACACATCATAAACTGCCTGCGAAGCGGTGGATGCTGGCTGCGAGGATGGCGGCTCTGACAACCCTCGATGGCAGGCACTGTCGACAATGCTGGGGCGCATGATGCGAGATGATGCGAGCCTGAAACATCCACTTCAATGACATCACCACCCTGGCAACTATAGGGCACCGGGATCTCGTAGTCCTGCCAAGGCCAGATATTGGCTATTGCGCATCGTCTGCCATCGAGTCGCAACCTTGCCCTCCAACTGCGCAATGAACCTTGGCAGCACACTCAGCTTTCTGAGACCGTCAATCCTAAAGCACGTTCATCTTCTGAACTCTGAAGCCAACTAGTGCGCAACTCATGAAAGGGTCGTGGCAGCAACATGCATCCACGCGACAAATCTCCGGCTTTCAGTGATTCTGGCACAACAACTTCATAGATCTTGGATGCCTCCGAGTGCTTCTGGCGGTCTAAAACATGCCTCTACATACTCCGACTATCTCCGACTGTTGGCCTGCGAGCTCCGTGATGATGGTTGCGACAGGCCTCAAAGAAAAGGGCTGGGTGTTTGACCAACATGGCATCAAACTGAGTTCTCACAAGTTCTCAGAAGTTCTCCTGACAAGTCGATCTCGATCGTGTCCCCTTCTCGACCACCCTCCGGCACAGAGATTTCGTAGTCCTGAGAAAATCAACACGGATACGGACACCATTCTTCGCAGAACAAAAAGATGATTTCCAAAAAACCCACTCTGACGGCCTTCCCGTGAAGAGTTGCAATGAACCTCAAGGTGATACAGGTTGATATGAAGAGCATTGAAGAGCTGCAGGAGCGCCAGAGATGCAACAATGCAGCGTTGCGGGGATCTCTCTCTTTGGGGCTTCTCTGGGGCACGGAGCCCGCCGGCCGCGCAGGCGCCAACGGGAATCACCACTTCCACGATCTCTGGCTCCGGCAGCTCGTGGGCCTCTCGCTCGGTGCGAAAAGAAAGCACTCTCAAGATGTGCGGTTCTTTCAGACAGAAAGTAAAACACACCGGAGAGAAGACCGAAAAAACCAAGGGCACAGAGAGACACAATGAACACACACAGGCACACACTGGCACACACAAACACTTTTACATGGATTGGCAAGATCGCCTGTGCCTTGTACTGCATCCTTAGCTCTCCTGTTTGCTCATGGTAACCAATCTGAGGGCCCAACTTTCGAACACAGATTTCGCAACCAGGAAACGGTCCCGACTTTTGAAAAAACCCTCCGGGTACGTGAAATCCGCGTCCGGGTTCCATATCACAGCCGCCCCCTGCTTCACGTAGCCGAACAATGGACTGTCTGCTGCACCATGTCCAGGCGCTTGTACACACACACACACACAACGCGCAATAGACGCGGCACGCGGCTTCACACGTAGGCCCCACATTTTCCCACGTTCACACACGCCTTCAAAGAGCTGGAGCGGCTGGTCACTGCTTCAAGGCCTCGCAGTGTGCACTTGCAGCGCATCTTGCAGCGCATGCAGCATTTTGCAGAGCTTTTGGCATGGCCTTCTCGGGTGAGTGAAGAAGGCACCTCCATCTCAATAATCTTTCCAGGCCCGCAGTTCTCGGGCACGACAACCTTGAACTCCACCCCATTCACCTGCACGGAAATCAAATAAGGAGGTATCCTAGTAGAGGGAGGCAGGGCCAGGGAGCGGCACCTCAGCGTAGAAAACGTCTCCTGCATAAATTCCGTCTGGGATTGCAACGTCCACCACATCCACGCCAGTAGAGCGAGGCGTCTCGTTGCTTTGCGACTTCTCCTGAGCCCGTATGAGAACTGTAGAACGATACTAGAACTACAGCCTTCAACTGTCAGAAAGCCCTGCACAGCACCAAAAGAAGAGAGGCCTTGCCCAGCTGCGGGCCCTGCTCCTTCTCCATCCGCAGAACCTCAAGCTTCGAGGCATCTTCAATGAGCGATTCTCCGGTGAGACTGTTGCAGAACACGGCCCGCAATTGCCCGCAAAGGGCCATTCCAGCTCTTGGATGCCGCACCCTGCGCTGCAGATCCAGAAGCATGCGCTGGGTGTCCGAGAGCTCCTCCGGCGCCGATTTTACGGTCTCTCTTCTTCTCACTCACATGCTGTCTTGGAGAACATCTTCTCTATGCTTCGCCACACATGTCGCTTCAGCATATGATCCTGCAGACTTTCGAGCTTTTCAGGCGCTTGCAATTGCCGTGAGCACAGCAGCAGCAAGCGCAAGGGCCTTACGGACCCTGCAAGGTGCGAGTCGCAGCGAGGGCATGTGCCGGCTACTATAGGCCAACTGCGTTCATCTTCTGATTAAACTGCGACAGCAGCTAGCGGGCCGTTGTGCTCAGATGCCGAGAGCTTCCGGAATCTTGTTGAATCTTGTTGAATGAGCCGCACCTTGCGCTGCAGATCCAAGACCATGCGCTGGGTGTCCGAGAGCTCCTGGAGAGGGTCGAGGGGCTCAGAAGAGAGGCCTGTGTGTCGCTGGCTTCACTACTAGCATCTGCTGTCTATGCCGGATTCCAACTCTCCACACCGATTCTGCTTTCGATAGTTTAGCTGGACGAGAGCAGAACTTCTGGCCGCATAGCTGTGCAGTACCACATCAGCTGGGTCGGCGAGGCAAGTTTGCAACAGGACCGAAAACTTCATAAACCTTCAGATTGCAAAACATGAAGCTATGCCTAGCCCACGCAACCTACAATCCTAGAGTGGAAGGGCCCTTTCCTCAAGCCTGCAAGCCTGCAAAACTTGACATGCCCAAACGAGAAGCTGCAAACTGCGTGAGACCTGTCCTTCAAAACTGAAGCACCCAGCAAACCCTGCTTCGCGACTCTCAGACTCTCAGTGACTGCCGCTTCTTCACAAAGGCAAGTTCTCTACAAACCCAACACGTGCCGCAGGGCCGTCACAAGAAATTACCGAAGCCTGAACAAAAAACTGAATAGAACTCGTTTGGAGCTGTCCTGGTTGAGGCTCTCCTGCTCGCGCGGTGGCTCAGCAGCTTCGGCCTTCAACGGTTCCCAAGTTGGTGCAGCGTTGCTGCTAGTTGACAGCATTTCTGCTGAAGTTGTGTATGCAGCTCTGCTGTCTTCTTGCTGCTGGGGCCAGCCAAGCGCATGCTTACCCCAAGCTACCCATGACAGTCCTCGCCTTCTTGGGCTCAGCTTCCAATGCTTCCAGCCTGTGGGCAGCAAACCATAAAGCTTCGGGAGGACTCATCATCCAAGAGCCAGCAAAGGGGAAAAAGCTATCTGTGACACAACCGTACGCCAGCATACGCCCCCACACGCCACCATACGCAACCATACGCAACATGCGCAACCAAACCGCATCTGCAGCCCGAATCAGATCCAAACGACCTCCTCCCGAAGCATTTTTCCCTCACACACCATGGCAAAAAGGCCAGTGTAGGGCTGAGCTGAAGAACATCTTGGCCATCAGGATATGTCTGGTAGGCAGTTACTTGGCCTAACATCTCCTTACATTTGTCTCTATACCGTAGAGAAGCTTGCGCACCTTCGCAGTATAGAGCTTTCCAGCTCTTCGTTCAGGCGCTTTGCAGTGGCAAGCCCAGCCTACCAAGCAAGTCCGACACAGGAGGCTTGATCTTCCAGACCGCTACGTCCGCTACGTGTCTTCCGGCAGGGCTCGGTCGGGGTAGAGGCGGGACTGAAAACATGGAAGCTCTGAACAAAGGGCTCAGATGGGGCTCACACATGGGCTTACTGGCAACTTCTTCTGAAGCCCACGACCGAGGCCAAAGGCCCTGGAAATCCGAAGCCTAAGCACAAACCTCACCCCGAAAAGCTGCACAAACCTTTGAGCCAACGACTGTACGCCTCGCTGGCACGTTGCTGCGTCTCCAAGGACTCCAGCCTCCCAATCACCGGCTTCGCTAGGCTCCCCAGAACGGGCCCTTCAAAAATGGGCTCATAGACTGCGAGGATTGATTGTTCACCGGCTCCGGGAACTTTCCGAAAACACGAGGGGGAAGCTGCGGCAAGCCCATCTTCCGGGCTCCATTCCAGGACGGTCGGGCACCGCGCTGCTACCGTGTATGGGCAACGTCCGATCCTCTCTGTGGCCTAGCACTCTTCGCCGTCACTCATGGCGGCACATGCCTTCAATGCTTAAAGTCGTGCATACAGGACATCCAGACTTCAATATACGATCAATCACAAGATGTCTCAAATCTACAAATTAGTACTGCAGGGTCATGTAGGATCTCTGGATCTCTCCATTCTGGGCCAGATGTTTCACATGCCTGGAAGAAACTCCGTCCAGCGCCCGAGAGCTGTCGTCTGCGAGGACCTGGCCCGGGGAAGCGACCGTGGACAGCTACGGTAAACCGGTAAAGCACGTGCGAGTATTCGAGTACCCCATAAAAGGCCCGAAATGCAGAAGAGCCTACTATCTGGGAATTCGGACGATGCGGGTTGCCAGCCGACTTTCTGCAGGATTGCAGGGGTCAGGGCTTCAGGCGCTTGCACTTGCCGTGAGCACAGCAGCAGCAAGCGCAAGGGCCTTACGGACCCTGCAAGGTGCGAGTCGCAGCGAGGGCATGTGCCGGCTACTATAGGCCAACTGCGTTCATCTTCTGATTAAACTGCGACAGCAGCTAGCGGGCCGTTGTGCTCAGATGCCGAGAGCTTCCGGAATCTTGTTGAATCTTGTTGAATGAGCCGCACCTTGCGCTGCAGATCCAAGACCATGCGCTGGGTGTCCGAGAGCTCCTGGAGAGGGTCGAGGGGCTCAGAAGAGAGGCCTGTGTGTCGCTGGCTTCACTACTAGCATCTGCTGTCTATGCCGGATTCCAACTCTCCACACCGATTCTGCTTTCGATAGTTTAGCTGGACGAGAGCAGAACTTGTGGCCGCATAGCTGTGCAGTACCACATCAGCTGGGTCGGCGAGGCAAGTTTGCAACAGGACCGAAAACTTCATAAACCTTCAGATTGCAAAACATGAAGCTATGCCTAGCCCACGCAACCTACAATCCTAGAGTGGAAGGGCCCTTTCCTCAAGCCTGCAAGCCTGCAAAACTTGACATGCCCAAACGAGAAGCTGCAAACTGCGTGAGACCTGTCCTTCAAAACTGAAGCACCCAGCAAACCCTGCTTCGCGACTCTCAGACTCTCAGTGACTGCCGCTTCTTCACAAAGGCAAGTTCTCTACAAACCCAACACGTGCCGCAGGGCCGTCACAAGAAATTACCGAAGCCTGAACAAAAAACTGAATAGAACTCGTTTGGAGCTGTCCTGGTTGAGGCTCTCCTGCTCGCGCGGTGGCTCAGCAGCTTCGGCCTTCAACGGTTCCCAAGTTGGTGCAGCGTTGCTGCTAGTTGACAGCATTTCTGCTGAAGTTGTGTATGCAGCTCTGCTGTCTTCTCCCTACCCGCCAGCACTGACGGTTGCTGCTGGGGCCAGCCAAGCGCATGCTTACCCCAAGCTACCCATGACAGTCCTCGCCTTCTTGGGCTCAGCTTCCAATGCTTCCAGCCTGTGGGCAGCAAACCATAAAGCTTCGGGAGGACTCATCATCCAAGAGCCAGCAAAGGGGAAAAAGCTATCTGTGACACAACCGTACGCCAGCATACGCCCCCACACGCCACCATACGCAACCATACGCAACATGCGCAACCAAACCGCATCTGCAGCCCGAATCAGATCCAAACGACCTCCTCCCGAAGCATTTTTCCCTCACACACCATGGCAAAAAGGCCAGTGTAGGGCTGAGCTGAAGAACATCTTGGCCATCAGGATATGTCTGGTAGGCAGTTACTTGGCCTAACATCTCCTTACATTTGTCTCTATACCGTAGAGAAGCTTGCGCACCTTCGCAGTATAGAGCTTTCCAGCTCTTCGTTCAGGCGCTTTGCAGTGGCAAGCCCAGCCTACCAAGCAAGTCCGACACAGGAGGCTTGATCTTCCAGACCGCTACGTCCGCTACGTGTCTTCCGGCAGGGCTCGGTCGGGGTAGAGGCGGGACTGAAAACATGGAAGCTCTGAACAAAGGGCTCAGATGGGGCTCACACATGGGCTTACTGGCAACTTCTTCTGAAGCCCACGACCGAGGCCAAAGGCCCTGGAAATCCGAAGCCTAAGCACAAACCTCACCCCGAAAAGCTGCACAAACCTTTGAGCCAACGACTGTACGCCTCGCTGGCACGTTGCTGCGTCTCCAAGGACTCCAGCCTCCCAATCACCGGCTTCGCTAGGCTCCCCAGAACGGGCCCTTCAAAAATGGGCTCATCCATCACTTCTAAGTACGTAAAGAGACCACCATAGAGTCTCAAAAAGCTGTCTGCATCCCCATCCTGCAGACTCTGACGGTTTCTGTCGCACATGCCTGGAAGTCACCCCATCCAATGCCCGAGAGCTTTCTTCTGCGAAGGCCTGGCCGAGAGTACAAGATGCCAGGATGAGTAGTACGGGGTACATGGTGGTTTTGGTGGTTTGGGATTCCGATGGGTAAAATGATGGTAAAATGCCTGTAGCAGAGTCGAAAGGCAGGAGCCTTAGACAGGAATGGGCTGTGCCGCTTGGCATTCCAGGTGGGCAGCCATCAACCAAACATCACGAAAGCTATTTTGGACAACCGCTGCACCTAACCAGCAAAGCATTCAAAACTGTTTTGAGCAGCGGAAGAGACCTTCATCTTTCTACATTCCGCCCCCCCCCCCTCCCCAACTCGTGGTCATCAGCAACTTGCTTGGAGGCAGTGCGACACATGCGACAAAGAACGAGAGCAGCTGACAACTTTGCTGCCAGCTGTGGCAGGGAATGGGAGCCTTTGGAGTTTTCAGCAATAGTGAGCTATGGTGAGCAGGATTGGAGGCAAAGGCATATCAAACGCAGAAAGGCGGCGTCGGCTGAAGCCGAAGCTTTCGAGGTCTTTGCGTGAGGCCGCTTCGCAAAACCCGGCGGCAGGACCATCTCGGACACCAAGTTTTAATCCAGGAACTAAGTGCAAAACATTATTTGCCACCTTGCCCGAACTCTGCAAGCTTCCCAGGGTCGTCCACTTCCAAGCGCGCTCAGGCGCGCTGCTGAAACGGGTTCTTGCACACAAAAGCCCTAGTCACTGACGGATCTTAAAGATCCTTTGGATGAGCCGCGACCACTGTGGCCGGTACCTGATACTCTAGCGCAAGATTTGAAGAATGACGGTTGAAGCAAAAGTCTTGATCGCACAATGTGCCACATGGGGCACCAACGAGCTTTCAACTCGCTGTGGAGCAAACAGCAACACGAGCAAGGCAGGTGGGAGGCGTAGCCATGGCTACGCGTGCAAGCATGCACGTGTATCGAGTTGCAATGCAACCGAACGACAAAAACAGAACGAAGGTAGAAAAAGTAGGAGAACTGCAGCCCCAGAGAGCCTGAATAACGCCAAGAGAGAGAGAGAGAGAGAGAGAAAAAAAAAAAAAGAGCACAAATGAAGTTCGAAAATGAGGGGCGCCCTTCCCTCGAACATGCTACACAGTCAAGACGCGCACTGTACCGTTGGAAAAGAAAGATCTCCCATAAAGCGGCCCTGCCTGCAGGGCATCCGGGATGGCACTCTCCTGGACCTCTCTCCAGGCAAAGTTCAACAAGCACAAAAAGAGTTCATGGCGCCTCCTTGTTGTCAGGGCCGGCTGCAGCGGTTGAGGCGGCTGTTTCGCCAGAATCCTCTGCAGGAGCTGGTGAAGGAAAGACCAGTTGGAACCTGCTTGGCTGTCGCTTGGCCTGTAGGACCTTTTTCTTGACAGCAGATGCCGGTCTTGATCGGCTCTTCTGCTCGCTGCTGAGCTCGTGTCCTGCACCCTGCGAACACCAAAGCACTTTAAAGCACTTCACCGCGATGCGATCCGCATTTTGCTGTAGCCGCCTCACGCATATCCATATAAATCACCTCGCCGGGCACGCAGCCTTCTGGGACAACCTTGCTGGAAGCAGCATACGCAAACAGAGGACTGCCTCGATCACAAGCGAAGTCGGGGGTCTCGAAGTCTACTCTGTTGACTCTGTTTGTTCAATGCCAAGATCTTACGGGGGCTTGTTCCTCTGCCGCCCGTGCGAGCCTCAAGGCGAGCGAGCCACGGAATTCCTCAAAAGCTTTCCTGTGTTCTGACAGTTGAGTTCACGTGCTCACTTCTTTGTGATAATTTTCTAATGGAATTCTTTCTTCTTCTCACTGGGGTCGGGCTCCCACCCATGCGCGCGCGCATGCACGCTCGCACGCGTTTCAGGCATGTGCGACTCGAAACATCTAGTTCACCAAGGCAGCGGAGAGGCCGCGCTCGCACACGTGTCCTGCCTCCCAACAGCTCCACCATCACCTATCGGCTGCGGGCCAGATCGGAACAACTGGATCGGAAAACGCAGGGATCAACTCATGAAACACGGAGGCCCGGATCCAAAACGCAAGGGCCTGGGACAACGATACACGGGGCGAACTTACACTTACAAACAACGGGATGGCAGCGCCTTCCGACTCCACCTTCCCAGCTGATCTCCCGCCTTGCACCCCAGGACGGACAAAGCGGCAAGACCGCTGTCTCATACGTTTTCTCCTGGATTCCTTCAAAGCTTCTTCCGCAAGCTGTATCTGCCCAGCGGGGGAATCGGATGTGACGGCATGTCCACTTTTGTCTCTTTCAGCCACATCCACCACAATCCGAAACCAGGACGCGTGTCTCATGTTCGGTCTTCATGGGTTTCAGCTCGACTGGATTGAGGGCATAAACCCGCGGGGCTTGCTGGAGATCTGCTTAGCTTTCTGGCCCGTGCTATCTGTCCCGCAATCTGTGCACTATCTTGCTTGTGCAATGGTGCCAGTTCTCGTAACCCGAAGCCTTGCCGTTCAAGGCGCTTACAACACCACACTAACACGTAGAACCGTAGCTCCTGAGCTTAACGGCTTCGCAGCCTAGCAAGCTTTTTGCAGGCTTAGCAGTCTCTCTCTCTCTCTCTCTCTTTCTCTCTCTCAATCTCTCTCTCCCTCTCCCTCCCTCTCACTCTGCCTGCCTGCTCGTGCCAAGGGGCCATTTCCAGTTCGGCACCATCCACTTCAACAACGAAGATGTCTCCTGCGACTGCAAACAACAAATTGTAGCGAGGCCAGTGATGCGAGTCAATGAAGATTGCACGCGCACACCACAGATGAATGTTGCGTCCTGGGTGGCAGTCCGGCGGTATCACAATCTCGATGTCGGCAGCCGCAGCGGCCGCGGCTGCTGCGTCGCGAGCAGCGGCGGCTTCACGCGCAAGCTGCTCTTTTGCCAGCTCCTCCAAAAGCGCGGTCCCCCCAAGCGGTTTCAAAACTCGCAAAAAACGACCTGGACTTTTGGAACAAGCCGAACATTGGCTCGTCTCCTGGAGGATCTTCTTTTTGACAGCGGAGGCCGGCCTGGAGCCGCTCTTCTGCGCGCTGCTGAGCTCGCTGGCGGGGTACCCCGCGCCCTGCTGCAAAAATAAAGCAGTTTGCAAAAGCAAGCATTCTCTGCATTTTGCAAAGGGAAGCATTTGGGAAAACACGCTCTGCTCTTTCCCCCAGAAAAAAAGCAAAAAGCACTTTCCTCCCCCCCCTATTTTGTGTGCAGGCTGTGCCTCGCGCATGTCCATGTAGATCACCTCGCCAGGCATGCAGCCCTCTGGCACAACCTGTCAGTGCACATGTGAAAGCAGCAGATGCAAGTAGGAAGGCAGGAGAGGTCCGAGGCCCTGGACAATGCTCAGGCAGTGATTCCGAAAACTGCTTTACCCCACCCCCCCCCCCCCCAGAAACCATCTTACATCGTGTTGGCAAGCAATGAGCCCCAACACATATGCTTGGGCTAGCGGTTCACAATTCCCAAACCCTAGACATAAACGAATACAAATACACCCTTACCAGCACACACGCAGCCCTACACAGGGGAGCGAATCGGAGGAAGACGTGAGAATATCAATAATATCCAGGAAGCCGGCCGACGCGGGGGGGGGGGGGGGGGGGGGGGGGGCGGGCAGAGGCAGAGCTTCGCAAAAAGTGCGCTTTGGTCCAAAAGCCTCTTTAAAGCACGCTCTTCACCCTCTGCTCTCCAGATTGCTGCAGAGTGGCCATCTCGAACTCGGCGTCATCCACTTCAACGACGAAGACATCTCCTGGCCCCATATCGATGTTGTGAAGACATTTGGAAAACTCTTGCTTCACCCGGCAGCACTCCATGTGCAACGTCCTGCATAGCAATCTGGCGGTATCAGGATCTCGATGTAGCTCGAGTCGTGCGAGGATTTTGACACATGTTGCCTCAAATCATGTGCCCCATGGCTGCCCCATGGGCAGGCCTTGCAAACATCTGCCACTGCCAGCTTAAGCCTGGATGCGCCGCCTCTTCAGCCCGCCTCTGTGAGATCTGGCTTTGCCGAACTGCTTGGAGCTCTTGACGCACTTGTTGAATCTCTTGGCGCATTTCCTGCAGCTCCTCGGAAAGCACCAAGAATGTAGATAAGAAGACATGAGAAAAATCAGAAAAAAAAACATGGGCAACACATAGACGAAAACAAAGAGTTTGCACGAGAGCAGAGAGAAGGGCCCAGGCCGATGGCAGCGGGTTCAAGAAGTTCCGAGAAGGCACTTGCAGGGTCAGCTGGTCCCCGGGCCCGTAACCTTCCTTAGCTCTCCGAGTTTCGAACCCTTCACAACTCTGAGTGGCGCATCTGAATGTCTCAACTCAGTGGGTCGCGGGTACAGGGACGTCAAACTCCATGTCGTCGATGATAGCCACGAAGGTTTGGCCAGGGACGACATTTTCCGGCACCGAGACTTCTACAAAAAGGTCCGTCTCGCTGGAGCTCTGACTGGGCATGGTATCTCGTACGAGAATGGACGGCACATCAGCCACAGATCCATTCGAAGCAAACTTTCCAATGGCATGTTTCGACGGCACCTCCAAAGTGATAACATCCCCTGGGCTACTTCCTTTGGGCACCAGAATTTCAAACTCCAAGCCGTTGACTGCGGCGAAGAAGGTATCCCCAGCGTTGCACTCGTCTGGCACAGTGATCTGCACGATGCTCGCATCTGTGGCGACAGATTCTGCCACCGAAGCCTCGTACTGGTCTCCTTTGGACCCACTTTCCAGCCTTTCCAGCCCTGCCCATCCTGCAGCATCGTCGGGATCAGGACACACACGTATCGCAGGAGGTGTGCTCAGAGATTCCCAGGAACGTAGATCTGGCAGGATGTCCATGGCAATCATCTCCCCAGGCATAGAGCCTTCTGGTGCGACCACTTCATACTCCATGTCATCCACCACAACAAAAAACTTTTCCCCCGGCTTCACATTGGGAGGCACAGCGACATGGACCGACTGCCGCGACGAAACAGAGTTGGTCCTGGATGGAGTCCGGGAAGTCCGGGAAGTTCGGGAAGTCCGGGAAGTCCGGGAAGCTCGGGAGGGCCTCCTCTCAGCTCTTTCGTCGGAAGGCTCCCCAGAAGGCTCCAAAACAGGCTCTGCGCGCGCTAGAGGCTCTGCATCCGCACTCTCCGCGGGCTCCGGCTTCGACCGCTTTGAAGGAGAGCTGGAGCTGGCGAGGCTGGTGATGGGAACACCGGTAGGATCGGGGCTTCTGCGTCCACTCGTGGCGGCAGCGTCAATGCCTCGAGGCTGGAAAAGTTTTTCTCCACAGAACGAAGCCCACAACCCCCCCGGGTGGCCTTCGGCAATAGCTGCATCTGCATTGGCCTTGGCTACGGGAAGCCCCAAAGCGAGAATCAAGTCATAAGCAGGACCGCGATCTTATGCACGCTCTGACCCCACCCGGGCATTTGAGAAGAACTATCCTCACGCACCTACGTGTGCCCATCAGGTACCCATCTGGCAGCCTCTCTCTTTAATGCGGGTCAGCCACCACAGGATCCTCAGCCATGGCCTGGAAACAGAGTGTGATGGAAGCGATCAGTGTTCTGAACTCCGGCATCTTCACAGCCCATTGAAGGCCTTCGTTGATCTTGACGAAGAATCATGCAAAGGTGCTCCAGGATGCCATGCTGCACGAGGGAAATGCTAGCACGGCATCGCACAGACTGGTGCGCTTGTGTGTGGTTTTGAGTAGAGTTATGTGTGTGGGACTGTGTCGGCTTTGCCCGGTCCATGCGCCAAGCCAGTTGCATCTGTTGCTTGGATACGTGACTGATACATGTATCATCCAGTCAGACATGGACTAGCAAAGCTCGGCCTAGGTAAGTATGAAAAACATCTGAAGACTATACAGAGCGCCAACGCTCCTACAAGCACATAAGTCACATAAGCCTGCAGCTGCAGCGGATAAGAATTCAGCGGGGAAACAACAACATGTGTGAAACAGCAAGGTACGTGGGGGCTACAGTGGCGCAGCGTGTCACACCGCCTTTTCTTTCACATGCCCGCAACCGCCAAGGCCTCGGCGGTGCTGACCGCTGCTTTCCTTTCAAAGGCCACCTCCCGTGCCTCGTCGTCCCTCAGGGGCTGCATACAGACCCCCTTGCGAAGGCACGCGATGGCGTTCATTGCGGCCAGTGCGGCAGCTTCTCCCTCGCCTGCCTGCCTCACAAATTGACTGTCCCCATATTTGTTGGAAATCTTTGTGAATGTATCAGATGCAATGCGGTACTGCAACCGTTGAGTAAGCTTGGTGGCAACCGAGAAATTTAGAAGATTTGCTGTGCGCCCAGCAGAAGTCCGAGGAGAGACCAGTAGTACGACCGCATTGGCAGGGTCCCACTGGGCTTCTTGTGCAAAGTATTGGCCCGCGCTCTTCACAAAGTCAGACCACAGGGCCTTGTCTTGAGGGCCGTAACCTGGAGGCGGGCACACCAACCGGAATCGATACGGCGTGTCACGCTCCAGCAAATCGATCGCTTTCTCGAGGTCCTGCTCCACGGATGCAGACAGCAGGCCACCCAAGTCAAGAACGCGACTCCCTGGAGGGAGCTTGGCAAGCGGCGCGGAAGGCGAGGCTTTCTGCGCCTCAGCCGTCTCAGCCGCCTTCGCCTGGGCCTGGGGCAAAAAAAGTAAAGACGAGAGCGATGCTCGCCGACCTCTGCATATGGCGAAGGATGTCAAGGTCACGGTCGAGGAGGTTGAGGAGGATGAGAAGCCAAGAAGGCAATAATGGCAATAGCAAACGCTAATCCAGGTGACCAGGCCAATGGCTCGCTGCTGCCTGGGCCTCCTGTGCCATACATCAAAAACACCCGAGGTGGCTTGCGGCTCACGGCCCACGGCCCTGTCATCAGACACTGCCCTCCTCGCAGATCCACTGGATGCTCGCCAGCCTTCAGAAACACACGCCAAACGCAAGCTTCACCTGTTCCTATTACCCACCCGCCTGCCAGGCGTTCACTCGCCATGTTACGTAAACTCTGTGCCATTGTGACAATCGAACGCTCCGCCGTTTGCTGTATCGTAGCTCATGCCTAAAATTCCTACACTGTCCTACACCAGGAATGCAGACACTGCTCCAAACGTTTGAAGCTTCATCATGGTCACCCTAATATTGGAGCTTTTCACCGGCTAACAACTTGGATCAATGTGCATAGGATATGTGAACATGGCCACGCGTGGATTCGACAAGTTGGAGCCGTCCGCGGCTGAGCACGCAGATGAGCAAATACAGCCAGCAAAAGTCGGCAGATGTCGCTTGTAATTGCACATGGCATTAGCGAATGCGCATGCCTCGTATGCCTTCCTGGCCGTACTTGGCATAAGCCATCAGCAACGCCAAAGTCAACAACGCACTTCATTCGCACCATGGTTTCTTCGCACCGTCTAGTGGCTTGCAGTGCACGCTCCCATCACCGAGACATGTGCAGAGTTTCCACCCGGAAGCCTCTCACAGAGAGCACAGAACGGAAGTGATTGCAACCTAAGGCAACCTACCTCAAAAGAATGGGTTACCTCCGACACTTTGAGACCGTCCCACCTTGGAGCTGACCGCTGAAACTCAATGTTTCCGACCTTAGTACCATGCACCCTTCAGATCCCTTCAGCATCAGGCGTCCAGAGCTCTAAAGACAAAGAAGCCCAAAAAACTGGCCTCTCACAGGTCCCAAATGGAAATCCTGATGGGAAACTCTGGTCACTCAAAACCGAAGGCTAGGGCTGTCGGAATTTGTCTCCTTGTCTCCCTCTCCCTTCATGTGGGGGGTCTTCGGCATGAGGTTGGTGCGGATGGTGAATGCCAGGGTTTCCGGAGATTGTGTCTCCTTGCCTCCCCTTCTCGCCTTTCTTGTGGGGTTGGGGTGGTTGTGAACGCTGGGTGTCTCCTTTCACTTGGATGAGGATCGAATCCAGCTTCGCCAATGGCAAATCACATACCTGGAGTTGGTGTGGGTACTGAATGCCGGCGCTTGCGAAATTTGTCTGTCTCCCGTTGTCGTGGGTGCGCCACTGCTTTGCCGTGCTTGTCTCACGTGAAGTTGGGGCGGGCGGTGAAATCGCGATATTGTCGGAGTCTGTATCACTTGTCGCCCGCGCCCCCTCCCAGCAGGAGCCCCTTCTCTCCTATCCCTCAGAGGGAAAGGGAGAGGGGTGGTCGGCACACGGAGGAGCCGATCCCTGTCCGGGAGACATCTGTAGACAGTGAAGACACGAGCAGGCGGAGCCAACGAGGAGTAGACCTCCCAGACAGGGCCTGCTCCGTTGCCAGCGAGCAGGAGGAAGAGGACAAGGAGAAGCAGGCTTTGCTTGAAAAGAAGCTCGAGGCTGCCAAGGAAGATCTGCAGAAGCAGAAGGCCGGGGAGGGTGGTAAAGATGATGAGAGTGGCAGCGAACACCTGATCACCCACATCCCGTCGGAGATCCAGCCCGCCCAGAGGGCCAGCTTCGATGGGCTTTTTTGCCCCCTATGGGGCAAAAGTGGATGCAAGAAGTGGCTGAGCTCGCCCTGGGCATTCAAGCAACACCTCTGCAGCAAGCATGACATCCCCCGCGACCAGGCAGCTCGTGTTGCTGACGGGCAGTGGAAAATCTGCCCAGCCGCTCCGAGGCCTCGCAAGAGCCCCACCGTCGCAACAGGGACGACCGGAAGCCAGCAGAGCCACAGGGGCCTCCCCCCAATGTGAGCCTGGTGCCTCGGGATGAGACGAACCCCAAGGTTCCCCGATCGGAGCCCTCTGAGGGCAGCCAGGCCAGCTCCTCCCAGCAGGATGCTGGGATCCGGCTGCTTCGCCAGATGTGGTCTGATGTGGCCGATCGAGTTCTCAAGAAGTGAAGGCCCTGGGCTCAGGAGTCACTGAAAGCCGAGAAATCAGTCTGCAGACTGAAAGCTCAGGGCTCAGTCGATCGCTGAAAGCTCAAGCAAAGAGGGAGGGGTCAGGGTTCAAGCTCGGGCTGGGCTCCAGAGGGGTTGCAAAACCAGGATAATAGTACACTCAAGCTAAGGCCCTCAAAAAAAAAATGCAAACCCTCTGTGGAAGCCGCCAAAGCACAGCGATGCAGCACCACGACTCCAAAAAAACTCTGTCCGAAAGGTTTGGGGCTTGGGGTTTAAAGGTTTAGGGTTAGGGGTTTAGGGTTTGGGGTTAGGGAGGGCTTGGGGTTTAAGAATTTAGGGTTTAGGGTTTAGGGATTAGGGTTTAGGGTTTTGGGTTTTGGGTTGAGGATTTTGGGTTCAGGGTTTTGGGTTTAGGGGGTTTGGGGTTTAGGGTCTATTAGGGTTTAGGCTTTTGGGGTCAGGGAGGGCTTAAGGTTTAAGGGTTTCGGCTCTCGGGTTTAGGGTTTAGGGTTTGGGGTTAGGGTTGGGGAGGGCTTAAGGTTTAAGGGTTTAGGGGGTTTGGGGTGAGGGATTGAAGAGCTTGGGCTTGACCCACCCGCCCAACCCAGTCCCCCCACCCCCCCCCCCCTTCGCGGGGTTTTGGAGCCTCTGCCGAGGTGGGCCGGCAGGAAGTCGATAGAGAATAGTGTGAGGATCCACCGGGCATTGAAAAGTGTAATCTCGCGGCTTCAGCATCTGTTCTTCGAAAGCTTCATATGTAAGCACCATCATGCCCCGCCCCTACCACACCTCCCACCGCACGAACAATCCCCCCCCATCATGTTTCCTCACACCTCTGCAGGACTGGTCCTGCAGAAACCATGACTCGGGGGCATTGCGTCAGAACGGCAAGAGCAGAAAGTTTGCAGAGTCGGACCCCGCAGCTCCACCCATCGACAGAGCCGCACGCCTGTGCGCGACGCGGCGGTGAGCTCCCGTGAAACGCCCCCCCCCAATCGCCTGTAAGCTGCCCCAGAGCTCAGCTCCGAGTGGGTGCCATCAAGACTTGTGGGCGGAAACACCGAAATCTTCCGCGGGAAGGGGGGACTCTCTCTCTCTCTCTCTCTGAAAAGTGTTGTGCTCAGAAATCGCAGAGACAATCGCCCACAACATCGTGCCCCCTCCCCTCCCCCGCTCCAGCCCCCAGCTCTTGGAAGCCGCACCCTGCGCTGAAGGTCCAGGAGCATGCGGATCTCCGAGAGCTCCTCTGACCACATTGTTTCGACACTTCGCAAGTCTTTTTATCTCTTTTTGGGATTGGAAAGCAGCACTTATCAACTCTGATTAGCTCTGCCCTTTGCCCTAGGAAAGGCACATGCTTCCTAACACCGAAACAAGCAAGAGTCGTTGAACCTACGTGAGACCCACACTTCCGGTACACGAGACGACTACTGTGTCGAGCTCCCGGCTACCCCGATTCAAGGTCGGCAATTCGGAAATAGAAACCACTCCTCCACAAGAACGTTTGAAGCTGTCCTGGCTGAGGCTGCCCTGGTTGCGCGATGGCTCAGCCGCTTCGACCTGCGAGGGTTCCCAGTTCGGTGCATGCGAGCAGGCGCAGTGCTGTTTTCAGGAGGCTCGGGGCTTGTACACGGCACAAAAAAAGTATGTGCAGATAGTTGCATGGCTTGAAGCAGTTCTTGAGATCTACATTTCGTCTTGGAGATGGTTCGTCTCAGCTGCCGCTTGTCAGTTAATTGAAGGGGATTCTGGCAGTAGCTGTTGTTGGAGAATGTTGGAGATGACATCATCATTGCTGGCGTCTGAAGTTGCGTATGCAGCTCAGCTGCCTTCTTCCCCCTTGCCAGAACTGATGCTCTTGTGGGCAGTTGCTTCTGGGACCGTTCCGGCACATGCTACAGAACAGCAGTACCTCAACCTGTCTCAACACTGTGCTCCCTGCGCCCGCAAACAAAGACTTCACAACACCCGCCTGAGCACGAACCCAAGCTACCCATGGCTATCCTCGCCTTCTTGGTGGGCTCAGCTTCCAATGCTTCTAGCCTGTGGGCAGTAAACTGAGCTTTGGGGTCTCAGAATCCAAGAGCCAGAAAGCGGGCGGTGAAGTTCCTTGTAGGAAACATACACCTGAAACGGCACGCCTCCATTTTGCAGGGAAGGATCCGGCCTGAAAACCAAGCCCTGTTCTGGGACGTTCTGGGAAGCGACGCAACCATGCTTGTTGAACTGGCCCAACTGCCTCCGAATCGCCATACCAGCTTCGGTATGACCATACAGTGAGCAAGGTTCGTGCAGCGCTAAGCTCACGAACTTCTTGACGAAGATTTCGAAAGGAACAACAGGTCCGGTATGTGTCTACCAATGATCTACCATCTCAGTTCACGTATCCCTCTGTCCGTTCGTCCATGCATGTGCTCCACCTCATGTTCAACGCTACATGTCTTGCACACCCTCTTATCCGCAGACAACCTCGTGTTGCATGCTCGCAGACTCTCGAAGCGCGCGCCTTCGCAAGATAGCGCTCAGCTCTTCGTTGGAGCGCTTTGCAGTGGCAAGCCCAGCCTCCCCCAAAGGGCCAGGCGCAACGAAACAACTGCTGTTCTGGGAAATTGTCACAACATTGGCACATGCAATACATGGGAGCTTGGAAGCGCCGAAGCCCCAAACTTGACCCGCCACATGCCAAAACTCTGGCAAAGGAATCTGACATTCCAGATGCCTTGATGACACGCTGCTGCGTCTCCAACAAGTCCAGCCTCTCAATCATCGACAGGGGCTTGAACTTCGAACAGATGCACAAAAACAATCCCAGCATTCCGGATTTGAAGAAATGTGGAAGTCACTTTGGGCACGTAGAGCTTCGTTTTTGAAGGTGTTGAGTTTACAGAAACCTATCGGAGATATCCATTCCTGTGCCTCATGTGAACATTTGAACATTTACAGAAAGACTGCGGCGGTAGAGTTTGCACGTCAAATCAAATTAAAGAATCTGACACCCTGCCACAGTGGAAACTACCGATCACGGGACATTCCTTCAACGTACGATCCAAAAAAAGAACTGCGGCTCTGAAGAAGACCGCGCGGCTCTGCAAATGTATTGCAACATCCCTGCTTTGCTGCCGCATGCCTGGAACTCACCCCGTTCAGCGCCCGAGAGCTCTCTTCTGCGAAAGCCTGGCTGCGAGCGCAGGATTTGCGGATGGAACAAAAAATCAAGATACATATACAAAAAATATATTTGTATATATATATATACACAGACACATAGATGTAGATGTAGACATCGAGGTAGATACTGATGTAGATATCAATACAGTAGATGTAGACACAGACACAAGTAGAATGTACATATGTACACATTTCTGTTTATATATACAACAGACGCTTCATGCTGCATTTTTCTGGCAGATTCACATCGACGCTGCATCAAAATGCTCAGACTATCAGCTCAGCGTGGACAGGCAAGCGGTAATTATCCTGCTGGCTTCAACCTGGTCTTTGCAATCTGGCCCGAGGTCATTTCGAACTTGCTGGCTACGAACAACGGAACGAGAAACCGTGGACTTTTACGGCGATGGCCTAGCATAAGGTTTCATTCACGGCTCTCTGAAAGTTTGGAAACAATCTTTAGAAAGATTGGAATGGCGTGTTGTTTGTCCCAAGCGACTTGTACGGTGACTCGCATTCCACTTTGCGTCCGGCTCGATTGTCTAATGAAACTGGTAGCAGCTAGCAACATGTGCACTGCGCAAATGGCAGCAAACACCCCCACATTTCCGGCGTTTCTTCTGACAGCTTTTCATCACGATCCACGCCCATCGTTACGAGCATTCTCAAGCACCGTGTGCTACCCAAAAAACCATGCCATCTTTGGAATACCAACTTGGTTCTGAAGCCCCGCATGATCCAACAAACTTGGCAAAAACCCTGCCAAGTCAAAGATATGCTGGCGGACGAGTGGAGGCAAACGAGGAAGTATGTTACCACGACGACCTCTTGGACCTCTCCAACCGAAAAGGCCCTTCACAGCTCGAAGAATTCACCTCAGCGCCAGTGCTTTGCCTGTGTCAAGTTCAACACCTCCCTGAAGAGCCAGTCAGACCGGAATCAGAACAGGTCGACAGGGCCAGCGGCAAACAGTGCCGAGCAGGCGTGGGAGTGCTGGGCTGCATGTTGAGGATGGCATGCTCTGGGCCGCAGGCAATGGAAAAGGCAGGCAATGGAGAAGTAGTCGTCGATCACACGAGGGTCCAAGGAAATGTGCGTGGGATGCTACGACCCAAAGCGGTCCCCTTGCAGGACCAAAGCAAAACAAGGTTGAACCCTCTTGTCGGAGGCTTTTTGTTTTAGAGCGAAGACACGGCCACGACGCACACCATCGCATTTTTTAGGTTCCGCAACATTGTTTCATCTCGCAAGGCTGCCAAAACAAAAACGTCGGAGAGCACGCACGAACACGCACGAACACGCACGAACACGCACATGGGGGCGCACTCTTCTTCCAAGCGCTGCCAAGGGCGACTGCGAGAGATGGTGCTCATCTTCAGACTTGACAAGTCGTCGATGCGCCGCACCGCTCGCTGCACGCGGAACCACGCGGCCCACCAATGTGTTGGCCATCGCCATCTGCAGAAGCCCATGGGCCGGTGGGCCCAGAACAACTTAGGAAAGGGATCGTGGATTTGCGGACGAGTGACCCGTATACGAGAGTGCTACAAGACGTCCTCCGCCATCACAAGCAAGAAGCGATCATCACAGAAGCCAATCTAATCACCTAATCCAACCGTAGCTACAGCTCTGCCTGGAGGGCGTTGGGAATGGTGCTCTCCTGGACCTGTCTTCCACGCAAATTCACCCAAAGAACCAAAAACCTTCAAAAAACACTCAGACGGACACCTTGCCAGAGTTGTTCTGTGAGGAGGCAGCTGCGGCTTGGGCGGCTTTACCAGGATCCTTTGCAGGCTGTCAGACGCGAGTAAATCCAAGAGCTGAACAGGGCGATTGGCAGCTTGCACAACTGGCCGCTTGGCCTGAAGGATCTTTTTCTTGACAGCGGATGCCGGTCTGGATCCGCTCTTCTGCTCGCAACTGAGCTCGTTGGCCGAATAGCCTGTGCCCTGCGTACTCTGACGTGCTTCATTGCAGCCGCTGTGTGATTCCTATCGGCCTATGCATTTCGGGGTAGACAGCCTGACTCACGTCCATGTAGATCACCTCGCCGGGCGTGCAGTCTTCTGGGACAACCTCTCAGTGCTGGAAACATCTGGAACAGATGCAAATAGGAAGGCAGGAAAGGATTGGAAAGGATAAACATCTATGCATCGGTCTGCCTGTATTTGTGCGGCCCGATCACTTAACACTCTGCTTCTCTCGCTCACTTCTCGCTGTCATCTGTTGCTCTCATCGGTTGCTCGCATCTGTTGCCGCCCAAGCGCCACCTCGAACTCGGCATCATCCACTTCAACGATAAAGACGTCTCCTGCACGGCATTATGCCCAGAGACTGCGTGTATGGTGCATGAGGCATGTCAAAGATCGTCATCTGTACCCTAGCCCACCCATAGCCCACTCATGTCAAACACGCTTCCTGCCCTTGTCGATGCCAAGTCCTGCGATGCAGTCTGGCGGTATCAAGATCTCGATGTAGCCGGAGTCGGGAACATGTTGCCTCAAGTTGGGGGCTCCGGGTGAAAAGACGATGTAGCAATGCTCATGATTAGAAGCGACAAATCTAGTAAATCCGGTTCGTACCTCCTGCCAGCTTGGGCCAGGATGCGCCACCTCCTCTGAGATTTGACCTTGCCAGAGAGCTCGAAGCTCTTGACGCACTTGTTGAAGCTCTTGGCGCATCTCCCGCAGCTCCTCGGACATTCCGAAAATAAATTGACACAAAAATAAGGAAGTGATCTCAACATAAGCTAAACTTGAGCAATTCAAAGCCCCAGACAGAGGGTACCGGGTTCAAGAAGCCGCGGGAAGGCACTTGTAGGGTCAGCTGGTCCCCCGGCCCAAAGCCATCCTTAGAAGAACATCTTCAAACATCTTTGAACATGAAAGAGTGAAAAATCACGATGACATCAGAATGACGTGCTTCAAACCTGTTTCCACACCGGGTCGCTGGTACAGGGACATCAAACTCCATATTGTCGATGGCAGCCACAAACGTTTGGCCAGGGAGGACATTTTCAGGAACTGAGACTTCTACAAAAATGCCTGTGTCACTGGAACTCTGACTAGCCAGAATGGATGGTGCGTTGGCCAAAGCTCCTGGCAAAGCAAACTTTCCAATGGCACGTTTTGAAGGTACCTCCATCGTAATGACATCTCCGGTGTTGCTTCCTTTTGGCACCAGAATTTCAAACTCTAAGCCATTGACCACTGTGATGAAAGTATCCCCAGGGTGACAATTGTCTGGCACCGTGATTTGCACGATGCTGGCATCAGTAGCGACAGAATCGACCACCGAGGCTTCGTACTCCAGGTCTCCTTTAGACAATCCTCCAGCATGCCCGAGATCAGGACACCCAGGTACCTCAGGCGTCGGACGCTGCTTTTCGATGGATTCCCAGGGACGCAGATCTGGCATGATGTCCATGGCAATCATCTCCCCAGACACGCAGCCTTCTGGTGCGATGACTTCATACTGTATATCATCCACCACAACAAAAAACTTTTCCCCCGGTTTCACATTGGAAGGCAGCGCCACATGGATCGACTGCCGGGAAGAACTGGAGCTCGTCCTTTGACGAGCGACTCGAGGCTCGTCGGGGTCGACGAGGTTGGCAGTGGGAGCACCTGTAGGATCGGGTCCTTCACCGTGTCCAGTTCTGGCGGCAGCTTCAATGCCTCAGGCGCGGCCGGGCTGGCAGTCTGTCTCCACAGAACGCAGCCCAAAAGCAACCCCCCAGTGGCCTTGGGCAATAGCTGCATCTGCATTGGCCTTGGCAACTGGAAACCCCAAAGTGAAAATCCAATCATTAGCAGGACCGCTCATGCAAGTTGCAAGTCCAAACCCCCGAACTTATGCACGCTCTGACCCCCGCCGGGCATTTGAGAAGAACTATCCTCACGCACCTACGTGTGCCCATCAGGTACCCATCTGGCAGCCTCCCTCTTTAATGCAGGTCAGCTACCAGAGGATCCTCAGCCATGGCCTGGCCTGGAAACAGAGTGTGATGGAAGCGATCAGTGTTCTGAACAAAGTGGCAGCCACATCTCCGGCACATTCCGGCATCACAGCCCAGTGGAGGCCTTGTTTGATCTTGACGAGGAATCATGCAAAGGCGATCCAGGACGCCATGCTGCACGCGGCAAGTTGCTAGCACGGCATCGCACAGACTGGTGCGATTGCGTGTTGGTTTGAGTAGAGTTGTGTGTGCGGCTGTGTAGGCTTTGCCAGATCCATCTGCCAAGCCAGTTGCATCTGTTGCTTGGATATGTGACTGATACATGTATCATCCAGTCAGACATGGACTATCAAAGCTTGCGCGGCTTAGGTAAGTATGAAGAACAACTGAAGACTATACAGAGCGCAAATGCTCCTGCAAGCACATAAGTCACATAAGACTGCAGCTGCAGTGGATAAGAATTTGAGAGCGGAAACAAAAACATGACATGTTTTCGTGTGAAACGGCAGGGTACGTCGGACGTTGGGGTCACACGGTTCAGAATGGCGCAGCGTGTCACTGCGCCTTTCTTTCACAAGCCGGCTGGCGCCAAGGCCTCAGCGGAGCTAACCAAGTGCTGACCACCCGTGCCGAGTTGTCCACCGGGGTTGCATACACTTAGGCATCAGTTGCGTTGTTTGTGGCCTTTTGTGCAATCCGTGCCGAATCGCCGAAGGCATCGTCGAACCATTTCGACTTGAATGGCTGGTCGTGCGTACCACGACTCGTGGATTCGACACGTTGGAGCCAACACCCGTCTTTGAGAAAGGGAGACGTGAAAAACGCGGCCAGCAAAGGTCGCCAGATGTCGCCAGCGACTGCACAAGGCAAATGACGGGTTTGCGGGCTTTGTCATGCATTCTGCTACAGTACTTTACAGTCGCAGTCACCACCAGATCGGAGGGCTTTTGAACACGACGCCAGTTCGCTGCGCAGACATGTACACACAACAATGCTGCCATCCTGAACGAAGACTGTACCGCTCGAGCTCGACGAAGCAGGCGCCGAAACCAGCACCAGATCGCATACTGAAAATACACTTCATCTGCCTTTCGTTTTCCACTTGACTGCACCTCATGATGTCATTCTTCCATCATCGAGACATGCGCAGAGACGACTTTCCACCCAGCAGGAGTTCCTCACATCGCAGAAGGCACAGAATAGAAATGAACAGAAATGATGGAAATGAATAGAAATGAATAGAAGTGAATAGAAGTGAATAGAAGTGAATAGAAGTACTATACAAAGAGACTGCGCAGTGGGCAGTGGGCGCAGTCAGCCAAGGTACGCAGCCACGTCTGCGACTGCCTTCCAACCTTGGAGCTGCCATCACGTTGAAACTCAACATTGGCGACCTTGGCATACCGCTTGGGCAAGACACGCGACACCTCAACACCTCTCTCAAAAACAGGACCTCTCTCTTGAACGTCGTGGGTTGAACTGACTCCCTGACAGATGCCACCTCAAGACTTCTGAAGGCCGAGCATCCGCGAAGTCGGATCCATAGGTGGTGATGACCGACTTCAGAATCCTGCGGTCACCAGGTGGAGATCGGAGCTTCCGAAAGGCTCGAATGGCCTCCAGCAGTGGAACAACAGGACGAGGCAAGAATGCAAAAAGGATGTGTGTATCGCCGTGCTGTTCTATGGCATGCTCGTGTTGCAACGTCGTGGCTTTTCCATGCTCTTCCACGCGCCTCATAGCCATAAAGATTCTCCGCCGTGCCAAGGCGCACAGTGCATGGATTGTCAAAAAAGAAACTGTCAAGTGCCTGCCGGGGAGCATCACTTAAGAGCACACACGGACGATGAGTGTGCCTTCGTGCCTGCGTGTGCCTTCACATCGTTGCTGCACAAAGCAGCTTCGTAGAGCTGAAACTCGTGCGTGACTTCCTGCAGCACCTTGCTGACGGTGGTAAGAACATGACTGTACCATGACACTGCCTCAGCTTCATCAGTGCAGCGCAACAACGAAAAAGGGCCACAGGTGAAGTCGGTCGTTCATGCCATGAGTTCGTGAGGATTGGGCACAAGCTTGTACGCAATCCGATTGCATGAGGTGTCTTGGTAGTATTCTGAAAGCACCCTGACTTTGTTGACGTGCCCAGTTTGGTGGCATGTGGATGTGTATGAGAATCGCAGAAACGAAGGGAAGAACTGTCGCGATGACACAGCAGCTCAGCTGGGCAGAACGATGCTCGAGAACTTCCAGCACAAGGCCAGGCCTGAAGAGGGCTTTGCAGGTTGTGGAAATTTGGACAATTGACAGAAAGGAGCTGTCGTAGAATTCTTTGTCTTCACCTGTCAGTTCCGAGTTCTCAGATCTAATCCGCTGTTGGTCAGTTCCGAGTTTTCAGATTTAGTCTGCTTGCTGTTGGCGGTGAGGGTCGATTTGCAGTGTCAAACATTGCAATCATGATCACAGAACCACACAAAAGATAATGACACGATGTCTGACGGACGACATGCTGAGTTTTGCCGACATGGTTGTGGTCGTAGTTGCCGCGGCGACAAGGATCGCCTGGTGGTGGTGTGGACCTGTACTTGGCTTTGTTAAGCGCCCTGGCCAAGCTGCAATGGTCGTTGGAAATGTCAAGCTTGGGCGTGAATAGGCACGCTACCATAGCCGCATCCTGGCAAGATTCAGCATAGGAAAGCTTACACTAGGGCACGAGGTATTCCGCCAACACCCATAAAAGTCGCACGTCTCTTTGGCAGTGTGCTTCCTGCTGCAGATTCCATATGCACGAGCATGCTTCCTGGCCATTGCGAACTTACATATGCTCATTGGAGATTGAGCGTGCAATGGGCGAACAACCAAACTTCCACAACAGCAACCAGAATTTCATGACAGAACTTGATCCATTCTGGAATGCGCTCAAGCAGCCATTGTCCATGGATCAGATATCAAGCACTCATGCCTGCTGCTGGAAAATGGGTACCGACAAGTGAATAGCAGCACATGTTGTATGGGCATCCCCAACCAAGCAACAAACATTAGTTAAGGACGGCTTGCAAGTGGCAAATCAAGTGTCACTCACCACTAAGAAGACAACAACAAGAAAATCCTCGCCGAGCCGAGTCGTGGACTTGTGGCTCGTTGATTGTACATCCGGCCGGACCGCCAAACCCACGGCAACGGCGAAGAGCAGCTCGCGCCATGAACCGCGGCAAGTTCCCTAACATGATGCCACACTGCTACATCTGTCCTGGCCTGTGCAAGCGAGGTTGCGCCGCAGAACAACACATGTCTATGTGCAACATGACGAACGGTCTTGCTGCTTGTTGTGCCGGCGGTGCTGGTTTGCTTGACACATCGCGCCACAGCGGGGGAGGAATCTTCAGGTGCCTGGCGATTGAGAACTCAAGATCATACAGACATGGACAATGGTAACACATAGCCCAGTGCAAGTCTCTTGCTTGCCATTGTCCAAGAGGACTTGCAACTGTGTTTCGCCTCGCATCGCGACACCTTCCAAATTTCTACTCACGAGCGTCAGAAGCTTCCATGCAGAGAGAACTAACTGTTTCCGCATCGGTGGGGCCGGGAGGGCTAAAGGGGGTCGAAATTCTCGGAAGAGGTAAAAGGATCAGAACTGTGCCAACGAAGCTTGCCATGTCTTTCGAGAAACGGGAGTGGCAAAAACGCTGTGTAAATGCCGGTGTTTTGAGCATGTTTGCCGAAGGTATGCCCGCTCATGACAGCGCGTCTTGCTCCAGAAACGTCAACATCTTTGCGCGCAGTACTGTACGATGTGCAAAGAAGCAGAACCATTGTAAAGAACAGTGGTTTGGGCATGTTTGCCAAGAGCATGGACGTTTTTGACAGGGGTTGTCTTATTTTCAGCCTCGTAATCTTTTCCCGAATGCTCCGCAGAAGGGTTCCCGTTTTAAAGTTCGGGGTTTGGGGGTTGGGAGGTTACCAAACGTCGTTGCGTTGTGTCCGCGAAGCGTCCGCGAAGCGTCCGCGAAGCGTCCGCGAAGCGTCCGCGAAGCGTCCGCGAAGCGTCTGCGAAGCGTCCGCAAGCGTCCGCGAGTGGCGTCACGCGCGCTGTTAAGGGGGAACCCCAAAGGGGGAACTCCACAGGACGCGTGTCCCCACGGCGTTCCGAATCCGTCAAGTTGAGGGTGGTACTTGGTGGTGGTGGTGGCACGTGGTGGGGTGTGGGTGCGTGGGATGTGGGTGGGTGGGATGTGGGTGGGTGGGTGTGGGTGGGTGAATGTGGGTGGGTGGGTGTGGGTGGGTGGGATGTGGGTGGGTGGGGTGAGGGTCGGTGGGGTGCGGGTGGGTTAGATGTGGGTTCGACTACGCAAGAACTTCATGCACAATGATCCGATTGAACCGTGTGAGAAAAAAACGTCCCTTCCGCCCGCGCACCGACGTTTCGTTGATATTGCGTTATATTTGCGTTATAGGCGACTGCTTTCTGCATTCGGGTTCGTGGGCTCCTATCAGGTTTTTCAACCTCGGGTCCTTTTTAGACCTCGGATTTGCTGACATGTCTTTCTTTCAACCTTGCCTATCTTGTTGTTAAGTGGGTAATAATGGGAATTGGTGGGTCATGTTGGGTAATGGTGGGTAATCGTGGGTAAGTGGTAGGCAAGTTGTGAGTCATGGTAGGACATGGTGTTTAATATAGTGGGCAATGTTGGGAGCGGCGCTTGATTGCGGTGGCGGGAAATCGTACCGTATAGGTATTCAATAATGGTGCGTAATGGTGGGCAAATAACGGTGAGTAGTGATGTAATGGTGGGTCATGGTGGGAAGGGGGAATCGTGGGAATGGTGGGCAACGGTGGCAGATGGTGGTGGGTAATGGCGGGAATGGTGAGCATCGATGAGCAATGGCGGGAATCGTGGAGAACGGTGTGGCGAATACATTTTTCAGGATGGTGGGTGATGGCGGGCATTGTGGGTAAGAGTTGGTATTGGCAGGAATGGTGGAATGGTGGGTAATCGTGGCAATGGTCAATGCAGGTGGGTAATGGCGGGAAATGGTGAGAAGTGGTGGGTGGCAATGGAGGGTATTGGCGGGAATGGTGTTCGGTGGTGGGACTGGCGGGAATGGTAGGCAATGGCGGGAATGGTATGCAATGGTGGGAATGGTGGGAACTGGTGATTGTGGGTAAGGGCGCTTAAGGGTGGGTCATGGTGGGAATGGTGGGTCGTGCTGCAAATGGCGGGTTAAGGCGGGTAAGGGGCGAGTAGTGGGTGGGCAATGCCAGTGGTGGGAATGGTGGGGAATGGTGGGTAAGGGGGAGTCCTGGGCAATAGTGTGAAAGGTGGGAATGGTGGGTGTGATGTCGGTAGTGGTGGAATGTTGGGGAATGGTGGGATGGTGGGAAAGGTGGGTGATGGTGGGTCGTGGTGGGTAATGGTGGGTAAATGGTGAGTCATGGTAGGACATGGTGTTTCATATAGTGGGCAATGTTGGGAGCGGCGCTTGATTGCGGTGGTGGGAAATCGTACATAGACAATAATGGTGCGTAATGGTGGGCAATGGTGGGTAATTAATGGTGGGTAGTGATGCAATGGTGGGTCATGGTGGGAAGGGGGAATCGTGGAAGGTGGTGGGTAATGGCGGGAATGGTGAGCAATGGCGGGAATTGTGGAGAACGGTGTGGTGAACAAATTTTTGAGGATGGCGGATGATGGTGGGCATTGTGGGTAGGAGCTGGCATCGGTGGGAATGGTGGACTGGTGGGTAATCGTGGCAATGGTCGATGCAGGTGGGTAATGGCGGGTAATGGTGGGAAGGCTGGCGAATGGTGGGTGGGATGGTGGGTATTGGTGGGAAATGGTGTTGGGTAATGGTGGGAAATGGTGGGTGCTGGTGGGAATGGTGGGCCCTGGTGGGAATGGTGGGCAGTGGTGTCATGGCGGGACTGGCGGGAATGGCAGGCAATGGCGGGAATGGTATGCAATGGTGGGAATGGTGGGAATGGTGGGAATGGTGGGAATGGTGGGAATGGTGGGAATGGTGGGAATGGTGGGAATGGTGGGAATGGTGGGAATGGTGGGAATGGTGGGAATGGTGGGAATGGTGGGAATGGTGGGAATGGTGGGTAAGGGTGGGTCATGATGGGTAATGATGGGTAATGATGGGGAAATTGTGGAAATGATGGGTATTGGTGGGTAATGGTGGGTAATGGTGGGCAATGATGGGAATGGTGGGTAGTGGTGGGTAGTGGCGCGTAGTGGTGGGTCATGGTGGGTAATGAGTCATGGTGGAACTGTGAGTAAGTAATGGTGGGAATGGTGATGGGTAGTGGGGTAGTGGTGGGGAATGGTTGGTATTGGCGGGGAACGGTGGGTGCTGGTGAGCAAGGTTGGGCAATGGTGGGAACGGTGCCGAGGTCATGGTGGACATGGTGGCCGGGCGGGTACTGGTGGGTAATGCAAGGGTGGGTAATGGCGGGTAGTCGTGGGTGAGGGTGCGTAATGGTGGGAATGGTGGGTGACGCTGGGTAAGGTTGGGCAATGGTGGGAATGGTTGGTCATGGTAGGGTAATGGTGGGAAGGGTGGAGAACTGCATGGTGGGTAGTTTTAGGGATGGTGGGTAGTGGTGGGTGTTGCGGGAAAACTTGGTGTGGTGGGAATGGCGGGAATGGTGTAGACAATGGTGGGAATGGTGGGTCCTGGTCATGGTGGGAATGGTGGGCAATGTTTGGTAGTGGCGGCGGTGGTTTGGTATGGGGTGGAATGGTCCCTTAAGCAAAAAAAAGCCCTTCAGCCCTTAACTCTGGCTGGGCCGGCCAGCTGGGCTGGGCCTTGTGGGACCATGCCTTCGGCGAGGCTTTAAATAAGACGGACGAGGTTGGAAATGAGACACACGAGGTTTGAAATCAGATTTCCGAGGTTGATTTTAAGATTCTCTCTCCCTGGGGAAATAAACCGCAGCCAGGAAATTAAGATAGACGAGGTTAAACATCAGACGGGGTAAGGTCAAAAAAAGACTGGAAAAAGGGCGAGGTTCAAATTCAGATGACGAGGTTGAAATAAAGACACGAGGTTTTAAAAAAAGGCGAGGTTTAAAAAAGATATGCCCTTTTTGACAGTGTGTCTTGCTCCACATCTCTTGCGCAGTATGTTGTGCAGAGAGTCAGACAGGGGAGGAGCATGTGGAAACATCAACTCCAGTCTACTCTCGCAGGATCTGTCGCTTTTTTGGCCTCTGCCGGTCTTCCTCGTCGCTGCACAGCAGTCCCTGGACGTATACAACACCCTGCAGGGCAAGCTGCAACAGCAGAGACAGGCTGACTCAGGCTGACTAGGGGAGTCACATCCCAGTGGGACTCCAAGCATCTCCAGTAGTTAAGCCCTAAGCCGTTGCTACGGCCTCCCTGAACTTGAACTAGCTCTCAAAAAGCACAAAGCTAGTCACAAGATGTGGGCGAAGGGCTCCTTTCCTTGAAGCCGTATATAATCCCCGCAGCTTCAGCCCGCGCTGGACCATGGTTTCAGGGCTTCCGGGTGTTCAAGCTTGTTCCGGGCACGATCGGCGCCAAGTAGCAGAGGCGCATCCTCGGCTAGCACTTGGGGTTGCGACGTCTACGGAATCTACGGATTAAGGAGATAGTTGCGGCTGGGGCCCAGCGACTCGTGATGAAAGCAAGGCAATGGAAGAAGGCCTGAGGGACCTCACGTACCTTGTGTGGACTGTGGATGCGCACTGGCCACACAGAAGGTACCACGCGCATTTGCCTGAGATGGCTGATACATATAAGACGCTGTCAGAAGGCCCACACTGATGTTTGAGGGCTCTGGGCTTTGGAACACTGATTCACGCTATTTGCGCCCTGCGTGTGCGTGGAACGAGAATTGTCTCAAAAGCCTGTAATGGTCAGCAGCTTTGAAGCTCCTACATGTGTGGAAGAAAAGGTGCGGGCCAGAGCGGCGGGCTTCTTGCGGGGACTTCTTGGTTGCGGATTCTGTAGGACCCCCAGAAACTCCTTGGCCTTGGCTACAAGCCCTGAAGTTGGGCTCCTGCACCCTGAACCCGAAACGCCGTTTCAGCTGCACCGGCACACGCTGCATCCCCCATTTGCTCGTCCCTCGCCCTTGGGAATCTGAGGGGCCTCAAGAACCGCAAGGGCCTCAAGCGCAAACTGCAAAGAGATCCCCAAAGCATCCAAGAGTCTGATGGCCCTGATGGCTTTAACGGCTCTAACCGTGTTTAGAACTCAGGGCACGGTGTCCTTGCAAGATGTCTTCTGGGAGTGGCCTACCCACAAGACATGAACGGTGCTCATGCAGAACGCCACTCCGTGTGCAAAGTGCTGGTTTACTTGTGTGCAAATCTATGCGCCCCACAACTCTGAACCCTTGACAGCTAGCACCCTGAATATGTAAAGATTGTATAGAGTCATCATGCACTGCACTCCTGAATACTCGTAGATTGTTAGTAGGACCGGCTTCGCCATGGAGGAGTGAGCTGTCTTCCCCTCGGCCACAGCGTTGGCAAGCACCCGTCGCAGCAGGAAGACTGAGCTCGCTGGCACGGCGACATCCCACAATGACATGGAGCCCTTTGAGGGTCTTGAAACAAAGATCCGCAAGGCCCGGCATCTGCTCAAACCCCGCGCAACGGCACCACAAATGATTTCTGAGCAAACGCAGTTGCGGCATCTCAGTGCCCTTCGACCGGCATGGCGACCATGCCCGCTTGATCCGAGGCTCTCTGCGGCTCCGCCATGCTGCGCCAGCGCCAGTTCTGGACAAATGTTGATGGCGTTGCATGAGCTTTGTACCAAAACCAATGATACCACAGCGCGATACACCGCATGCTGCAGAGAGGCGTCCAGGATCCCTGCAAGTGCGAGACCAAGCCATACGAGGCCAAGATATACACCTGCGCATTGACATCACCTTACGTGGTAGGCTTTGAGCTTTTTGAAGCAGGTCAGAGAGCAGGTGAAACGATCCTGGCTGTAGGCCGCTCTCGCACACCTCCACATTTTCGGTGGCAGAATCCGAGCAGAGCACCAGCTAAACACCCCTCACGCCGTCCTTATGCTCCACGACAACTGCAGTCCCTGAGCTACACCCAAAAGTGCATCTCAAGCAAAGCCGGCCTCTGCACTTTGGCCTGAGCCTCTTATAGCCTCTTAGACTCTTAGCCTGTCGCCCGCCGACCCGTCCTGCAACCCTAGAGCTCCTCAATCCATGCTACAATGCGGGCGAGTTCTCAGAGCTTTGGCGTCGGGCTTAGATTAGATTCTTGAAAGACAAGAGGGCAGTGGTCTGGAGAGCTTTGATGGATGAAGCGCGCTGTTGGAGAGATGTTCTTGGGGGCAAAAGATTTTGGAGCTTTGGTCTGTAAATCTCTTTAAGGTGTGTGTGTGTGTGCTTTGCATTTTTGCGGGAGAAGAGCTCGGGGGCGGACCAAGCACATATCCCAACGCACAGAGGCTCTGAGAGAGAGAGAGCGCACAAGAGACGGCCCTGATAGGCTTTGAAGACTGACAAGTCTTGACTCTGAAAGGAGACTGAGATCTAAAGCTCGAAAACACAAGTACTCACTGGATTGAAGGGGGAAGTGCGCTGTGGCAAGCTCCAGGTAAACGAATCAGAGACCCCTCCCCGACGAGGGAGGATGGTGTCAGGCACGGAGGTCGGCCCGGCATGCGACGTCATCGACGGCTTAAACTGGAATGCAGGGACAGCACGCCTTCTCGACACAAGGGCACCGAATGATGCAAGCCGGTGGGCAAGCGCCGCAGAGACTGCGGCGTCAGGAGCACGGAAGCTGGGTGGGGCGGGGAGGCTTGACTGACCCAAGCGCAGGCCGGCGACGATGGAGCAATTGCGCGGGCAAAGCGGGCCAAGAGGATCCTGACATACAATCATAAACTCACATCAACCCAAGACCTCCCGCCTCCAGACACTTCAAAGCTCAAACCTGCTTGGTGCCGTTCAAGCCGTGGCCATTGGCCTACTCATGGTTGCTCGAGGGCTTGCGATGTGTACAGGGCCGAGGTCCTATTATGTCAGGCTACGGAGGTCGGCCCGGCATGCGACGTCATCGACGGCTTAAACTGGAATGCAGGGACAGCACGCCTTCTCGACAGCAAGGGCACCGAATGATGCGAGCCGGTGGGCAAGCGCCGCAGAGACTGCGGCGTCAGGCGCACGGAAGCCGGGTGGGGCGGGGAGGCTTGACTGACCCAAGCGCAGGTCGTCGCCAAAGTGGGCTAAGAGGATCTTGACATACAAGCATAAACTCACATCAACCCAAGACCTCCGGATACCTCCGGCCTCCAGACACTTCAAAGCTCAAACCTGCTTGGTGCCGTTCAAGCCGTGGCCATTGGCCTACTCACGGTTGCTCGAGGGCTTGCGATGTGTACAAGGCCCTGAGGTTTGCAGGTGTGCAGCCTAGAACCTAAGAATGGCTGAGAGGAACTGCGCAAAGCATCAGAGCTCCGCCCCGCGGCTCTCTGTGCACTCAGCCTGTGCTCAGCCTGCGCTCAGCCTGGGCACAACCTGCAGGCTACCTGCCTCTGCGGTGTCCCTAGTGGTTGCAATGTTATGCCGGTTGCACAAGCATGTCATAGCATCACTTCATGATCCTGGGAGCGCGGAATTGAGTCTGCCAAGGCCACATCCCAAGCAAACAGGTCAGGAACCACACTCAGGTCACACGGGCACTGTCGGATAGCCTTTCCCACTTCTAAGGGTGGCGAAGCAACCTGGCAGCAGCCTGAAATAGCCTGAATCAGAAGTGCTTCGAGTTGAGGGCTTGGGGGATGCCACGCCATGGCGAAGACCATGGCAGATGTGCGTCGCTGGATGTTCCTGACACGATTGCGACAGCACAGCTCCGAACAAAAGCGCTGTCAACCACCGAATCCTTCTGGTAAGGCTCAGGCTTGGAGGATCCTAGCTCCCTTCGGGAACGGCCATGCTGCGGTGAGTGCAGGAAAAAGGCGACAGATGGGAAAAGCTGCTCTTTGTCAGCAAGTCACTGTCAAGCGGAGCTGCTGGGACGCTCCCAGAGGCTGTGACGGGTTGCAGGCCCTGGCCTAGCTGCAGTGACCTCCATTGTCAACTTTTCGGGTCTACGACGGTCTTGGGGCATTTGACATGCGAGAAGTGTGACACAGAGAAAGAGCACCGCCGTGCGCAGTGGCACCAGCGCTTCCACAGTGGCTGTGTCCTCCCGTTCTTGAGGGGTTGGAAAGGTGACGGATGTGAAAGCTTCGTGCCTCAGGGCTGAACAATGATGGAGGCCTGCTGCTACTCCACTGCTACTCCACAAATCTCGCATGGATGCGCCTTCGATAAGGCTTCTGCAGCTTTCACAGACAAGGACACAGACTGCCTCTTCCCAAATGGAGCAGCGTGCAGAGCAATGCCATATACTGCCATTCCGAAGCGATGGCAGCAGCAAGCCGCGACGACCCACAGATTGTCCTGACGACGGATGTCACAAATAGGGGCAAGAACCTTGCAACCGACAAGGCCGGGCAATGTGCTCGTCGCTCTGCTCTGGTGACGGCATGACCTTCAGGCGCAGGTCATCACGGGCTGGGACCCAGAACAGCCTCGCCAAGTGAGCCTCGAACAATCCAGCTCTGGCAGCTCTGGTGCTGGCTCGCTGCATCACAAGGCAGCTGTCAGATGGGTTCTGCTCTGGCGATGCGGCGCCCCCGCAGGTTCTCCTGAGCCCAGCCGGGGGAAAGTTTGCTCTGCCAATCATGCAGCAGAGCCTTGCTTGCAGGCACATGCTGGAGCTAACTGTCGTAGTACATGACAAGTTGGCAATGTAGGCAGCTTAAGATAACGAATGGTGGCCCCTTGCAAGTGACAGCAACCGTACACGGCATAGGTCAAGCACAGAAGCGCCAGGACAGGCACACTCAATTTCGATTTCGCAGGTTCTCAGCAGATGACGGTGCCGCTGTCCGGCTATGCCGCGATACGCTCATCAGTGGACCAGTTCAAGCCAGCTTCAACAACCCTAGCTGTGCTTCCCGGAATTGCGGCGACTTCAACTCCAGGTCGGCGCGGCACAAGCGGCGCATGAAACCCAAGGGACATGGGGCAAACCTGGACAGCTTGCATTTTGCCGTGTTGCGCGCAGACGGACCCTATAGACAAGCTAGACTAGCACAGAACTGGCTGTGTCAAAGCTCGCATCGTGCGCACTCTGGACACTGCGCGGATGACATCACGACCGAGACAACGCGTGCGTGGAGGGCATGCAGCTCCTAGGCAAGCTCGGACGCAGGGCAAGCCGCAACCTTGATTGAGGCTCAGCGGGATCTATAAGCAATGCCCCTCGCTCCCGTTCTCCCGAAGCGCACCGATGCTCAAATGGAGGACAGCGTGCAGAGCAATGCCATATACTGCCATTCCGAAGCGATGGCAGCAGCAAGCCGCGACGACCCACAGATTGTCCTGACGACGGATGTCACAAATAGGGGCAAGAACCTTGCAACCGACAAGGCCGGGCAATGTGCTTGTCGCTCTGCTCTGGTGACGGCATGACCTTCAGGCGCAGGTCATCATGGGCTGGGACCCAGAACAGCCTCGCCAAGTGAGCCTCGAACAATCCAGCTCTGGCAACTCTGGTGCTGGCTCGCTGCATCACAACACAGCCGGGGGAAAGCTTGCTCTGCTGGCCCCTTGCAAATGACAGCAACCGTGCACCGCATAGGTCAAGCAGAGAAGCGCCTGGACAGGCACACTCAACTGTGCAGGTTCTCAGCAGATAACAGTTGGCTATACCGCGATGCACTCATCAGTGGGCCGGCTGTGTCGGTGGGGTGGCCAGACCTGGACAGCTTGCATTTTGCCATGTTTCGGGCACTGGGACAAGTCGTGCGTGGAGGGCATGCAGCTCCTAGGCAAGCTCGGACGCAGGGCAAGCCGCAACCTTGATTGAGGCTCAGCGGGGTCTATAAGCAATGCCCCTCGCTCCCGTTCTCCCGAAGCGCACCGATGCTCAAATGGAGGACAGCGTGCAGAGCAATGCCATATACTGCCATTCCGAAGCGATGGCAGCAGCAAGCCGCGACGACCCACAGATTGTCCTGACGACGGATGTCACAAATAGGGGCAAGAACCTTGCAACCGACAAGGCCGGGCAATGTGCTTGTCGCTCTGCTCTGGTGACGGCATGACCTTCAGGCGCAGGTCATCACGGGCTGGGACCCAGAACAGCCTCGCCAAGTGAGCCTCGAACAATCCAGCTCTGGCAGCTCTGGTGCTGGCTCGCTGCATCACAAGGCAGCTGTCAGATGGGTTCTGCTCTGGGTTCTCAACTACTGCTCGTGGCGTCACAGTCTTGTGCATCTCAGTGCAGAACACTTTTGAGGCCTCAGCCTACAGGGACCCCTCAATACAACGTCAGGACGACAAAGTCTTGCAACAGAGGCCTCGGTGTTACATTGCAAGGCGCAAACGCCCTCCAGCTTCATTTCCTGCACTAGCGTGCCGCTGGGGGCCTGGCCTGAGGATGAACCGAATGAACCGAATGAGCCGAATGAACACCACACACCAAGCACAAGGCATGGGTTCTTGCCGGCACCGAAGCGTTGCTACGAGGCAGATTCTTGCAAGATCACCTTCTCAGCGGACGGCTTCTTGACGGCGTGATGTCGCACGCGCATTTGGCAAAGGTGCTCCCCCCTCCCCCCGATGCCTCCAATAAAACTCCGAGTGGTCCAAGGCAGGACATGGAACTCTGGAACGATGGAAGCACAGAATCCGTGCAATTTATCCGCGTTTGGGTCTCAAGAAGGGGAAACCTTGGAAGGCAGCGATAAGGAATCCCAGGAGGCCGAAGAGGCCGATGTACCCGCTACACACGTTCAAGGCAGTGGCATAAGCGGCATGAGGAGCGGGGCTTCGGCTTGGCAACGCTTTGGCTAGGCAACGGCACGCCTTAGGGAAGGCCCGAGCGCGACTTGAAGCGACTTCGCGACCATTCGGTCCTTGCGGAGAGGAATAAGGAGAAACCGCAGGGCTTGGTCCTTGACCCTCCCCAAAGCCCAAACATGTGTTTTTGCCTCCGCGTTGCTTTGCATTAAAGGGAAGTCAGATGGGTTTTCTAGGTTCTCAGTCGTTCGCATCGCAGCGTACAGCTGGAATCTAGAAGTCCACATCTCCGCTCCCGTGCCAGATGCAACAATCTCTTGCGAGGCATCGTGGTCTTCTCACTCTGCAGTGCACTGCACAGGATTGGTTTGCCGCTCATGTGAAGTGTCAAGCGCAGAAGAGAATGACTTAGAACGTCTCGGAGAACGACTCGTTCATAGCATTAGCGAGTATTCCGCGAGCAAGTCGAGAACCACCAGGGGCATATTGGGCTCCATGCCGTCTCACTGCGAGCAAAAGCACACGTATGCTTCAAGCTGTAAAGGGTTGAAGTGCCAAAAGCTGCAAAAGAAACGCTTAAGGTCTTAGAGCGCTCAAACACATCCTGCACACAGAGGCGCAAACGCCCTCCAGCTTCATTTCCTGCACTAGCGTGCCGCTGGGGGCCTGGCCTGAGGATGAACCGAATGAACCGAATGAGCCGAATGAACACCACACACCAAGCACAAGTCATGGGTTCTTGCCGGCACCGAAGCGTTGCTACGAGGCAGATTCTTGCAAGATCACCTTCTCAGCGGACGGCTTCTTGACGGCGTGATGTCGCACGCGCATTTGGCAAAGGTGCTCCCCCCTCCCCCCGATGCCTCCAATAAAACTCCGAGTGGTCCAAGGCAGGACATGGAACTCTGGAACGATGGAAGCACAGAATCCGTGCAATTTATCCGCGTTTGGGTCTCAAGAAGGGGAAACCTTGGAAGGCAGCGATAAGGAATCCCAGGAGGCCGAAGAGGCCGATGTACCCGCTACACACGTTCAAGGCAGTGGCATAAGCGGCATGAGGAGCGGGGCTTCGGCTTGGCAACGCTTTGGCTAGGCAACGGCACGCCTTAGGGAAGGCCCGAGCGCGACTTGAAGCGACTTCGCGACCATTCGGTCCTTGCGGAGAGGAATAAGGAGAAACCGCAGGGCTTGGTCCTTGAACCCTCCCCAAAGCCTAAACCCTCGCCCTTGAAAGCCCTGAACCCTACACCTCCCCTAACTCTAGGTGAAGGCAACTGACGCCATTGGCTTTCAGGTAGTTTAAGAGGAGCAGCTCGAGCCGTTGCTCCGCGGCGCAACAGCATTCCCTCCGCAGGGTGCTCCTTTTGGACCCGATTCTGGGGTGGGAAATGCAAGACCTACATGCGAAAATTGGCTCACGACGCCAGACGAGGAACTCAGAAACAGGTGGATACGTCTTGAAGTGCTCGACTCTTGCGTTACAGGACCCAAAAGGACGCTCATACGATCATTACGACATGGATCTTTGCACCTCGAACTCCCTGATCGACCGCGATCAACCTCTCCCGTAAAGTCCGGATCTCAAGGCAAGGCCTTTCCTCAGCAGAGTGTCAAGGAAAGCTGTACGGTTCCGCAGAGTCTTGAAGGGCCTTTCAGGGGCACCACCAGTGCCGCGGCAGGAGTCCCACTGAAAGGCCCTGCAGGCATCGGCACAAGAACCTTTCAACTTGTTTAAGCTCCCCCAAACCCTCGGGTCACAAGATGTTGGGTGTTGACACATTGGAGGGGCCCAAAGCTCGACGACCCGTGAGTTGGAACGGGTAGCTCCGAGAAAGCGAGGCTTGTCCCAACCTTTGGAGAGCGGCTTAACGGCTTACTGGCTGTGTTGTTGCTTGGGTGTGCAAGTTGTGCAAGACTTACATGCTGTTCTTACACCGAGTGTTGTGCTGGAGGTTCTCTCGTGACAGGGCCCGGGAGCTTGCAACGCAATGTGCACTTGCCAACTTGCATTGCACTAGCGGCTTCTCATCGAAGCGGTTTTTCCCAATAAAGGAGGAGGGGAATCCTTCTAAAGTCCCATCTCGGAGCCCGCGCAGCCTGCACAGCTCTGCACAGTCGCAGGCTTTTGGCCTACGAAGAGCACCCCGTCACGATGTTTTTGGACCTTCTGAGGAGGCTGTGACAATACAAGGCGTCTGGCGGCGTTCCACGACATTCAAGCGCCAGGCTTGTTGCACGTGTTGCGAAGCGAGCACTTTCGTGTCCTGAAGTGGCAATGCGACGCCAGCTAGCACATTAGAGGGGTACCCATGTCTGCGCCGTGGCAAACCGAAACATCACAAGTGGGATCGTGCCAAAAGCGCGCAAATTCCAAGGGCCTCTGGAACCCTGAAACGGTAAAACCTGCAAGTGGCACTACTGGGTCTGCTCCTCGTAGTGGCTTGTTGGCCTTTACACAGTGGCAGTTTCTACAAAAAGCGGACACTCGGGCCAAAGAGATAGCAGGAGCCGCGCGAAGCACTATGAACCCCAAACTTCTACAAATTCCACAGCCATCGCCCTCCAGGTTTAACAACTCCACCAGCCGCGATACAAACATCAGGACATGCAAGGCCGCACGCGTTTGGTGTTCCTCAGCAAAACCCACATCTCATGGATCTTTAAACTCCGTCTCGAATTCTTTGCCCTCTAAGGCTTGCTGCTAAGGCTCCTTAACAGCTGAAACAGAGGCGTCAAATTTGCAGGTGAGGCGAGTGAATCTGCATCCGCTCGCATGACTCAGTATTGACTCTTTGTAAGAACGCCAAGGGCGTCTTGCGATGCTTGAGATGGGGTAGAGATGAGATGCCAAGTGGAAACAGATTAAGCACAAACCTCTGCACGTTTATATCAAGAAAAGGGATGCCTTGCCCCATGGAGGATATGGACCCTTCGGCCACTGAGTGCATTTTCGAATACGTTCCACTCCATGTGCCTAGACCCTACTAGGCTCAAAGGGGGCGCTGCACTGCTTGGACCCCTACGTTGAAATCGTTGAACACTTTGAGCCGCATCTCGCCTCCCGCACGGAACGTCGGGTGTCCACGTCGAGCCATGGAGGGGCCACGATGGCCACGCACACTGCGGGATGTCAAGGCCCTCTGTTTTCTGCCCCTCCATGGAGAGCAACCACGGACAGCTAAACTAGCTAAACCTTCAAAGGCTTCGATTCTGACCCCCCCAGCAGGCGCGACCTCCAGGAAAGGTCGGAGATCCAGACCTAGAGCAGGGGCCAAGGGCCCCAAGTGGCCCCCAACGGCCCTAAGCGACAACCCCAATTCGGCATGCAGATGGTCAGATGGTTTTGGCAGGTGTTTTGGGTTGTTCGGCTGACGTGCTTTCGTCCACGAGATGGAGCATGTGACGCTCTGTAGGGCTCAGGGTTTCAGAGCCCAATACTCCACGATGTAGGCAGGCGGAGAGCATGCCACCCTGAATACATGCACCCTGAACACATGCTTAGGGCGCGGTCGACTTTGACTTGCAACTGACATCAACTGACCCTGCAGATTGCAGAGAGCAGCGTAGGACTTCGTACAAGATGAAAAGGGTGGCCATTCTTTGGGCATCCGGCTGATGCTGAACCTGGGACAGGGCGGACCTAGAAACTCTGCATGGGAGTGGACCTGAGAGAGCTAGGCTTGGCATAGAGGGATCATGGAATTTTGGCCTCTGCTTTAAGCTTGGGGGGTAGGTTCCGTGGCGCTCATCTGGCAGCTGGTGCTATGAGCAGGGCCATCTTCCGGTTCGCAGCACCAAACTCAACACAAACTCCCTAAATCCCCTCTAAATTCCTTCGACATTCCCTCTACATTCCCTACATTCCTTAGCTCCGAGGATTGGGTTTGGAGTTGCCGGAGGGGTCAGGTGGTTAACAGGATTCCGGCAGCTTAGGGCCTGGTGGCAAAAGACGGCCTTCAACCTTGCTCCGATCGTCGCAAAAAGTCGCGCAACAGTTGCAAAAGCCCGCAGAGCGTGAGACGCCTGAGACGCGTGAGACGCGCGAGATGTGGGAGGAGGAAAGCCGGTGCAGGGATTAAGGACCTCCAAATGCCGGTTGAAGTCAAGAAGCTGACCTTCCTCCTTCGGCGAAATCCTGTGTTCAAATTTAGCCAGTGGTAAGGCACCTGCATGCCCAGGTTGATGCGTAGAAGGATGCAGTTGGCTTGTTTTGGCTGGCCATCATCTTGTTTCCGGAGCCTAGTCTTACTCTTGTAGTGCTCAGGGGCAGCTGCAGAGAATCAAGGGCCATGGAACATGCATTGGTACCCTCAAGATGCCTCAAGCACCCAACCATGATCTCATGGACCTGCAAGACGATAGAGAATGCATGACGAAAGGTTCCAATTTCAGGTATCTCTGTCTGCCCTCGTAAAACTACGCTGCTGCCCGCTGCATCAAGGGAAGGGCCGATCATTGGGCTTCAGCCCCATCCAATTGAGAGGGATGGTTGTGCAGAAGTTGCAAATGGCCGCAAACCTGCCAAGGGATGCCCGCAAGCCGCAATGGCAGCTAGAAAGCTAGATAAAGCTAGACATGGTGCCCACCTTCCAGAAGCAACAACGGCATCACAACATTGGAGATGAGCCGAAGTTGGTTGCCTTGTCGGGTGCCTCTAGGGGCTGCCAGCCTGGACCGCAATGTCTGGAACGCCTCGAAAGCTTGCAGCTTGACGGACTGGATCAGCTAGCACCAGGAGCCATGTGTCCCAAGGACCTTTAAACCTTTAAGTGAGGTTCTCCCTGGTCTCTGATACTTCAGCTGCCCTTTGCACTGCGCCTGCCGGCGTGATGCACCGAGAAAAGAGCAGAAATGGGCAAAGCCATCAGCCTAAGTTCAATAAGCTCATCTGCCAAGCGTGTTCGGGCAATCTCAAGGGCCGTCATCTTGAAAACATTGACAGTAGGTCTCTACGACTCTACACCGCCCGTACTCAAGCCGCAGAGGAAACGGACGCCAAGAACGTCAACATCCCAACACTTTGGACTGGCTCGACCCCAGGTTTGACTCGACACATGAGCCTGGAATCCCACAAGTCCGACGTAGCCCACTCTTAGCCCTCTTCTATTCTTCTATCCTTCTCGGAAAGGAAGGCAAGCAGGTTCAGGAAATTGTTATGGTCCTATAAGGTCCTGGTGCTCAGGGCCGCGGCACACTGAAGTGGCTTGCAATGAGGCTTTACAGCATGAGCAAACACAGGCTTCCCATGTTTTCTCATGCTAACCGCAAACTAGAATCTTCGTTGAACTCAGGGAGAAAGCCGCTTCATCAGATTCTAAAACCCCATCTTGAGGAGACGATTCACTCAAATTGCAAGATCATGACGCATTGCAGAGCTTGCACACTGGACAGCGGTTTCAACAGAATAGCCTGGAAGGGGCGCCGTGCAAGGCAGACAGTGCCAAGCGTGGCGCTTGCTGTCACGAGGTTGGCCATGAGTATGGTCGCAGGGAGGGCCTAACGGGCCTAACGCCCACAAGAAGCCTTAAATCCCCCCCTACAAACCCTACTCTCGGGAGCCTAAGCTCGGGGGATAGGAGCTGCAGGATCAGCTTCGCTGGCGAAATCTCAGGATGCCACGATCTTTGTCTACCAAGGTCTTAAAGTTGGCCACGCAAAGCTTGGGAAAGCTGAAGGCTAGAGGCTGGCAATGCCTCTGGGACCCTGGCCTTGAAAGAAGAAGTGAACGCCCCTTTACTACCCCAAAACTAGGAGCTAGATCCTTGTTGTGATGGGTGTGTTGGTGAGAACTGCATGTAAAGGGTCTCCGGTGAAGTGAACTTGCCTGTGGAGAAAGAACCGGGTGAGAGAGGTGAATCTTGGTAGGAAACCTGCGAATAAGCCCCGGACCCCAAGTCCTCACATAGAACACCTCCAACAGACATTTTTCGCCATCAGCTCTTCGCTGCTCTTGCCGCCTGAACCCCGAAGGCCCCCTAAGCCCAAAAGCAAGCCAACCTTGCGAAGAGGAGGGGAGATGGGGGCCGGTTTGCGTTGCCTGGCTCCTGAATCCCATACAACACCCTGCCGCGCCTGCCTGCACCATCTCGGAAAGTGGCTCGAGTGAAGAACTCTCTCCGCAAAATGATCACATTCGGATTCTTGTGAAGATTCGTCGGGGCTGACAAGCACCGCATGAAGATGATGACGATCCGGAACATGCAATCGTCATGTTCCTTCACACGCTGGCATTGAGATTGCAAGCCCTGACTTGCCTTGAAAGAGCCAGGCTGCACATGAAAGGAAGAGTGAAGAATGGTTTGAAGTTGGCTTTGAAGTTGCCCTGAAGCTGGGGCTGCTCGGGCTGCTCGGGCTGCTCGGGCTGCTCGGGTTGATCGGGATGGGATGCTCGGGATGCTCTCGCCCTAAGGACTTCGTCAACTGCTCGAGATTGCAAGGCTAAATCCCGATGCCGGAAACGTTGAATCGAACGAAGCTCTGACACCATGAAATGAGACCATCGCATCCCCCTCCTGCCAACTACCCCCAAGCAGACACTAAGGATGCCTTCATCTTGGGGTATCACTGAAAGCTCAATGGCTCATTGCGAATAAAATGGAAGAGAGATGTTTCTGCAGTCATCTGTGGCCCGGGCCTAGAGTGTACTGAGTGCGGATTTCAGGTGCTTCCGCGCAGTGTTCATCAGATGGGGACGGGGCTGTGAGATGCGCCTCCAAGGGCCTCTCGACGCTGTCCGTCTGAGAAGATCTGGCCCTTCATGCCAACCCCACCCCCCCATAGCAGCCCTCCACAATATCCACTGTCGGATTGGATATGGCCACAGGCTGCATCTTCAAGCAATCCAAAGTTCCCGTTTTCGGCCGTTGCGCTATGCCGAGGCGCTTGGTCTTTCGGTGGTACTAGCATTGTCCAAGAAAGATGAGCCAATCCGCGTCACAAAGTGCTGGCCCTCAGAAGTCTACTTCACATGTCCGAAAGCCACAGCCACAGAAGTCTTTGTACATCTGTACTTCAGAACAAATCTCTGCCTTTTTGAGGTTCTTGCAGAACTGCTGGGAAAGGTGGCCTTGCGTTTGGCCCTGCGTCAGCCCTGGCAATGCGACGCGCACCGCACAAAAACAAATCGAGAAGTGTACCTTTCATTCCGCAACATCGATGTTTTGCACACAGCAGCAGAAACAGCAGTTGCCCTTGCTTGCTTGCCTTGCTGGTTTAGGGGTTGGTTGTACCCGTATTGGTAGGGGAGCGGTATATCGGTTCTAGGATGGCCTAGGTGCTAGCAGCCGCCACAGTGCGGTTGCGAATCCAGTGGAAGTGCCCCGGAGGATTCTGAGGATCCATGGGACACTGAGGATCCATGGAGGGAAGGACAGCAGTCAGCTGCTGCAAATGAGACTGCAGCTCGAGTGACAGCTGGTTCACCACCGACTTCTGCGACAGAGGCGCAAAGTACTTGGAGTGGGGTGACAGTGGGTCAGGTTGGAATCCTGGCCCTGCGGGCCAAATGGCGCCTGGTGGCTATGGAACAACTGCTTCGGGATGCCGTGGAAGACTCTCAAATTCAAGGGCCCCTGGACACTCGTGCAGGGATGCTTCGCTTCAGCAGAGCGCGCCGAAGGTCCAAACTCTTCTGGACATGTTGGTTTGCAATGGAAGGCCGTCGGCCTGCACTCAACATGCCACAGCACGTCAAGTGTACCAACTCTCTGGCTGGATGCTGCTTGTGCAACAGCTTGCAATCTCCGTGCTTGGCAACAGCGTGCACCCGCTTAATATGAGAAGGGAAGGCACTCGGGAGCACGGCGCCTGCTTCAAGAACTGTGCTTTCTGCTTGAAACATAACGGTTGCCTGTCACTCCTGTTACTGTCACTTCGCGAGTACCCAGACTTGCCAACTGTGCTGCGCCCACCGCGTTGAACAACTTGCAAAGCCACATGCGTGCGGCCTATCGAGCTTGCAACATCTTTTCCAGAATCACCCAAGACACATCTGGCATCCTGAGAATTTTCTTCGCCATGGCTTCTTCGAAGTCGAATCCAGTTTCAAGCTTGTGTGGCAAAAACATCTAACTAATTCAAGATTGTGCTGTTTCGGGTTTGAAAGCCTGCCGTTGGTAAAGCGCACAATCCCATGGCTTGTTTTCTGCTGTGGCCGATAGTGCATATGTCACGAATCGTCAGGACATCAAATACAGGCTGCGCGGCAAGGACTTGTGACGATCCCCGCTCATCCAAATCGGAAGCTGAACGATATGACAACAACGGTCAAATCAAATCACACAAAGTTCCTAACCTAGTCCATTCTCATATACGGTAAGGAATGCGTCCAGGAAAAGCAGTCAATGCAATGCACCACCGACTGTAATGCGCAACCAGAGCTGCTTACATGTGCGAAGTAAGTAGCTGAAGGCAGTGTGCATAGAAAGGCATAGGGCTGGGCTAGGACAGGCAAAGTGAGACACCCACAATCCTTTGAAGATGGAAGTTGTTTTCGCAACCTCAGTTTTGCTCGTTGAGTAAGGCTTCACCCAGCATGACTTTGGAATGCTCTCTGCTGAGAAAGCAGATTTTGCGGTTGCAACCCCCTATTTGACATGCGAAGCTGGGCTGCGAGCAGTGTCCTTGAAAGATCTTGAAAGTATTGTTAGCCTGAACTTATGCCGTACCGGTGGATATGTGCTCTTGAGAGGTATGCTGCATAGATATCTTGCCGCGGCTTCCTGCATGCATCGGCCCCAAAAGGAATCGGCTGAAATCAGCCATCGCAAGTTCAGTGCAACGTCGACACAAGTGTCTTGCGCGAAAACTTTCTGCAAACAAGAGTGTGTGTGCGTGTGTGCACGTGCCTGGGACCTTCTGGAACCCGCCCCTGCAACCCCCCCCTGGGACCCCCCCTGGGAACCCGCCTGGGAACCCCCACACCCTGCTGGGACCTTCCTAGAGCACTGCGACCTTCCTCACCGTCTTTTGAGGCCCTTCCCAAAACCCTCTTTCCTCGTTTCCTGTCCGTGGGCCGGCCGGGCCGGCCCGGCTGCCGAGGCGGCGGCGCGCGCAAGTGTTTACAATTAGGTTTGGAGGTTTAAGGCTTCCTTAGAGTTGAGTGCTTGGAAAACATGTGGAATTGGAAACGAAAAAATCAAAGAAGGTGTGTGCAGACCATCAAGGTAAGACAGGGCAAATCTAGAAACCCTGATTTGCAACGTCTTCCAGGTCCTGCTTCGGGTCAGCTTTACTATCGCGGAACCTGTTGTTGTTTTGGCCTCCGCCGGTCTTCCAACACATCTGCTGCGCAGCAGTGCAACTGTGAAATTCAAAGCACACACGAAACGGCCTTTTTCATTTGAGCCAAAGCCGGAGTACGGTCTGGTCTCTTCACTGCAAGGCTGTGGCAAACTTCAACAAACTAATTCCATTCTGCAACACTGTTAAACAGTGGAGAACTCTGCAAAAGCATGCACTGACAACCGTGGACCTTCCAAACACTGAGTTCAGCTTCTCCAACTCCCTTGTCACAGAAGCACTCATAATCTAAACAATCTTCCAAGCTCATCATCACTCAGTCCAACGAACGGAGGGCAGCAAGCACTTGGTTTTTTTGCCTAGCGGCAAAAGGGGGGTGCGAAGCACTCTCCCGCTATGTCTGTAGCCTCCGAGAAAAACTTGCGCAAGAAGCAGAACAGAGACCTTACAGTTGCAAAATCCATCAGTTGCAAGCACTGATCGCCCACAAGTGGGCAAATCATCTCAGGGTACGGCTGCTGATTGAGGCGGGTCAACAACATGGAGCGCCAGGGTCGCGTGCTGCTGACCAGAGACCTTTCCTGATTTGCATCCAGTTATCTCCATGCGTGCCATCTTGTCCGTCCGAATGGAAGTTAAAAATATTTTTCGAACAAGAAGAAAAAAAACAACATGTTACGGAGTTTTAGAAATGTGACGGAATCCGATCCCTGAGGCCGAAGGCGCTTTCAATCTGGACAACGACAGGTCATGACGGGAGGTCGGCTACAGTGCGAAGGCTTTGTGGTATGCGGCAAAGAAGCTTATGGAGCTTAAGAGCACCCCGCAAGGCCGGACGCGGCTGCAAGGCAGTGTCATTCGGGGACCTGTCGGAAGAACATTGGACCTCGTCTTGCATTAAGCTTCACTCTGATGTATGCATCATTTTTGGGGATCTGGCTGCTTCCAAGAGCGAGACTGTGCCGCTTGGGCCCAAAAGCATTCGCCAAACTTGTCGCAGCAGCAAGAAAGCGATGCAAACATTGGTTTTGCCGAGAAGGACCTTTCGGATGCACGGCGTCAAATGCACGCAGAGCGCGTACCACTACATTTAGTACTACTAGTACTTCTAGTACTATGAGTACTACTAGTACGATTACTGGTACTACTACTACTACTACTTCTACTACTACTACTACTGCTACTACTACTACTACTACTACTACTACTACTACTACTACTACTACTACTACTACTACTACTACTACTACTACTACTACTACTACTACTACTACTACTACTACTACTACTACTACTACTACTACTACTACTACTACTACTACTACTACTACTACTACTACTACTACTACTACTACTACTACTACTACTACTACTACTACTACTACTACTACTACTACTACTACTACTACTACTACTACTACTACTACTACTACTACTACTACTACTACTACTACTACTACTACTACTACTACTACTACTACTGTACTACTACTACCACTACTACTACGATTATTCCTACTTCTACTACTACTCCTACTCCTACTCCTACTACTACTACTACTACTACTACTACTACTACTACTACTACTACTACTACTACTACTACTACTACTACTACTACTACTATTATTACGTACTACTACTACTACGTACTACTACTACTACTACTATTATTGAACGCTGAGCGAGCGGGCTCTGCTCATTGCGGGCGATTCGCACCGTTCTGAGCACCGAAAATTGGTTTGGAGCTGTGGTTGGAGAGGTGAAAAAACTACTACTACTACTACTACTACTACTACTACTACTACTACTACTACTACTACTACTACTACTACTACTACTACTACTACTACTACTACTACTACTACTGCTACTATTACTTTTTTTTTGGACTGACGCCTCTTTACTACATCAGTAGCACAGTAGGCCGGTCTTGTTGGGCTCGACGTAAAGGGTGAAACAAAGTCAGCGCACACAATCCGCCAGACACACCAAGCAACCACCAAGCAAACAAACACCAAAGAAACAAAGCGAGCAATCGCGCTGAACTACTAGATACCCCACGGACTCAGTACTCGAAGTCGTCAATGAAGTCCCGGTTCACAAGGAAGCACAGAGCTTGTGGGGGAATCGCAAATTGCGACATTGCCAGATTCTCAAAACCACCATCATGTAGCCACTGGTGCGACAGCGGTTATTCAAACCGAGGTCATCAGAAGAGGTTCGGATCACGTACTCGTTGTCAAGGACAGACAACCGACACTCAATGGCGAAAGGATGTTGCAAGTCAGACTCCCTAGGGGGGATGAAAGATGTGCATATGCCCCATGGTGGTCAGCCAGTGGGGACTTAACAGCAAGAACAATCAAGGCAAGACCGGCCCAGGGCACTCCATGGTGGTCAGCCAGTGGAGTAGCTCCGAGCTCTGGGTGCTCCATTCACCTTGGCGTACAAGTGCCCACCCAGAGAGGTGTCCGCGCCCGGCACAGGGGGCATATGCCCCATGGAGGTCAGCCAGTGGGGACTTGACAGCAAGAACAATCAAAGCAGGACCGGCCCAGGGCACTCCATGGTGGTCAGCCAGTGGAGTAGCTCCGAGCACAGGGTTCTCCAGTCAACCTGGCGTACAAGTGCCCACCCAGAGAGGTGCCCGCACACGGCCAGAGGGGGGGCGAGAGTAGCTGCAGCTACCGATTCCACGGGGAGAGTCCACAGCGAGTTACCAAACCCTTAACGCCACAGGGTTTATAATGACAACGAGGAACCTCCCAGTCCAGGCATCTCACACAAGGCCACGCAACCTTGGCGCTGGCCTGCGCATCGGCACGCATCAGGTCCCTCCAAACCCAAACCCGCGAGGTACGTCGGTAAGGAGATGGGAGGGCTCACATCACATTGGTGCCGAAGTGCAAGGATCTCCATGGTATTGCTACTTTGGTCCAATCAGAGCCTTCAGGTAACATCCACGCGGGCGGGGAGCCCACTTGCCCTGCCGCAGGCCAAGCTCAGACGAGGGTGACCCTCTAGAGTCTCAAGAGGGCCAGGTTGTTCTACAAGTGGGGAATGGCTCCCTGCCAAGTCAGCGGGTGCATAATCTCCACGTAGAAGTGTCCACAGCCAGCGCGCCGAACTGCTAGGTCACCCTGTGCACTCAGTACTCGAAATCGTCGAAGAGGCCGGGAGCACACATGTAGCACCGAGTGCGCAGGTGCGTCGCAAAAGGCGACGTTGCCAGATTCACAAAACCACCATCATGCAGCCACCGATGCGACTACATTCAGCACCAGCCAAGGCCGTTCACGAGAAGGTTCACAAGTCCGCCATCACAGGTGGGGCATAGTCGTGCCTTGGCACGGGACGTTGCAGGTGTCAACCTTCTTGATCCGAAGTATAAAGTTGCCCCATGGTGGTCAGCCAGTGGGGACTTAACGGCAAGAACAAAGGGTAGGACCAGCCCAGAGCACTCCATGGTGGTCAGCCAGTGGAGCCTCTCCGAGCACAAGGCGCAACGTTCTTTTGACTCACAAGAGTCTCGTCCGACGGCCAAAGCAGGCTTGACTGCTTCGTTCCAATCAGAGCCATCAGGTAAACCCAAGCAGGCGGGGACCCCACCTGCCCCGCAGGAAGCGGGAGAGTCCCCCAGTCGAAACTTCGCACTCAAGGCCAATCCTTGGCCGGTGAGGGTTGAGGGTTCAATAACCAGAATCAGACCCTCCATGCCCAAACCGACAGACGTCGGCGAGGAGATGTGAAGGCTCACATCACGCTTGGCCACCTACCGATGGGGAGGTCGTCATGTATGGCTGCTTTGACGCAAGCAGAGATATACACCCAAGCAGGCAGGGAACCCCGCAGCAACCCAAGCACAGGCGAGAATGGCTCTCGTGAAGGCCAGGTTGTCCACAGGTGCTCGATGGCACATTGCCAGGGAAGTGGAAACCTGATCTCCGCGTAGAAGTGTCCACAACCCAGAAGCAGCATCCCCTAGCTGGTCTCTCCCAATTGGCATGACGCCGTTGTACGACAAGGGGGTGTCACCGTCCAGACGAGAGATGGTCAACACTCAAGTCCGAGGGGTTCACACACGGTCGTAGCACATAGAAGCGGGCAACCTGCCCACCTAGAGGGGGCAGAGGAAAGGAAGATTGGCCGTTTTACCGATGACAAAGCTGGAACATCCAGGCAGGACCGGTCCAGGGTAGTCCGTGGCAGATGGCCAGTGGAGCAACCACGAAAGAAAGGCCCCCCGTTCCCACAGGCACACCGCGGGGCCGACCCAGAAGGGTGTTCACAGCTGCAAGCTGTAAGCACACAAAAGACAAGCACGATCCAATCCGTGGCATAGACCACGAGAGGGTTGCCAAACCAAGAGTATCCCGAGGTAGTCTTGCGGCATGTATCGGCGAGGAGATGTGAGGGCTCACATCACGCTAGGCAGCATGCCATGAAAGGACTCAATGGTGCGTTCGCATGGCGTCAGTAGGAGCCCTCAGATGACAGTTTGCTGTCTATTGCCAGGAGCCATCCCAGTCCGGACGCCGGGAGCGATGGCCAGCTGAGGTGGTATGGGAACGCTTCCCTCGGCTGGGCATGACCTGCATTGGAGGCAGCTCTTGCTCATCAACCCCCCACTCAGGGATGCCGTCCGGAATGGGGATACGCATGTATCTTGTCATTGAGGTTTGGGCCGCGTGCCACATCACCCGGACAGCTTCCTGGATTTGCCTGTACTGCACAACACCTTCGTCCTTATACTGAAAGGGGAAGGAGGTAACTGCAGCACGCAGGGCCGAAGGATCAGGGTCCTTGGGGGTGCCATGACAGTACATCCTAAACCAGAAGCTGTTGAGGCGCTGCTTGGTTGGATGTTTGGCTCGCATGAGCCCCTTAATGGCAGCCCAATGAGCAGTGGCTGCGTCATACCACGCATTTTGGGGACGTTGGGGCCCATGCTTGGTGGGTGTGGTGCTGATCCCTTTCCAATGCGCATCAAAGATGACTGGCAGCCGGAAAGGGGCGGAGACATCCACTTCTCGCAAAGCTGCAAGGTCAGTGGTTCGCAGCTCCGAGAAGCGCCAATCATTCACCTGTGCCTCGGGTTCGTCCTCCGCGTCTGACATGTCATCCATCGGGCAGGGAGAGCCTTCGTTAGTTTCGGAAGAGATGCTGACGACCTCCGGCGAGGTTGCTGCAGTGTTCGCTTCCACAGGCGCAGCACAGGGCGAGGAGAGCAAGCACTCTAGGGGCAACACTCGCCGTAGAAAAACAGCCATTCTGTGAGAAGTGTCAGGCCATTCCAAGTTAAAAACTGACCAAAAATGTTCAATGTTTTGGTTGGCCACCGAGGCCGCAAGAGCAAGCCGGATGGCGTCAAGGAAATGGGCAGGGGGGAGGTCCGGCCTAAATTCTTGATAGTGCCTTTGCCCAAGTGTCTGTGTGCCCTGCAGCGTGATGCCTAGGAACGTATTCAGGCTGGGCTGGGCAAGCCTGGCCGTTTCCACGTCCGTGTGCTTAGCAGCTGCGGCCCATGCCTGCAAGGCTTCTTGGGAGGCTTGGCCAGTGACTTGTGGCAGTCCACTGTGCGCGTCCATCACATATTTGGTAGTAGGGCACGTTGGGACACCGATAAGCGCGGCCAGCCAAGAAGGCCACCATGGCTGCAGGCGGCACATTGATCTGCAGGTCAGTAATTTTATTGTCAGATTCAGGAAAACCAATAACAATGGGCAGCCCTGCCGTACGCTCCAGGGGACCTTTTTGGTGGGACTCGAATGCGAGCAGAAGTGCACCCAGCCAATAATCTGGGTCAGCGTAGCTGAGCATTGCAGGAAAACTGGCATTGATGACACTCGGCAAGTCCGACACCGCAGAGAAAAGATCCGCGATGTACTGCGCTGTGGTAAGAAAGCCATACCCCACCAGGGACTCCGAAAGCCTTGCTTTGTCCAGCTGCGGGACCGGGCAATCCAACATTTCAGCAAGGTCGAAATGCTGCAATGCCCCCGACAATCTAAGGCACTGCGTGATGATAGGGTCATAAACCTTCAAATACGCTGCCGGAAACGTTTCAGGCAGATGCAGTAGCGTGTCAGCGATTCCGATCAGCATACCCGAGTCTTGCAGCTGGTTCGGTATGCCGTTCAAAAACACCTCATAGGCCCTATATGCCCGAAGCTGCTGGCAGTGTGTTGTGAGGTGTTGCGAGTCACGCAGGTTCATGTAGGGCCGAGGTTTGACATTCTTACCAAAGTGATGTCCCGCTGCAAGTGCGCGCCACATGAGATCACAGACCGAGACTGTGTTGCTTTGCATGATCGCGGGTGCCGCTGGGCTCGCTAGGCCCTCGAGGCTTGGCTTTTGGTGGTTCCAGCTGCTGAGAGCCGTCTTCGTCCAAAGCGAGAGGCCGACTTTCCTTGCGAGCTTGGACAGCGGCTGTGATACCTTTTGGGGGGCGGACGGACACCTGGCAGCGCTGCTGGGAGCGTGCTCGTACGGCCTGGCCGCTAATCGTACTTCTGTATTCATAACGGGTGCGCCCGGCAGCGGGAAGACACGATCCTGCGCGTTTCTAGGAGTACTCCTTGCGTGCCTGACGAGCCGGCTCACCCTGTACCCCGCTCATGGCAATGAATCGGTTCGGGCCTATGTCGAAGCGGTTGATAGGCTCACGACTGCTAGCAATGAATTTGTTCGCAGCCGCATCGTTCGCATACCGGGTAACAAGGAGAAGGACACACATAAGCTCCCTTTTGATGTGCACGATTTGTACCGGGGGCTACTTGTAGCACAGAGGCGCGTAAGGAAGGCGGGACCAACCGCGAGCGCAAAGATGCTGGCTCGAGTCCTCGGATCGTGCTCGTTGCTCAACGAGTCATGGGACAGGCGTAGACACTCCGCATGCCACAGCGCAGGAGTCCGGGCGTCCTCTTGGCCGGGCAGCGGAGAGTCAGGCAGCGTAGCTAACACGCCACTCAGCAGCGTTGGCGTCCATTCTTTGCGATAGGATTGTTCCTCCGCAAGCCAAAGGTTGAGGAAGCTTTGCAAGGGGTTGGAAGCCCCCGGACCCGCAGTAAGCGATGCCTGCGCAGCTTGCGTTTCGTGCTTGCCTCTGAAGACTTGGCAGACCTCCGGGTGAATGAGCTGTGCCCATGTGTCGTGCCAGTTCCCTCACTAGCCCGATAAGGAGGACAAGCACTAAATCTGTGGGAAGGCCGGCAACCACAGTGGCTGCCGGATGGCATCAAGAGGCGAGTCTTCTAGCGGAACGCCCAATGCAACATGCTGCCTTTCCCTAGGCATGTGTAACAGAGCACCCCAAAGCGGGGTAGAGGCTCCTCCGGGCAGAACCTCAAGCTGGCTGACTCTCGGCAGTGAGGGTCGTTGCGCGAATTGGTTGTGCTGTTCATCAGTCAAGAGCAGGGCAATGGTTATATTGACTGGCTGCATGGCCTTACTTTCTCCAGGGCCGGTGAAAAGCTTCTTCGGGGCAAGGAGCTCTATAAACATGCCTGGGTAGGCCACATCCCCCTTGTCTTCTCTCAAGGTAACCAGCAAAGCAGTGCCCTTGGCCGGCACTTTACCAGCGACAGCAAACCACTTTTTAGCCCAGTCAGGGACATCCGCCAACTCCGGTGTAAGGAGCATGACCGATGCCCTTGGGTAAACTCGATGGAGAAGGCAGATTGGCCATGTATGCGCAGCGGCAGCAAGAAGAGCAAGCGGCCCAGTTGGGGTATTGGGTCGACTGCGCCATTTCGGGGTGGCCCTGCAGGAAGATAGGGCATCTTTCTTCCAAAACATGAGGACCCCAGGGAAGAGCTGGAGCCGCACTGGTCCACTGCCCTTTTTCCCAACAGAGGCCCACAGAGGGACGGAGTCCTCGTTGCCCCAGACCGACGGCACCATATCCATGCACAAAAGGAGGGGGTATAACCTCGGCGTATCGGTTCGCCATGAATAAGTCAGGACCAGGCAGGATTGCCAAACGGGAGTGCGAGCCGCCGTAACCCATGAGCAAGGGAAGAAATCCCTGTTCATATGGGCCTTGTCCCCATGTTTTGACCCCTCTGACCTGCCTGACTGGGGAGGCGCCAAACTGGATGTCTGGCTCTGGCCGGCCAGCAGTAAGGTCGGCCGTTTTCCACGCAACCTCATGTATGTATCTTCCTAAAAGTGCCCACGCAAACACAAAGTCAGAGTGCTTGTGAGCAGTGGTTCCGGCAAGAGGGGTGTTGCGTAGACATTGCCGATAATGGATCTGGTCCAACGGCACCTGCTCATGCATACCAGGCAATGGAGTGGGCACTTCACTGGGCATGATGACAGCTGCAGGGCTCGGCTCAACGCAGTACCAATTGAGGTCACCGCACTAGCGACGTTGCCAGGGATGCAGAAGCGAGGGGGCCGGGGATGTTTGCCGTCCGGAGCATTCGGGTAGAAGAGGACCAATCCCCCATTTGCTTCGAGCTGGTCCTCGGACGCACAAACCATGCCAATTGAGTTTGGCACCGAGCCACAGGGCTGTGTCTCGTCCGTCTCGACTTCCATGCTGCCCAGTGACTCCGTCGAGAGGGTATTGGGCAGTAGATCGAGGACTGCAAACCTTCGCAGCTCTTCTGCTTCCCACCTGGCAGTGAACAAGGTGTCATGGTCAAGCAACATCAAGACCACCCCTGGCGCAAGGACTCTGAGGACTGCCAGAATTTCGGGCCCCGCCCACGTAAAGTGCACAGAAGCTAGCCCCGCTTCCTTGGTGTTAACCAAGATGGGAAACCACCTCTCCTTAAACGGGCCTTCCCACTGCATGCGTGCTACCAAATGCCGGACAAAGTAGGGGAAGTGCGGAATAGACAAGAAGCAGCGACTATCCGTGACCAAGAGCAGGACATGGGCTCCTGCGGACTCAGCAGCCCGGAGCTGTGGAAGTAGGCAGCCGAGTAATGCATTGTAGTCAATCTCTGGGTGGAGACCTTGCGGCTCAGGCGGTTCGCCGGAAATGGCTCCCGAGGCCAGTTTCAATGGCAGTACGCCGCTAGGGGTGGGCTCAGGGAAATTCTGATTACTTTCTAGTGCCTGCGCGAGATCCTCAGGCTCCTGAGGCCCCGGCGCATGATCAGCACTGAGAGTGCGAAGCTGGCATATAGCCTGCATTGCGGTCGCCGCAAGGACCTGTGGACCTGGGTGGCTAGGGACCTGCCAAGTGGCAGGTCGGCTGCAACTGGCGCGGGAGGTGGCCTCCCATGTGGAATTCGCGGCTCGATCCTACTGACCTCACTCACTGGGTATTCTCCAACACGTGGAGGAATCGGCGGTATGGGAGGGCGAGGACTATTATCCGGCCAGCAGACCCTAGGTGGATTAGGTGATGGAGTTTTCCAGGGCCCGGGAGACAGGGCTGTCTCCCTACCCGCTCCTTGTTCGGTGACAACACTCGCCCAAGGGGGAAGGTCTATCGCGTCACCAGGCAAAGCACTGTGCGTGGACACCGCTCGCCCCATGAGGGCACTGCTATGCGGCATGATGCCGATGCCTGGCCTCCATGCATGCAGGAGAAAACAGCGAACCGTGGGTTGCCGGGCGAAGCAGACGGCGTTGCTGTTTCTCAAAAAGGCAGAATGGTCCAGACACAACAAGGGTTGTATTTCCGGCGGAAAGTATCGGCACCAACCGGCAGCATCGAGTTCGTGAGGCAGGATGACGCCGGCTTGCATCTGCCTGGTCATTGCGACATCACTGGTCCCTAAAGTGGCAAGTGCAGTGAGTTGCCCTCTCCTGGCAACGTGGACTTGGAGCACTTGCGCTCCAACCCGGATCGCGTACGGTTGACAGGCATACGACTCCATGGCATCACTCACCGAACATGGCAGGCCAAACTCATGTGACTACCCCACAGGCAGCGGAGAACCACGAGGCAACCTCCAGACACCAAGATCCCTGGAAAGCCCTTACAAAAACTAGGGAGGGACTCAAGGAAAGGGAGGACCAAACAAAAAGCACAGCACACAGGAGAGAAGAAGCAGAAAGGCGAGAACAAAACCAGTCAGGAGCGTTACAACCCTCTACACAATGGGTTCCTCGTTCAGTCAGCCAGCCACCCTTAGCTTGAGCCAGGGCACATCCAACGCGCAACCTGAAAAGGGATGCAGCGTGTCATCGCAGGTGGCTGTTACTTGTGGCTGCAATGTGCTGCATGTACAAAGCAATGACCTGGAGACGATGGCATCCTTTACTTTGTCCGTGCACAGTAGTAGCACCAGAATGCAGGCGTACCTCGGTTGCTGGTCTGTTTGTAGCGGCAACACAAGGGCCGGCGCGCATAAATCGATTAAAATGGAAAAAGGAAGGCACTCTCTACCCTGCCCCGACGACTACTCCGGGAGCTCGATATGGTCCGCCAGCAGCCAATCAGGATCGCTCAGCAATGCAGGCCACACCACATGCTCCGGGTCCTTGCCGATAACCACCTGGCGGATTGTGAGGCCGGGGGCCCAGGGGTACTGCGTGCGTCCGTAGCCCTTGAAGGCGGTAAAGTGTGAGTCTTCGGAAAGGGCTTCTGTGACAGGAGGCACGCGATGATTGCCCCGCACCGAGTAGCACATCCGAAGGTGGTGCTGAAAGGTCTCTACGTCCTTTCGTCCGCCATAGACTAAAATTCGTGTCTCCCCGCCCGTTGGGGCTGGCAGCAAAGAAGGCAGCCTAATGGGGCCCATGCAAACACAAGCCCGGAAGGTCGCATGGGCCTCGGAAATTGCAATCTGGTAGGTGATGGTTCCTCCAGAGCCAAGGCCCATGAGATATGTGGGCAAGGAGATGCGAGGGCTCGCATCACGTTGGACGGCCAGTAGGAGCGGTAGAATTTCCATTGTATACACTGCCTTGGTCCAGGCAGCACCGTCAGGCAGCATCCAGGCAGGCGGTGAGCCTGCTTGTCCCGCCACAGGCCATGCGCAGGCAATGACGGCCTTTTTGAAAGCCAGGTTGTTCCACAGATACTCGATGGCCCCTTGCCAAGGCAGTGGGTGCATATTCTCCACATAGAAATGTCCACAACCAGGGAGGAGAAGCACTATCGAGTTGGCTTCCCCTGCATCCGCACTCGGCCGGGAGACAACAAAGGGGAGGGTTGAACTGCCATGGCTCGCCGTAATCCAGGTGTTTTCACGCCCAGCTACGAGCGGAGGGGCGACCAATGGAGGAGGCTGCAGGTTCTCCAGGCCAAGGGGCTCTTGCAATGCCATGGCGAAGAAGAGGCAGCCTACCCAATTGATGGGGCAAGGTAGAGGAAGACTGGGCAGTCTTGCCTGAGAGCCGTGCCGTCCAGCGCAAAGAATGTCACACAACAACAAGCTTGCTCCCAACTTCCCCTGACTCAGCTCCCTTCAGTTGGAGACTACATCAGCAGTATAACATGATCAATGGTTACAACTTTCCAAATCGGTCAAGACAACAGCATGACATTACAGGAATGCCGCATGACCATGGATAACGACCGATGTACTAGGCCGTCGTTTGTTCCGTATTCGCACAAGGTCAGCGTTAGATGTCACTATCCGAATGCCGATTGTCCTCAAGCAGATGCATGGTCTCGTCATCTAAATGCTCGAGAATGTCGGTAGCAATACGTTCATCGAGGAAGCACGCTACCCACTCCAGAATGACGGCATTATCATTGGGGACAGCCGCTTGCAAAAGCAAATTGACTTTATCGGCAGTGAAACGCCATGCAAGCAAAAGATGCTGCTCCAAATGCGCTTTTATGAGGTAAATTGGAAAATCTTCCTGGCGATGCACAATGATTGGCCTGGCCCAGGCTAAAAGGGCATTCTGCTGTGGTCCAGGCGGACGTCTGAACATAGCCAGTAACGCCCCGTACTCCTGGGCAAGCTCGTTCCTCAAATCCTGCGAAAGATCTCGAAGGTGGTGTGCAAGCCAGGCACGATGACCTCCAACAGAGTGCGCGAGTTCGGCCGCAGCAACCATGGCGAGGGTCCGTTGATTAGGACGTCCTTGGGCTGCCGAGGCATCGCGGATTCCTTGCAGTACGAGGAGCTTGGTGAGCGATATCCAGCCAGCACTACAAGTGTGGCCGTGGCCTTCGAGGATGGGCTCGCTGGAAAAGATCTCCGGGTGTTCGTAAGGGTAGCATCTTTCCCAGTCACTGTCGCCATCTCCATTGACAGCAGTGTAAAGGCTGCCACCAATGACCAACGAAGCAGCCATGCCGGGCAGTTAGTTCGGGGAGGGCAAGCGGGCGCCTGCTCCTGTGAGCCCTGGCGGCACAGAACAAGAGGGCAAGTTAGCGGGTAATACCATCACTCCTTTATGTTCGCGGCTGAGAGGGCTATGAGCCACAGGAACAAACTGTCAATCCATGCGGGGGACTAGGGCGTGTGAGTGCGGGCGCACTCACGTACCCAACATCAAATCACTCCCGCACCCTCACAAGATTCTCCGCAGGTAATACTCGGGAGCAAGGGAGCAACCCGAACGGGAGCTCCTGAGCCGCTTCACCGAGCCCCTGCTCGGAAATTGCGGTGAGGGGTCACTGCTCGTCAAACTTGTACAGAGAACGTAAATGGATCTACTGCCTTGAGAAGAGATGCAGGTTCCTACACCGCCGTGTGAGGCGGGCGCACTCACGTGGCATGAGCAACTCAACCGTCCTCCTCCACTTGCCCAGTGACTGGGGTCCTAGCCTGGCTAGAGGAGGGGAAGAGTATAGCATTGTTTCGCATTCGCGCGACACCCAAGTCCATCAATTCCGTAACATGAAGCTGCAATTTGAAATGGGTGCAGTTCACACGCACGACGGGCACAACACGCTGTGTACTGGCGAAGGTTGACGTCGATGTCACAAAACGCCTGCGCGATGCCCAAGCCCCGATGATACCTCCCCAGCGCCGACAAACAGCAGCCACTCTCGCGGTTTCCCTCAGGGACGGGAGGGCAACCCTATAATTCTCGACTCCAGGAGCGACGTGAGGGAGGCGAGTATAACAACAACCCCAATTCGACTGTTGTTGCCGCCAGAGGTACACTTGTGGAGGCTCAGAGAGGCCTTCGCGCGGCTCTATAATTAACCACAGGCTCAAGCACACAGTGCACGCATCAAAGAGGATACAACGCAATGCATCCAATGGGCAGTCGTGAAGGTGTCTATCGCTGTGCCTGGAGGCGGGCCTACAGTAGGCCGACGTAGGGCTCAACTGCGAGACAATCACAAGCAGCGGAGCAAGACGTTCCATATGGATTTGAGGGCTGGATGCCTCAACCATGTCAGTGATGCCTTCCTGAGGGGAAGGCGGTGGACTACCTCGGATCTATAGAGTTGACCTGAGCCAGCACTGCACAGCACCCATGAAAAAGTCCCGCCAACACATTCCCTAGAATGCAAAACCGCGAAAGCAGTGTGAAACTGGAGAACGAGACCCTCATGCTTCCAAGGCCAAGCATTAGTGAAGGGGCGGGGTCCCTACTGCATTTTCAGGAGTATGTTTGCATTCGGAGCAAAAGCTCGGAGTACTGCCGACGCAGGACTCGCAACTGCCCCTTGTGAGTCGGCCAGGACAAAAGATCGACACTCGAGGTGCCCACTGCGTTCTCTCATCGCTTGCACGCATTTGACCATCAACAGGGACACAGGCCAGCTACAAGAAGCCAAAACAGGGCAAGGTAGGTCATTCCAATCGCTTGGGTTGAGGAGCTGCAGGTGCCAGGACGGCCAGCCAACAGTGACGGGTGGATGCGCAGCCCTTACAGCCAGGAGATCATTGTAGGCATATACAGTGAACGGTGTGCCCACCGGCCAATCTACCAGGGCACAGCACGGAGGGACAGGTAGGTGACTAAGTTGCGAAACAGCGAAGACCCCAAAGGAGATCTGGCTGCAGGCGGTTCGGGCACAAAGCACATAAGGCAGGGAAAAGTTGAGTGGTAAGTTGGAGAGTATCCCCTTCAAGAGCTTCTTGTCGAAAGGGGGCAACGCACCAAACGATTTGAATCATACAACCTTGATGTTGAGTAACGCGCACAAGGGTGAGATTGGCAACAAGGCCAGCATACCTTACCCTACAACGAGAAGCTGCTTCACGGACTGACCAAGGGGCAGGCACGTGACGCTGCAAGGTGGACTGTGTGCGAGGCCATAGACTGCCACAGTGGCCCTCTGCCTGCGGGTGAGGAGAATCCATTTGGGCAGGCCAATGATGCTCATGAGCAAGTCGCCCGCCCAGGAGCTGCCTTGCAGGAGTTTGATTGGCAAAGTCAGCTGTAAACGGTGAACGCAGTCGGAGGAAGCGGAGGCTCGCGAGTGGGAAGTCTCCAACTGCATGGACGTCGTAAGTGCATTCGTCAAGAGGCGTGACTCCAAAGAACGCTCCGGCGTGTTCCCCCGTGGGAATCGCAAAGAAGGGCATTCCCCTCAGACCTTCCAAGAGAAGTCGGAACCAGTGCGAATTAACTGATGCAAGACAGGCCACAGACTGGATAGCCAATTGGCACCAATGAAGCATGTGCCAATGAAAGTCTAAGCCGCCCGAGACCTGGCCGATCTTTATTTCTTGTCTTATGCTCCAACTAAGCCAAGCCTGGAAGGCATCAGCGGCATTTTCAGTGCCATGAACACTCTGCAATGGCAGGGCAAGAACAACCTTGATGTTGCAGAGATCCACAAGAAGGCGTTGCGCGACTGACGATGTCAGTCTTTGCACAGGGTCCTCTCCACCTCCGCAAAGAGGAATTAGAGGGTCATTGCCTAGGACCAGCGTCAAGGCCACCGGGGACAAATCCAAGGACAGAGCTTGCGGCAGAGCAAGAGTACGGGCGTACTCAAGCTGCCTTGGGTCGCTGTCAAGGCAATCTTCCTCTGTTGACATGCTCAAGTTGGGCCGCAAGGCAACGAGTCGTATAGTGTGGCGGCAGGAAAGTGACGTCGCGGGGCAGCCTCAGACTCCCATGAGCCAAAGCACTACTACGCTAGTGTGAGCCAAAAGGCGGCAAGAAGGCGTTACCAATGCAGCAAAGCCAGCCGTCCTAGCATCAAAGTAGGCTGTGGGAGGCGGAGACCAATCTAAACAGGTGACCTTCGAAGGTGAGGCACTTGTACTTAAGAAGCACCCTCGCATCCTCATGGAACGCTGTTTGGATTTTGGTGCACGTGTCCGCAACAAAGCCCTGTTCATCGCAAAGTACGAAAGCCCGACTTTCAAGGTAACCACTCCGTTGCCGCATGTGTTGCACAATTAGTATTTGCAGCATTAGGACCGGCAGCATTGGATCGATTGTGAGATTGAGAGGGAGCATCCCATCAGGCGGATTGACAATACAGAGGCGCCTACTAAAGTAAGACCCTACCAGGACCGGATGCGCCTCTACCATGTGCTCAAAGGAGGGGAAGGCAACAGCAATAAAGACCGTGCCAACAGGCCAATCAACAAGAAAGCTGACTAGAGGGACAGCAAAAGTCAGTCCCTGGACAACTACTTGGATTTGCACCAGATTGAGATCAAGTCGGAAGGCCATGTTTTCCAGGAGGAGCGGAAGAAGTTCAGCGCAGTTGGGTAGAGTCGAGGAGGTACCACTCTCCGTGCGTGTAGGGTGAGCAACACATGGTGTACTTGAGCATACATCCAAACTCGAGTCCAACTTCAACGAGGACGAAGGTGGCGATTTGGCCAACGAAAGCACAGGTCGCACCAAGACCCTGTTCGTGAAAGGCGCAGGCCGTTTGGGTGGTGAACTGGTACTCTTGCACTCGTGGCGCACCGGCGCCATTCTCGGCTGGGAGGGGCCCAGAGGGGCGTTTAAGAACGCCAGGCCAAAAACCATGGTGGGTGGCACGAGCAAGCAGGGTGGGAGGTGACCTTTGGTATGCGAGAAGAGGTGCATGAAGACGGAAAACAGGCAGACAGGACAGCGAGCTCAACCGAAGAAAAAACACCTCGTAGCTGCCCAGGGTGGTAGTGGCAATTCTGCAAGATGCATGCAATGTTACCGGGAGCGCAATTATATACGCCTGCCCGATGTGGCCAGCAAGTACATTATGCCACGCCACACTCACCGAACCCATAGCTCGCAGAGTTTGCAACCCCCATTGCTGCCACTCAAGGCATCCGCATCCATCTATCTCCCTTAACTGGAGGGCAAGTCCCTTGGACCAACAGCGGTGGATAAGCTGGAGAGCAGCCCCAACCAATTCGGAGGACTTTACATCGGCATCCAAGTGTGCACGAATGGAGACCGTGCCAGCCAGCTGCATAATGCAAAAGGCGATACTGGACTCCACGGTGCAGAATTTGTTGTCATACGAGAAGAGGCAGGGCGAAGTATGGATGGAAGAGCCAAGAATCTTCCTAAGATGATCCGGCGCCAAATCCAGACAGAAGGCCATTGCGCGGGTTAAGGGTCAGTGCTCCCATAACGAGCGCTTGAGCAAAATAACTGTCACGCATGTGCCAACTATATTCGGATGGGGAGGGGTAGGTGATCACAATGTTAGCAGTGATCAAACAACGAAGCAAATAACCGAGGAGCACGTAAAGGTACGAGTACCATAAGCGGCAATAAAGCCCACCGAGCACAAAGTACAAGGGGCAACCACACCCTCACTCAGTGGACACATTGGCACATAGCTCCACTGTCTGCGAACAGATGGCCAAAGTGATGTGGGTCCAGCCAGGGGCATTAAAGCCAATAACGTGGCTCTGGATCTATTGTGTGAGAAGAAACAAGGTATGACTACCACGGCCAAAAGAAGTGATAGGGGAATTGTTCACACTCACACAGTTCACGGGCAATGACTGTTGCTCTTGGCGTTAAGACCTGGAGCAATGCCTCTACCCTACCCCATCCAGTTTTGTGCCCGATTAAAGCCCCGACAACTCGTGAAGACCACTTGGGGGTCAAAGAAAAGTGCTCCGAAAGTGATTGGGCAAGCGCACGTTCTCCAATGCACGAGATGGCACGGAGATTTGGTGCACTTATTTTCCATAGCATTGACACGGTAGCGCGAGGTTGAGTGGCAGCGTCCAGCCTTGCAATGACTTCAATGAGAGTCCATGCAAGTAGGAGTTTTTCCTCATCCAGATCTTCGACAATCTCGTGAATGATCAGTGGATTACCAAAGGAGACGCCTCGATATAAACGATCCTTATGGTACGGGGAAAGGGCTTCGTTCGACTTGCTTTCCTCTAAGAGAGCCACGAGGATCGCTCCCGCTGCAGCAGGGAGAACTGTGAGTTCGAAGTCAGCTGTGCTGGAATGACTACCAATGGCTTCATGGTAACGCCAAGCCAGGAGGCAGCGTGTGGCGGCCAGCATGTTTGGTTGTGCCCGGGCGTTCACAACTGGTCTGAGCCAAAGGTGCCGCCATCACGAAAGAGGGAGGGTGGTTGAAATGGGGACTACACGCATCACAACGAGGGGGGTGTTACCCACAATCCCCTACGCGGAACAGCTGTAACATCAACGCGTCTCCTTTTATCGTCTCTTTGCCTCTCGACCTCTAGTAGATCCTGAACTTCCAGGATAAGGCGCTTGGACACCCTGTTGGTGGTTGCCTTTGGGCGCTTTGGGAGAGCAGGGCTATGACACGCGATACCCGCAGCGTTTAACGAATCAACTGCCGCATTAAATTCACTCTTCAAAGACATCTTGTAGGTTAGCAAATTCCTGGTTAGGTGTGACCTGTGGATGACAGTGCTGCCCCACCTGGATGAGCTGAACCAACGCTTCAGTAGCCCCTTCGATGAAGGGCGAAACTGCGTTTCTATTTTTGACGTACACCCCGTCATGTACCCAAAGCACTGTGCCTGCGCAGTACGGGAGCATTGCAGCGAGCCCTTTTCGCATTACGAAGCTTTCCGCAGCTTCAAGTGCAAAAGTTGCCCAATTCCTGTTGTTGACCCTTGCATCCGGTTGGTAAAAAGGGATTCCTTGCTGGATCATAACCTGGAGGGTAGCTTTAGCCTGCACCAAATGTGCAAGAAAACTTGCCAAGGCAGGGGGGATGGCATAAGCAGCAATACTACCTTCATAAACATGCCGAAGGAAAGCATTGCTGTCCATTCCAACTGCTCTTTGCAACAAGTGCTTGGTTTGCACTGTTTGTGCTTTGGGCGCGCGTGCAAGGTGACTACTAAATAGCTCCTGGCTTCAAGCAACGTTGGGAGGGGTGGGTGAGTAGGGCTGTGACATGTAAGGAGGCGCAAAAGCGTATAATGCGCACCTTTCATGTCGATTTCAATTGCGTTCGGTCCGATGGCCAAGAAACATGTTAGCCTTTTACTCGTTTGCCAGTGCCGTATGGCATAATATCTACCCTGTGGGTGCAAAGATGGCCTTTGATACTGGACCAGCCCTGGCCACGTTGTATCAAGCTTGGGGGGAGGCTTGATCCGATTGTAGAGCCAAAACCGCAAAAGTAGTTCCGGATTCCAGAGTGGGGGGGGGCTTCAAGAAAAATAGTTTCAGCTCTCCGGAATGCAAATCCTGTATAGCTTGCAGGTGCCATTGCTTGGAAGGCAACAGAATAGGCGGAAAGCACTCAGTGTTTATTTGCATATAAGGCTGACCCTCACCCGAGTCAAAGAAGACATCTTCATGAAGGGGTGCTTTGTAGCGGAGTCCTGCCAGGTGATCAGCGACTTTGTTGCCGACGCGAGGGACGTATGACCAATGCACTGTAATGGGTGTGTGCGTTAACTTTTGCCACATGTTGTCCAGTTTTCGCACCTAATTTGATTGCTAGCAGCTAGAAATAATGCCTTGTCTAACGTTGCGTCAGCGGCGCATATTTCCGCAAACATAGAATCTGGACAAGGCTGGAGTGGGATGGCAATTGTTTCAAGAATTACCGGAACTGGTTTGGGCGACCATACGATACCACCCGCAACACTAATACCTTCTTGCACGTGGCAGCTGCCGTCAAATTGAGCAACAAGGTGGGTATCAGGTTGTAACTTAACAATAAGTGGAGT